>CM075776.1:22005856-22010856 GCA_037974665.1 Ehretia macrophylla | reverse complement strand
TTTTGAATGCTGCCAGAGGGATCAGGTTTGAGATTGACTAAGATATTGCAGAAGAAAAAGTCAATTAGTGCAACTAAACTTTTCTGATAAGATTCCCTCAAATTAGAATAAAGAAATACCAAGTAGTTGATAATACAGCTGGAGGAAAAGCCTGGCCAACCTGAATTGAAAAACAAAGAAAGTCGTCATGCCCCAGAGATTTTTAAGGCAAAGAAATGGCAAATGAGAATCATGAACATGTTATTAGATATGAAAGACTGATTTGTATAACAATTGGGCATTTGGTCTAGTGGTATGATTCTCGCTTTGGGTGCGAGAGGTCCCGAGTTCGATTCTCGGAATGCCCCATCAAGAATTGATAATTCTGCTTGTGTAAACAGTTTTGCATAGCTAAATAAATTCAATTGGTTACCTCAAAGTACATACGACCATACAAATAATATATATATATACATACGACCATACAAATAATATATATATATATATAAAAGCCAATCAGAGATATTAATTCCAGAATTCAGCAAATTGCTGAAATACTCATCTTTTAGTAAATAGAATGAGTAAAAGAAGTTTTAGCATGACAGCTTGGGCATTTGGTCTAGTGGTATGATTCTCGCTTTGGGTGCGAGAGGTCCCGAGTTCGATTCTCGGAATGCCCCGTCTTTTAACAATTTCCAGTGGAAATGTTTTTTGCTCTTTTCCCTAATGAAAACATCCAAAAAATGCAATTCCGATACAAAAATATATAGCAATTTTTTTTTTCTTACAAAAAAAAACATAAAATAAAATCTTCCGAAGGCCAATGAAAGATTTATTAACAGAATCAACAATCCATGTAAACGTCACAGGTATGGGCTTTCATGTTTCAATATATAGATTGACTTACTGATGGTTAAATATAGAACTAGTTGAGCAGATTTTGCAGATCATCTCCAGTTATATATTGTGATGTTATCAGAATGATCAATCTCCTGTCAACAAAGAGACGACAGCATAAACATGCTAATTAGCATAGATGCAACTCAAGTAGCAACGTTCTGTCAAAATTACAACTAAGAATATGGGTGATGCAATTATTAAGGCCAAGTGGCCAATCTCTAGTTCACACAAACACACACCTATAATATCACTAGTTTTCAAAAGAAAACGCCAAACCATAACATAAAAGAAGGAATGTGTATGACATATTTTAGCACTATGGATTAGGAATTTGGCTTAGTGATGTGATTCTTGCTTCGGTGCAAGAGGTCCCGAAGTACATTCTCAGAAAGTCCACTTTTTTGTCAAAAGAGTTGTTGCTTGCCTAACCAATAACCATTATGGCGATCTTTACTTCTCATTTTAGAAGAAAATTTCACCCTGAAAATAAGATTGAAACTTATTTGCCCAACCTCAAAGATTATCTATACATATCTTAGTCAATGGGGAGTAAGATGTTACAATATATTACTAAGGAAACAGGACTTGAACGTGTAACATATCGAGGAACCGACGATAGTGGAGAGGATTTCTGTTTATCCTTTATTTCCGAATGGTGATCTGGTTTGAGATTGAATAAGATATTAGAGAAAGAAAAAAAAAGTCAATTAGTGCAACTACAATTTTCTAACAAGATCACGTCAAAGTAGAGTAAAGAAATACCAAGAAGTTGACGGGACAGCAGAAGGAAAAGCTTGGGGCCACGTTTGGAGTGGCACGATTGAAGACAATAAATAATTTAATCAATCCCTCTCTAACTGCTCAAATTTTTAGATGAGGTGATAACTTTATATGGTGTCAAAGTTGGATCCTCAATCATGTTCATCCTCGCGTGACCCATCTTCCATGTGTGTTTATCATTCACGTGTGACCCGTCTCAAATTCGACACACAAGTGAGGAAGAGTGTTAGAATATACACTTACTGCACATCAAAAATATCATAAACTTTAAGACCTTATAAGATCCTGGACTACTCCTAGCACCAATCGGTTTTTGGATGGAACCTCCTAGGTACCAAAAAGTGATGGGTTCAAGTTCCCCACCACCTATTTAAAAACATTAAAACTGTCCACCTGCAAGACTCAAGAACGAATCCTGCCTGCACGTATGAGGGCATGTTGAAAATAATAAATAATATAATAAACCTCTCACCACAAAAGTAGATTAACTAAAGTTGACCACAACTGAGAAAACTAATAATCTATAAGATAATAGATAAGCAAGCCAACAAGAATTGTAAAGAAAGAAAGTTAACATGCTCCTGAGATTTTTTGAGGAATGGCAAATGAGAATCATGAATCTTTTAATAGTGAATGACTGACTTGGTATATCAACTGGGCATTTGGTCTAGTGGTATGATTCTCGCTTCGGGTGCGAGAGGTCCTGAGTTCGATTCTCGGAATGCCCCATCAAAAACTGATAGTTTTGCATGCGCAAACAGTTTTGTATAGCTAAATAAATTCTTTTCGGCTGTCGGAAGTGGACAATTAAATCAAATGCTAGCCAAACCTAATTTTGGACAATAAAAACCTGAAGGATAGGTTGAAAAACTATGTAGTTATAGAAGATCACGTACCAGATTATGGAAAACCATATACCTTTAGGAAAACCTATTATCATATATTGGGATTGCATTTGTTGAAAGATCTAATATACGTATACACAAATTGCTTCAGAGTCAGTCTTATTACTCTCTGAGTACCACTAAAACAGAGTTCAAAGATTGGGTTCCATCTCTCATCCTGGACAATATTTAGAGTCACGAGTACAAAGTCACTTAAGGACTTGGAAAACGTCAACTGACACGAAAAAAAATTTGCCGGCAAGATTTGGTCAGATTGGATAAGAAAATTGGTGGCTTATCCAATTGGTTAATAAAAAAGTACTTATGACCACACAAATAAGATATATAAAATTAAGAAAAAGAAATTCAATCAGAGATATTAATGCAAGAATTCAGCAAATTGCTGAAATACTCATCTATTAGTAAACAGAATGAGTAAAGCATGACAGATTGGGCATTTGGTCTAGTGGTATGATTCTCGCTTTGGGTGCGAGAGGTCTCGAGTTCGATTCTCGGAATGCCCCATTTTTAACAATTTCAAGTGGATATGTTTTTTGCTGTTTTCCCTAATTGAAAACATCCAAAAATGCAATTCCGATACAAAATTATAGCAATTACTTTTTTAGAAAAAAGACATATAATAAAATCTTCAAAGGTAATGAAAGATTTATTAACAGCTAATTATTCATCAAGTCATATTTAACTTTAGAAAATGTTTACTTTGAGGAATTGCAAAGCATACAACTAAAAGAAATTACCCATCCATGTAAATGTCGCAGACATGGATGGACTTTCAAGTTTCAATGTAGAATTGACTTACTGAAGGTGTAAATATAGAGCTAGTTGTGCAGATTTTGGAGATCAACTCCAGTTTTATCTTGCAATGTTATCAGAATGAACAATTTCCTGTCAGCAAAGAGACTACAGCATAAACATGCTAATTAGCACATATGCAACTCAAGTAGCAACATTCTGTCAAAATTCGGACCAAGAATAAAGGTGATGTTTGCCAGGTGGCCAAATCTCTAGTTTATAGAGACACACGTATATACAAGTTTAAGAAGAAAATGCCAAACAATAACATAAAAGTACAGTGTACGACATATTTTAGCACTATGGATTGGGCATTTCGCTTTGTGCAGAGAGGTCCCGAAGTACATTATCAGAAAGTCAACTTTCTTTTTTAAAAAATAAAAAATAAAAATAGTCACTTGCCAAACTGATCACCATTATAGCTATTTTTCCTTTTCATTTTCAGAAGAAATTTACCCTGCAAATAAGTTTCAAACCTCAAAGATAGTCTATACTTAGTCATGAGGAGTAAGATGTTGCAATATATTAGATAGTAAACAGGACTTCAATTTGTTGTTTGACTTCTCAAAAAAGTAAGCAGGACTTGAACATGTAATCATATCAATGAATCAAAGATAGTGGAGGGGATTTCTGTTGTTTTTTCTTTATTTTTGAATGCCTTCAGACAGATCTGGTTTGAGATTGACTAAGATATTACAGAAAAAAAAAAGTCAATCAGTGCAACTAACATTCTCTAAGAAGATTCCCTCAAAAGTAAGGAAATACCGAGTAGTAGGTACAGCTGGAGAAAAAGCCTGGGGCCAGCTTTGGATTGGCACCAAAAAAGTAGATTAACTAATATCAGTTGACCACAACAGAGAAAACTAATCATCTGTAAGATAATACATAAGCAAGCCAACATGAATTGTAAAAGAAAGAAAGCCAGCATGCCCGAGATTTTTAAGGCTAAGAAATGGCAAATGAGAATCATCAATCTGTTATTGGTGATTGACCGATTATGTATAACAACTGGGCATTTGGTCTAGTGGTATGATTCTCGCTTTGGGTGCGAGAGGTCCCGAGTTCGATTCTCGGAATGCCCCATCTAGAATTGATAATTTTGCTTCACAAACAGTTTTGCATAGCTAATTAAATCTTTTAGGATATAGGAGATGAACATCTAATCAAGAATGCTAGCCCAATTTCTGAGAAGATTTATGTAACAAGTACAAAAGTTTGAAAAACCATGTAGTCATAGCAGATCATGTAGCAGATTATGAAAAACCATGTAGTCATAGCAGATAGTAACAGATTATAAAAAACCATCTAGCTTTAGGCAAAAATATTATGAGATATAGGTATCACATTTGTTGAAAGATCCAATATACGAATATACAAGTTGTTTCAGAGTCGGTCCTGTTACTATCTCTGAGTACTAACTAGATACAAGAAAACTTTGCCGGCAAGATCCTGTCAGATTGGATAATAAATAGAAAATGGTGGCTGATCCAATTGGTTACTACAAAAGTACATATGACTATACAAATAGAATATGAAGAAAAGAAAAAAAAGGCAATCAGAGATATTAAATTCCAAATTCAGCAAATTGCTGAAACACTCATATGTTAGTAAATACAATAACAAATGATTTGGCATGACAGGTTG
>CM075776.1:21540856-22000856 GCA_037974665.1 Ehretia macrophylla | reverse complement strand
GCCAATACAACAAATAGAATGTCATCTGGAAAGTTGAATATAATGTGTTAATTGTAGTATATATAAATTTTCAGGCAAGGTTCCATGGACACAAACAAAGATATAATGCAGATGGTGTCGATACAAGGTGTGACAAAAAAGACTGATGTAATAAGTATCAGGGTCTAGCCTGTATATACATATAGATATCATTCTCCATACAATGCTCCATAGGCTTGCTTGGCTACAATGTGACTATAGAGCAAATAACCTTTTTGTGTCCACATGTTTACCTTTGAGGGTAAAAAGGTTGCTTGGTTCAACTTCTGCAACTTCTGCAGAATATTTGTTCATCCATAGTTACCAGATTTGCCCTACTTTCCTTGGAACCACACGAGATTGCACGTCCTAATTCGCGCTGCGTTTGTGTCGGAATCACTGCAATTTGCCTTCTAGTTTGCTAGAGTTGCAACCCAACAATAAAAAAAGTTTTACCAGAAAAATAACGAAAGAGAATAGAGAACTTAGAAAGAGAACCTAAATTCCTACCAAAAAGAATTATCTGAACAGTTGAATTTGGATTTTGGACTTTAAACTTTGCAGCAAATTGATTTTAGTAATCAATAAGACAGAAAATATAGTTGTTGCTCT
Organism: Ehretia macrophylla; assembly: GCA_037974665.1. Taxonomy (NCBI): domain Eukaryota; kingdom Viridiplantae; phylum Streptophyta; class Magnoliopsida; order Boraginales; family Ehretiaceae; genus Ehretia; species Ehretia macrophylla. The sequence continues at coordinate 22,000,226 of CM075776.1, read as the reverse complement.
ACTTAATATTTGGTAAACGAATTCAATAATTCTTCACAGTGTATTGTGAACACAATTTGGCGTACAGAAAAAGTCTACTCCCTTTATACCCCATAAACTCCTAAGCACCATACCCCGTACCCGAGCTCATACCACAAGTCAATGACTCAAAACGTACCGTGCATCTTATAACAATGTATCCAACACATTCCCCAACAAGACCCAAATATCATTTTACTTCTCATGCACACATTTTGGCATACCGAATTAGTCTACTCCCTTTATACCCTTTAAACTCCTAAGCACCATACCCTGTACCCAAGCTCATACCACGCATCTTATAACAATGTATCCAACACATTCCCCAACAAGACCCAAATATCATTTTACTTCTCTTTTCTCAATTTTTGAGTACCACTTGAAGTATTCTAAGGCAAAGTCAACTAGAGATATCAGCAAAATGTTTTTAGTGTACTGATCAGGAGTATCATTTTCAGCTGACAAGACTCTATTTAAATGAGTTAATTATGTAGAGAGTAGCAGATATTGAAATGATCTGTCCTCATCAGGAATAAAGTATTAGTGGAACAAAGTTCTTCATGTTCTTTATTCTCAAAGGTCAAATTCGAAAGATCTGCAACTAACTCCTTAATTAAAACAGATGTATGTAAAAATTAGTCGACTAGTTAAAATTTCTCGAACTACATTGATTGGCATCCAATATTAGTTATTTATGCAGGAAAGCCATCTTATCAAACAAACTCTCAACACTTCTGAGATATATAAGCTGTAAATGCTGTTATTAACTGTCAAAAGCACAATGATAATAAACTATATGAAACAAAAATAAATGTGGGCATTTGGTCTAGTGGTACGATTATTGCTTAGGTTGCGAGAGGTCCCGAGTTCAATTTTCAGAATGCCCCATTTTGAACTGATAATTTTGCATGCACAAACAGTTCCGCATAGGAAAATTTATTCTTTTAGGACATCGGAAGATGACAATTAAATCAAATGCTAGCGAAACCTATAAAATTTTGCGGACAAGATCCTGTCAGATTGGATAAGATAATAGAAATAGTGGCTGAGCCAGTTGGTGACAACGAAAGTATATATGACCATACAATCCAGCAAGTTGCTGACATTCTCAAATCTCGTTAAATAATAATATGAATAACAAAAGATTTATCAAGACAAGCTGGGCATTTGGTCTAGTGGTATGATTCTCGCTTTGGGTGCAAGAGGTCCTGAGTTCGATTCTCGGAATGCCCCATTTTGAACTGATAATTTTGCATGCACAAACAGTTCCGCATAAAATATATATATATATATATATATATATATATATATATTCTTTTAGGACATCAGAAGATGACAATCAAATCAAACGCTAGTGAAACCTATAGATTTTGCGGACAAGATCCTGTCAGATTGGATAAGGGATAAGATAATAGAAACGGTGATTGAGCCAGTTCGTGACTACAAAAGTATATATGACCATACAATCCAGCGAGTTGCTGAAATTCTAAAATCTCGTTAAAAATAATATGAGTAACAAAAGGTTTGTCATGACAAGTTGGGCATTTGGTCTAGTGGTATGATTCTCGCTTTGGGTGCGAGAGGTCCCGAGTTCAATTCTCGGAATGCCCCAACTAAAACATATAATTTGCTTTTGTACATTTTTTGCATATATTGTCTTAGTAAAAATAATCTGCTAAATATATAGTATTTTAGGACATTGGAAGATGACGCTTAAACCAAATGCTTGCCAAAGCAGCTAACAAAAGTAACAAGTAGGAAAGATTGAAAAACCATGTAGTTGTAGCAGATCATGTAGCGATAATGTTGAACCATCTAGCTATAGGTACATATTATCGTATATAGGGATCACTTTTCGTGAAAGATTTAATTCAATATATGAATACACAGGTAGTTTCAGAGCTCATTCCTATTCCTACCTCCGAGTAATATTAAAACCGATTCTCAAAGCTTAGCTTCCATCTCTCATTCTAGACAATAGTTAAGGTAATCATTATAGAGTCATTTAAGAGTTTGGAAATGTCAACTAGCAATAAGAAAATTTTCCGGGCAAGATTATGCCAGACTGAATAAGAAAATAGAAAATTATGGCTGATCTAATTGGTTAAAGAAGTACGTATGACCATACAAATAAGATACAAAGAAATAAGCCAACAAAAAATATTAAATCCAGAAATTAGCAAGTTGCCGAAATTCTCAAATGTCAGTAAATAGAATATAGTAACAGAAGGTTTATATGACAGGTAGGGCATTTGGTCTAGTGGTATGATTCTCACTTTAGGTGTGAGAGGACTTGAGTTTGATTCTCGGAATGCCCCATTTTGAACTGATAATTTTGCATGCACAAACAGTTCCGCATAGGAAAATTTATTCTTTTAGGACCGGAAGATGACAATTAAATCAAATGCTAGCGAAAACTATAGTATTTTGCAGAAAATATCCTGTCAGATTGGATAAGATAACAGAAATGGTGGCTGAGCCAGTTGGTGACTACAAAAGTATATATGACCATACAATCCAGCAAGTTGCTGAAATTCTAAAATCTCGTTAAAAATAATATGAGTAACAAAAGGTTTGTCATGACAAGTTGGGCATTTGGTCTAGTGGTATGATTCTCGCTTTGGGTGCGAGAGGTCCCGAGTTCGATTCTCGGAATGCCCCTTTTTGAACTAGTACTTTTACTTGTAAAGTAGATTAACTAGTGCTATTATTAATTACTTTCCAGAGGAAACATATACTGCAAAACTAGATGGAAGTCAACTGGCAAGATCCACAAATAATTGCAAATCAATCCAAGTATGATTTTAAAGGATACTGATTTTTTGACACATCAATGCAACTAAGACAAGCTTATTGATCATGTACCATCATTAGAACAACTATTTAACCTCATGCATCACAGTTAAACATTGGTCTACTAGCATGTAGAGTTACCTAGATTGATTCTGGAGCATGACTCTTTCCCTCCCATTTCCGATAGTGCAAAACCAATCTGAGATTGCACACGAATCTTTAGTTAATATATGCAGTTCTGCTACCAAAATTCTATTGGAGTAATTAAGAAACAGCAAGTGGCTGACAGCAAAGTAAGGTGGAAAGATATTTCCAAATACAAAAGTCAATCCAATAAACTATAAATGTGTAACATAGATAATAGAAAGACAAGTAAGCAGGCAACGTATTTAAACCGGCAAAAGCTAGAATTGATGATGGTAAGACTCTCAATTGACAAGCAAGAAAGATAAATTGCTCTCATTTATTGGCACAGAAAGAGCAGAATAAACAACTGGGCATTTGGTCTAGTGGTATGATTCTCGCTTTGCGTGCGAGAGGTCCCGAGTTTGATTCTCATAATGCCCCAACAGAATCCACCTATAGTTCCTTCAAATTTTCCGTTTCGATAGTCACTTTGCATTTTAGAGTTCTATACATAATTAAAGAATAGCCAATACAACAAACAGAAGAATGTCATCTGGAAAGTAGAACATAATATGTTAATTGCAGTACATAAAGTTTCCGGGAAAGTTTCCATAGACACAAACAGAGATACAATGCAGATGGTGTAGATACAAGGTGCAACAAGAAAAGGCTATTGTAATAAAGATCAGGGACAAGCCTGTATATACATATAGATTTCATTCTCTGTACAATGTTCTATAGGCTTGCTTGGCCTATGCTTCTATTACTACGTGACAATAGAGCAAATGCTTCTATTACTACGTGACAATAGAGCAAGATAACCTTTTGCATCCACATGCTTGACATTAAGGTGAAACGAGTCAGCGAGAGTGAAATGAAACAAATAGATGAGTCACATATGACAAGATATGACTGGACCAAGCCCAACTCTAATACAATGTTAAGATAACTGAGGTTTCATCCTAAAACCAATTAGTACGAGGTGTAACCCAGGATCTTATATGGTGGACTTGAAGTTTATGATCTTAAATGGGGTCATACATTCTAACAAATGTATCCAAAACATGCCCCTACAAGACCCAAATATCATTTTACATCTCTTTCTCAATTTTTGAGTACCACTTGAAGTATTCCCAGGCAAAGTCAACTAGAGATATCAGCAAAATGTTTTTAGTTCACTGATCAGGCGTATCATTTTCAGCTGACAAGACTCTATTTAAATGAGTTAATTACGTAGAGAGTAGCAGATATTGTAATGATCTGTCCTAGTCAGGAATTAAGTAATAGTGGAACTAAGTTCTTCATGTTCTTTATTCTCAAAGGTCAAATTCAAAAAAGCTACAACTAATTACTTAATTAAAACAGATGTAACATAAGAATTAGTCGATTAGTTAAAGATTTCTCAAACTACATTGATCGGCATCCAATGTCAGTAATTTATGCAGGAAAAACATCTTATCAAACAACCTAATCAACCGTTTCTGAGATATATAAGATGTGAATGCTGTTATAACTGTCAAAAGCAGAATGATAACACACTATATGGAACAAGAATAAATGTGGGCATTTGGTCTAGTGGTATGATTCTCGCTTAGGGTGCGAGAGGTCCCGAGTTCAATTCTCGGAATGCCCCATTTTGAACAAATTTTGCATGCACAAACAGTTCCGCATAGGAATATTTATTTCTTTAGGTCACTGGAAGATGACAATTAAATCTAACATACAAATATACAAGTCGTTTCAGAGCTCAATCCCATTTCTATCACTGACTACTACTAAAAAAGATTTCAGAGCTTGGGTTCCATCTATGATGCTGGAAAATATTTAGATTTATCATTACAAAGTCATTTAAGAGACTTGAATAATGTCAATCTTTAACTTCAAAGCCACTAGAGGTTTACCCAACCGTTAACTTCAGAGGCAAAGCCTCGATATACATGGTTTTCAAAAGAAAAAAGGAAGACTTGAATAATGTCAACTAGCAACAATAAAATTTTACCGACCAGATCCTATCAGATTGGATAAGATAATAGAAATGGTGGCTGAACCAGTTGGTAACTACAAAAGTACATATGACCATACAATCTAGAAATCAGCAAATTGCTGAAATTCCCAAATCTCAGTGAAAATTATACTACCACAAGGTTTATCATGACAAGCTGGGCATTTGGTCTAGTGGTATGATTCTCGCTTTGGGTGCGAGAGGTCCCGAGTTCGATTCTCGGAATGCCCCATTTTGAACCAGTACTTTTACTAGTAAAATAGATTAACCATAGCAATAATTAATTACTTAACAGAGAACACATTGACCACAAAACCAGATGGAAGTCAACCGCAAAATCTGATTGAAGTCAACTAGCAACATCCACAAGTAATTGCAAAGGCTACTAATTTTTTGACACATCAATGCAACTAAAACAAGCTTATTGATCATGTACCATCACTAGAACATCTGACCAACCTCATGCAAAGCATTAAACATTGGTCTAATAGCATGTAGAGTTACCTAGATTGATTACAGAGCATGGTTCCCTTATCTTTTTCACCCTCCAATTTTGGATAGCGCCAAACCATTCTGATTGCAAGTCAGCACTGAGATTGCACAGGAATCTTTAGTCAATATATGCAAGAATCTTTAGACAATATATGCAGTTCTGCTAACAATTCCCTCGAAATAATTAAGAAATAGCAAGTGGCTGACAGCAAAGTAAGGTGGAAAGACACTTGAAAATACAAAAGTAAATTCAAGAAACTATAAATGTGTAACATAGATAACAAAAAGACAAGTAAACAGGCAACGTATTAAAACCGGCAAAGCTAGAATTGACGGAAAGACTCTCAATTGACAAGCAAAGAAAATAAATTGCCCTCATATATTGGCAAAGAAATAGTAGAATAAACAACTGGGCATTTGGTCTAGTGGTATGATTCTCGCTTTGGGTGCGAGAGGTCCCGAGTTCGATTCTCGGAATGCCCCAACTGAATCCACCTATAGTGCCTACAAGTTTTCTGTTTCAAAGTGACTTTGGATTTTACAGTTATATATATACTAAAAGAATAGCCAATACAACAAATTGAATGTCATCCGGAAAGTAGAATATAACGCATTAATCTCTGTATACAAAATTTCCGGGCAAGGTTCCATAGACACAAAGAAAGATACAATGCAGATGGTGTCGATACAAGGTGTGAAAATAAAAAGGTTAATGTAATAAAGATCAGGGACTAGCCTGTATATACCATATAGATGTCATTCTCTTTTTTACCAGTTTCATACTAGATCAAGCACAGAGTCTAATCATACTTCAGCATGAAAAGTGGCTCATCTAAATGCGCACACATATGAGCACAGAATTAAAACTGCCACGGATAATCCTCCAGTTCCATCTCAACAAGCTAAGGAAAAGCTTAGTGTTTACCTATGTTGATGTGTAATATATGTGCAGCTACACATGTTTTCATAAACAATACCACCAAGAACAAAGATTATAGAAGTTATGCTACAATATTTTATCAAGATCAAGAAATTTACCGTGCCCATGTGTAATTCAATCTGTAAATTTGGTTTTAAATATTCAAACCAGAGATGTTAGTGAATTATATCTCCATCGCCACCTCTGGCCACAATTCTGAAATTGTACAGATCTCAGTCATTTCTATCTAGTTTGTGTCCATAAAAACGGATAAACAACTGAATCAGCCTGATGACATGCAAACACAAGTTCCGGTACCTAGAAATAACAAGCATTATTGCTTACACGAGGATGATCCACTGGAATCATTGCAACACCACGATACAGAAGGTAACTAATATTCATCATCAGTGACATTGATAATGGTCACATCGAGTACATCCACTTGCAGTCCTTAAGCTACTGACAATCCGATTCTATGCTGCGGCTTTTAGATATGAAATATGCAAATTGTGTTCCACTGAACTCAAAAACTGCTCGTTCTTTCCATTTTCTTTATCCCCTTTCAACACGAAAGAAGATGAAGCCATTCAGCTAATGTACTGCACAGGAAAGTAGAAATACTCTGATCAAAACAAGAACATGTTACTCTACAACATATTGACCATTGATTCAAGTAAACACTTGGGGTGTGATAGGTGCTTCTTATAACTGTCACGCTAGGTATAACAAATTAAGTTCCGATTAACTTGACTCTAGTTTTAGTGTTAAAAGCTTTTGATTGAGTACTTGAATAGTCCTTACGCTCTGTTGCATGTGTGAACGTATATAACTTTATATGTTTGATTTCTCAATTAATTGGAATGTAATTAAGCTTCTAGGCCATGATTGCTAAAAAATGCCAATCACTAATCTAGCAGATAAGTGATCCATAATAGAAAAATGTATATTTGATCCAAATAGAGCTAGCCTCAGTATATGCAATTGATGTCCAAGCAACGTCTATACCATTCCACTAGATTAAAATCTATACCATTCCAATAGATTAAAAATTGAGGCTAAATTGATCATTGATACAACATCAGAACTAACAACAAGGCATTTGGTCCAGTGGTATGATTCTTGTTTTGGGTGCGAGAGGTCCCAAGTTCAATTCTTGGAATGCCCCATGTTTAATTGATTAATTTTCTTCTTTTTATCTCTCTGTTCTTTAAAATAGTAGGTACAAGATTTCTGAGTAGAATAACTCACTCAAACCATAGTAAGATTATTTTATTAGATCATTGAATCATTTATTAAACTTTAAATTTCTTCAATATTCAGAATAAAACATGACTTAGATTAACTAAGATCTGTAAATGATTAGAATATCAATAAATATAAAATTCCTACCCACAATAATAAATAATTCAAGCAGCCAGGTCAAGAGGAAAACAACAATCTGTTAGGCAATGATCATTTAATCAAAAAACAAATGTTGTGAAACAACAAACTGACTACAACATCCATCAAAGGTACCACTAAAATGTACATTTGTATGTAACATTTATTTGCAGGGCCCAAAGGGGTGCAAAGCCGCGTGTAAAGTCAGCCGAGACACAACTCAAAGGTCAGAACCCAACCCAACAGTACAAAGACCAGTTAACATTTAGACTCAAAATAAATAAACTCTTTCCAAGAATCATCTCCGGCTACATGATGCATAGATGCGCTTAGGCACGTGCTTGTTAGAATGGAGTATCTTATTGACTAGTCCAGTTTCCGTGTTCCAATTCAGTCGCGTGCTACAGTTATCCATATAAAGGACCTCACACTACCAAAAAGAGAAAAACAAAACTTGCTTAAGCTCCACTTTTGTTTATTTCTTTAACTGCCGTGGATATCTGGACTTTGCTTGACTAATCCAAGGGGCCCTAAAGTTAACAGTCAGGTAATAATCTGGTCAAACTGGCAACATCTGGGAGCACACCCCAGGCTTGACCAGCTGAGCTTCAAGCTAACTCGGCGAAGCATCTTTACCCAGGCCACGACACACAACTAATCCAAAACACGCAAACCAATCTACACATACATATGAATGCAACTCAAGAGCTCAAACACAAAAGCAACAAAGAAAACTATAAGCATCTGCGTATGCAAATAAAGATGAAGCTATAGCAATTTGGGTTTCACACACCACACACAGTAAAACAAAAGTGGATATTCACTTTTAACACGTAATATAACTGATTCTTTTTTAACTAATTATTAGCAAAAAAATACTTGGTAATAAACTAATTTATAATTACCTTCTTGGATGTTGAGTAGCTAGACATGGATAGCTGAAGAGAAGTATGAAGCATGCTCTGTTTGGTTGGTCTGAAGTAAGAAGCAGCAAGAGAGCAAATACGAAGGGAAAGGGAAAGCTCATGACGTTACGAGTAAATATAATCAGGGCGTGCATAACTTTTATTCTTGATTTCAATTTTTGTCATTAATTATTAATATAAGTATAATAAAATAACATAAAACACAAACAAAACAAAACAAAAAAACAGTTTCCTCAGTAAAAGGAAAGTTTTTAATAAGGAAAGTTTGGTTGGTAAGAAGAATGTTTCTGTGAAACCATTTTTTATTCAAAGTATCGGAACTCTCTATATTCTTAAAGACTTTCCCTCAGAAAAAGCGAAGGGTGTCTTTGGAATTCAAAGGAAAAACTAAGGGCTTTGTAGTCATTTAATTTATTCAAGGGCTCCGTGGTAATTAAATGTAACACCTGTATTCTTTATTTTATTTTCTTTAAGGAAATATTAAAAGTCTTTTTTTTTTGTCATAAATTTTCTTTTAAAGTCAGAAAAAGGTAACATTGTATCTATAAATCAACAATTACAAAAGCTTGTCCTATAACAATAGCTTGTTGTTTTTTTTTTTTGGTTATTATAAAAGTAAAATGAAAGTAATTAGTCAATAGTAATCAAGCAGAGAGTTACAATTAATAATATTTGAATTTAATAGTAAGCTAACAATTTTACCATTTGCAAATTATAGTTGCTAGCTTATTCCAAAAAATCCTCTCACAATATGAGAATAGAGATTGATTGTAATGATTTGTTGAATGTCATTTGCCATATATTTCATCGTCCAATTTGTAGCAATATCAAAAAATGCTTTAAATATAATCGTCTCCAATAATGATGTTGATAGTCTCGCATGGATTGTCAATATAAAAATATCCCTAAATAGTACACTTTAAGAAGTACAAACTTCTTTGTTTTGGGGTTTGACCAATAGAAAATATTATAGAAGCTTTCTACCAAAAAGAAAGAAAAAGAAATGTACAATGAGATATGGTAAGAATATTATGAGTTTAATATTAAATCTCTTATATATAGTAAGAATTCCATTAAAATAGTAATGCTCTAAAGATAATATTGATAATTTTCTCCTTGTAGCATTAATCATTTCCTTTATTATGTTTTCCTTCCTGAATCTAAACAGACCCTTAATGAGGACATTTTGTAATCAGCCGGTGATTTCATTTAAATTATCACAAAATGTCTATAATGCCCATTTAATTTATTATACATATATCTTAGAAAATGATAAAAATGTCACTTTGGTTATAAAATTTATCATTTCCTTCCCTTTCCTCCTATATCCAAACAAAAAATACATATAATATTTTATGAACATTTTCTTTATAAATTTACTCAATTCAAACAAGATATAATCCTCCTCCTCCTTTTCTTTTATTATTGAATCATTTCCTTTTCTTTATTATTTTTTCCTTCCATATCCAATCAGGCCCTTCAAGTCGAGCAATGATATACGAGCATAAACTTTTGGAATGGGCACAACATATGAGCATAAATTTTCCAAAAGAGATGAAAATATATTTTCACTCTTTTTAACTAATATTTTTTTTTATTAAAAATAATTTTTGATTGACCAATTTTTTAATATTTTTCGATAACATATTTGTAGCCAAACAAACGGAGGCTTATATTGGACAAATTGCACTCTATCCCATGTGATTATATGAAAATGTACATTATTACCCTTTATACTTCCGGAGTGAGCTAATAAGTAATAACCCCAACTTATATTTTTAGAAGTAAACTCTTATAGAGAGGGAAAAAAAAAAAATATATATATATATATATATATATATATATATATATATATTTCTCTAGTTTTGTATCAAAGTCTCGTCAATTGCAAATTTGAGCCTATATGTTTTTTTTTTTTGGTTGCTATTTCTGTGTATATCCATGGGGCCCAATTATTCATAATTTGGACACAAGCACGAAGCATCCTAGAAGCACCAAAATTTGTCTGAATTGCCGCATGGTTATTTCTTCTTTTCTTTCAAGACCATAACGCAGGCAAAGCTCTGAACAATGAATACTTGAGCATACTAATGTTCTGTTCTCAACCAAATGTCATGGGTCAAGCGCAAATTATTCATGAGATGTTGGGTACTAAAAGGTAAGAAAAATTGCAATCCGTGACACGGAGGAGACTACCTCCTCTTCCCCCACCTTGTTTTAAATAAACTAATCTATCGAATTGTAAAAAATATTGTTCCGTCTCATATTTTTCTCAGAATTGTAATTAAATTTTGTATGAAATGTTAATATGTTATTTACTTATTGGTTATAAGCTACAAAGTATGGGTGTTGTGATTTCCATGCACGGCCTACACTGCAAATCAAAGTCGGGCCAATATTTGTTACAACCGGATGACTCAACAAGTCATCAGAATTAACATAACGTAAAGTTGTCCCAACGAGGAGAAAGAAAACAGGAGTCTCGAGAGATGTGCGTCTGCCGGGAGTCGAACCCGGGTCTATTGCTTGGAAGGCAATTATCCTAACCGTTGGACTACAGACGCTGTTGCCGAATGTGATTAAGATCTGCATCAGAACACTTAGAGTTAGAGACAACACATTGCAAGAAAATTAAATTAATCTTGGAAACGAATCTTATTCTCATTTTCATTTTCTTTAATTTTATTTTTTCCTATAAAACTCGAAAAGGGGTGTGGACATACTTTTCCTTTTTTTTTATTTTATTTATAGGAGGTTTAAGATATTTATATCAATTAGGTATAGTTTTAAGAAAAAAATTTCAAGCCATCAATGTACGGTTGTGAGAGAGGGGTAAACGTACACAAATATTGAAATCACCCATAATTAGTTTCACATAATCCCGCTGACGGACTAAAGACCTATATCCTTATTCTAAAATAGATTAGGCAACTGAAATTGTGAAACATATATGTGTAATGGAAAAAGATATAGGGGTTGGAAAGTATAAAAAATTATATGCTTCTAAAATGATGGAGATATTGAATTTTGTATTAAAAAAATTAGATAAATATCCAAAAATTTACACCAAGTAAAGAAAGAAATTAAAGCTACGACAAAAAATCGTCAGAGACAACTTTAAAGTTACATGAAATCTTACAATAGCAGTATGGTGGCCAATGCTTTCTCCATATGCATAATTAACTTCGAAAATGCTTTCTGATTGAATGTTTAAAGATATGGAAAAGGAATCTAACCATTTGATGGAATAGTTAAGTATTGATATGTTATATTTAAATATTTTAAGTTCGAATTACGATTTTAACTTCTATTGTTAAAAAAAAAAAATTATGAAAAAGGCTTTCCAGTTAAAATTTACCTATGTATGTCATGATGAGCTTTGGATAATTAAAGGCACAAATTGCTGCAATTTCATATTAGAAATTTTGACACAATGGAAAATAATAATCTGCATGTTAGAATCTTGTCTTCCTCATAGCTTTAAAAAACTTTATCCACAAGTTTGCTAATAAGGATTAACCACTCATTGCTATAATGTACATTTATTTTACATCGAAAAATCAGAAATTTTAAGCTCATAAGATCCTATACTACTCTATCTATCGCCAATTAATTTTAGAAAAAAGCCTTAATTATATAAACACTCACAGCAACCGAACCCAAGTTAAAATGCATAAGTTTTAAGCTTTAATTATTCGGAAATCGTTGCAGAGACATTAAATTCGTCATTTGGAATTATTATACTTGGAAATTAATAGAGTGAGGGTAAGGTACATATATTATTTATCTCTGAGACTACTAAAGGTGCGCAAGAGCCAGTTTTTAGATTAATCCAATGTTATTTTATGTTGGTTTTCTTTAATTTCTCAATTTGATAGACACTGGAAATTTTAAAATTTGGAAGAAATTTAACTGACCATATACGGTACTTGCAATGTTATCTTTTATTTATTTATTTATTTAAGGGAGGCTTATAAGTCAATATTATCTCACTTATAATTAATATGTTAACTTTGATAATTGATCTCGAGATCTCTCGACTTTCTTGCTCTTTCAAATTGAAAATCACATTAACACCGAGAATAATATTTGCCCCTTGAAGATTTCAAAATTTATTAAATTTCACCATGTAATAAGTTGCACTCCTCGAGTTGGATAAAACCAAAATTGCATAGTCCATAATCTTATAAGGTGGTCGATTTTGGGTTTATGATGAGATATATTTTCATTCACGTGTAGGCCCAATTTGGCATTGGTCACACGTGGATGAATAAAATTGACCCAAAACCATATTTGATATTATGTTAATTACAATCATGAGATTGATACTAGAAGAAGTATCCAAAATTTTATAAGATAATCTTATAGTTTATAAATTTTAATTGTTAGACAAGTGAATATTCTAACACATGTCTCGCGATGAGCTTTGGGCTACAACATTAATATTATCGAGAACATAGTTTCATTACCGGGATAAAAGACAATACAAAACCTTGTTTGTGTAAAAACAAAATTCTAATTTAAACAGCAATACGATACGTATGCATGAGGAGCCAATTCACTCAAATTTGCTCTACTTCAAAAAGAAGAATATATAGCATTAATCCATGATGAAATTATCTCAAAGAGATACGTTAACGTGCACTGTTTTCTGGAATTCTTCTTCTGGTACTGTCACCTTGAAGCTCTTAACAATGGAAGATTTATCCTCTGCAGCTGGATGACTAAATTCGACATGATAATCTCCATAAAAAAGCTTCGTCTCGAAGTAACCATTAGCATCTGTAAAGCCTTCCAAACGCTGCAGGCGCCATTCCCTGAGGATGTTGTCAACAACATTTCCTGTTGCTAGGTTTCTGAAATTGTTGTCTGTTAAACACATTCTATAACATCCTTGTGGTTTCCATCCAGCCCAGAGGATGATCCCTTTAATAGCTGGATGTGAGTGAGCTTCTCTTATAATTTGATCCAAATATATTGCCTGTCCAAACAATATTTGCTCAAAGTTTTTAATCAAGTATGTATATGTTCTTTAGCAGGTCAACATTTGATCAATTTTTTAAGGGTAAAGTGCATCAGACCTCCTTGTACTTTAGCGAAAGTGCACAACACCCCTCTATAGTTTAAAAACCCCCTGAGTTAGTCCTTGTAGTTTTTCAAAAGTGCACAACACCCCCCTACCGTTAAAAAATCCGTTAAATTTAACGGATAGTGTATTTCACACGCGTTAAGTGAGATTTTTTTTTTATTTTTAACGAATTTATTCATTAAATAATTATATGAATTGACCAAATTACCAATTTTTTTTTTTTGGCCTAAACAAAAGTGTAAATGGCAAAAGAGAGAAATGAAAAAAAAATGAGGGTATTTACGTCTTTTTTACAAAATCCGTTAAATATGACGGATTTTATAACAGTAGGGGGTGTTGTGCATTTTTAAAAAACATAGGGACTAGTTCAGGGAGTTTTTGAACTATAGAGGGGTGTTGTGCACTTTCGCTAAAATATAAGGGGGTCTAATACACTTCACCCATTTTTTAATGAAAATTTTGCATGAACTAGTCACCACCCGTCTTTTAATATTTTCAGAGACGTTTTGAGAATACTTTATCAGTTGGACTAAATGAAATTGGGGGTCATGCTAGTGGACAATACAGCATGACCGTCCTGTTCAAATATGTGGTGGATGTATAAAGGGGTCGAGGGGTGGCAACTCTCACTTGGCAAAGAAAATATTAAAAATTTTATGTATTTTTTAAAAAAGAAAAATTTAAATATCTATGTTTACTTAGTTAAAAAAATTAGTTAGTTTCATTGGAAAAAAAATATTTATAAAAATTTAAGAAAAATTATGTTTTTCATTCCCATTAAGAAAAATTTATGCACGTGACGCTTATAACACACAAGTTCAAAACGATTAGATCGTTTTTTAGATTTTTTCCTGATTTGGTCAACCAATACTTAGAGAACTATGAAAAGTAAGTAGCTTTGCAAACCAAAGTTATCAAATATTTCATACAATTTTACAGGTCAATAGAGGCTGCAGCACAAGCAACCAACCATGTAGATCCTCCCATGGTCAAGATGGGTTTTCATATAAAATGACATTGTTAATTTCTGGAATGTGCGAATATATAGAAGTAGAGTAAATTTTGCAGCAAATATATTTACCTGGTTAGGGCTACTTGAGACATCCAATTCTGTGATCCAAATAGGTAATCTTGCAGAAGCAAGGATATCAATTGCAGATCTCACGTAAGCAAGGTTTGGAGTACTAAAATGACCTTCGAGGCCAATTCCAAGAGGACCGCCATAACGAAATGCTCGAAGCTCTCTAATCTTTGCCAAATACTTACCAGGTGATGATGCTCCATCATTCTGCTGTTCAAGTGTGTTGTATTCATTCAAGAATGGAGTCGCCGTCCCATCAATGAAGTTAGCCAGCCTGTAAAAAATGGATGAAGCAGTTCTTCCAAGCTTGCTCTCAAAGAATGAATAGTGCAGATTTTCATTAACAACATCCCAATGTATAAGCTGTCTCGCGTATCGTTTCACCACGGAATTTATCCTTTTCTGTGCGGCTGACGCGAGTTGGCCTGACGAAAGCGATTTGACCCACCCTGGCTGGTACTGTGGATCGTCCCAGAATACGTTATGCCCACGGACTGCGATGTCGAACCTCTTCAAAAGTCGAAGCATCGCATCAGGCACTCCATAGTTTTCTCTGCCAGGTGAAGGTTCAGTGCTGTACCATTTCATTTCGTTTTCGAAAGTCGTGTACTTGAACCTTGAGGTGAACCAATTTTGGTAGGCTTTATTTGTTAGTATTTGTTGAGTAACTGCACAACCAAATGGAAATGCTCCATTCTTTTGTATGATGGACACTGTTGCATTAGCTAGTGGGTTGCCTTGGCTATCAATTGCTTGCAATCTCACTTTGCCCTTGCGAAACTGCATGCATATCACAGTGTAGGTCAAAAAAATGAGGGTCGATCTTGTAAACAGCTGAAATTTTAAACCGTCTGACTCATAAAAAATTACAAATGCATCCCAGCATTTAAGGTAGCCGTTCCAAATGGTTGTCATTTTGAAGAATTTTAAAAACACGAATCAATTATGAAGTGGAAATAGATTTGTAGCATGGAGTATATATTGTTGATTATGTAACTAAAGAGTTAGTTTCAGTTGGAGCAATTCAAATTAGAGACTTCGAATTCTATAGTAGTCTACATATATATATATATAACGAGTAAGTACTTTTGTTTACCTTCTCAACACTATAATCTTGATGAGATTTCCACTCCTCTTGGGTAAAACCATTTAGAGAAATGCTGTCTGCCCATATATCAACTGATGAATTCTTGCTCTGGGAAATAAGAATACAAGAAAAACGTTACGACTTAATTTCTTATATAGCTAGCGATTAGTCTATGAAGCGCAAAACTATATACTAAGTCTTAACCTACTAGATGGGTTAGTTTTCCAATTATTCATAGTAAGAAATTATGATCTAATTTTTCAAAAAGAAAACAAAGTACTTTACCTCAAAATAAAGCTCTACAGGGCCTGAAGCATTGACGATGAGACCACCCTTCAACATGGACCAACAACCAGCCTGAGCAGTTACCCAACCAGCAGCCTGATACCCAGAGGCCGTCTTAAACATGGCTGCTATATCTGCGTTTCCATGGCTTACCTGCAACCAGGCTTTTGTGTGTGTGTGTGTGTGGAATTCGCGATAAGTACTATCATAACATACAAACACATAACATTCTAGGTTTATGCAAATTGCTAAATATATATAAAACCTTTATATATCTGTTTTACATGTTTGATTTTTGAAGTTTTCTTTTTTTTTTTTCCCCCTAAAAAATAAGCTTTTCAATGGGGCTAATTAATTAGTTACCTGAAAATGTATATAATTTTTCCTTCTCCAAGTTGAATTTCTGTGACAAACTGTGATGAGGTTCATTTCTCTGCAAAGCAACAATGAACTTGTTTCCATTTTCTGAGACTCTCTTCTCTATTTTTGCACTTCCAAATGTTGACCACCCTTTTAATCCATCATCTAATTCTGGGTTCACAACTATTCCACCACCATATTGAGGTCTGAGCGGTTCTGGTAAACACTGTAATGTCATGTGTAGTATTAAAATAATTAATAATGATCTCCATAATCGGAATATATTGATATTTCTAACAAGGAAAACTCTTTTAAATATCAGCCGGTTTAACATGAGTGGAACCCACATATGCAGCCACGACTAGACATTTGGCCGGATGTTTGTAAGAGTTTTCTTTCTAACAATGCACGTTCAAGAGAGGAACTGTAGCTCCATGGAAACGTACCTCGTGTGTGTAACTGTGGTCATATTCGAGAGCATAAACATTAAACCCTGTAAAATAAACGGTCGTAAAATTGAACTGTTAATTATGCTACTATCATACACAAAATAAATAAAAAATTGAAAAAATAAATAAATATGCTACTATAGATGAGAATTGTGTTCAGGTCAATAATAATATCATTTTTCTTCGTTTGGTGCATTCTTTGATTTGTATTTTACGACAGACACCATGACACCATGTGCATTGCATGTATCTTTTGCTGCTTACTTGCATGGAGGCAAAATGTGAATGATCAAATATAACCAGCTGGTATATAGGATCTATCATCAAATGCATAATAACTATGATTTGCACATTATGGCCGTTATACTTTATCTTGATAAACAATTGAATGTTTCTATATATTTATCTATCTCTTGACTCAAGAGCAGGTTTGAAAAACGATCTTAAAGTGTCTAGGGTCGTATTCTATTTTTCAATATTTCTTACTTGCTCCTATCGAACCAAGATCAAAAAGACTGAAAAAATCTGTTGTAAGCTATACCTGAATAGATAAAAAACCATAAGAGAAGCATAAGAAGATTGTTGATTCTCTCCAGTGTCTTCATTGTGAATATTCCACTGCTTTGAGCACAAAAATCTTCCGAATTAGCATACATATATATAGAATTGTTATTCAGATTTCAGGTATAGAAAGAATCGTTTGTGCTTGTAATAATTTCTTTTTTTTTTTTTGCCTTTTTGGGAGTCAAAGGAAATATTTTCTTGCACGTATAATTATATGGTATGATATTCAATTTATTACGAAAAAAAAAAAAGATTTCAACAAGATTACAAATTCAGTCCACTTACTAATTAAAGCTTTGAAAAATATTACACAATCATGAAGTAATCCAACGTTGATTCATATGAAAATTAAGACAATTATGAATCTGAGCCTCTGATAAAAGCCACAAATTTATTAATACCATATTAGAAATATTGACTCCATGGAAAATTACGTATGTGTGGTCATATATCATATCTTCCTCATAAATCTAGACAACTTTGGGCACAAAATTTCGGTAATGAGAATTAACTACTCACCTTATCCAGATGGGAATAGAAATGATAAAGATTCGCAAAAATATACACGAGGAAATTCTTGAGTTATACTAGTAGAGGACGATACTAATTACATATCAGAGCTGACAATTAGTGAAGCATCTAGTGATCAATATATAGATCACTTGCAGAAATTAGGTAAATTAAAATTCTTTGGTAATAGAAGCAATTTAAGAGCCTTTATTTTGGCAAGAATAACTGGGAATTAATATCCTCTGACCATCAGTTTTGATAGAACAGAAATATTTTTCTCACCGTTGCTTTAATTTCATAGTGAATGTCTTCAAGATGACTATAACAGTATAAGCATTTCTATTTCTTAATGTTATTAGCTTTAATGATTCCATTAACCATTGCTTAATTCGCCATTAATATCGTCACTTAGTATGATGTTATTTCTTGATAGTGAGGTCAAGCTACATGGTATATGAGAGCATGTCAATCAATCACAGGGATGAACAAACTTTTGGATCTCAAAATTTTGAATTTGGAAGAAATTTAACTAACTGTATATATACTCTTGCTGCAAAATACACCTCATCGTAAAAATGAAAAAATTAAAAACCGAGAGGATCCAAATCCCACGTTTAAAGTGAGATATCAATAATATATTTACCTTTGGTTAAAATTTTGTTGTTGGAACTTTCTTTCTCTTCTTGGCCTAAATTTTTGGATATTGTCTTGTTTCCACATGTAAATTTTCTAATATTTCCTTTATTTTTTGAAATACAAGTTTCTGACTAATTTTGACCAAAAAATAAATATAGTAAAGTAATATTGAAACATTAACAATTTATTTCTGGTGTTTTCCAATAACTTCTAATTAAGTTATTTAAACTTTTTAAGCATCTTAGATTAAAAATTCAGTGCAAATTCTCGCAACATAAGATATGACTAATTAACCTTCACAAAAGTAAATGAATTAGTTCAAATTTTCCCCAATTTTATACCGTATTTTGTCTCTGGATTTTCCCCAGCAAGGCGTTGGTTAAGATTGCTTGTATTTTGTTTTATTAAATGGACGATTGTTGAAAAGGATTCACTTGCTTTTTTCACATCAAACCGTGGACATTATGAAGATTAAAAAGTTATAATTCTAGTAGGAGCAAAATGCACAATGTTCAAATTTTTGGAAGACTGTAAAACTATTTTCTTACGCCATAAATACTACTTCTTCTTGTGTTTGTGGAGAAGGATAAAGTGGGCGAACTATCTCGAGAGTGATTAATGTTTAACGGTTGCTTTAGCCTCCCCATATCCAAAAAAAAAAATGATTTTCAAATTAAATATCGCATCAACACGAAACACAATATTTGCCTCCCTAAAAGATAGAAAAAATTCCCAATTTCACCAAGGAAATAACTTCTCTGTCGAAATTGCACCCTGGCCTCAAACTTAAAAATTAAACAGTTTCCATTTGACCTAGAAGTTCACAAAAAATAAACACATCCCAGTTTGTATCTTTTCAATTTTCTTTCAGAGTTTTTCGCTGGATCACATTTGCATTTCTTAAATTTGTTTCAATGCAAATGGCTAAAATATTTTTCAAGTACTATAATATGCAGTTTAAAATCTTACTTTAATTATTATTATTATTATTTTTTTTATATTTCTTTTGTGTTCTCAACAAAAGTAAAATGTACCTTCATTAAGAAAACATATACAATAGACCTCTTTAAGTAATATTGATAATTGTTTTTTTAAATAGTTGTCCGGTCCAGATTTGGCACCGATGTACTAAATTAATAATTTTCGTATAATTATAAGAGTAACATATTGTCAATATTTCCTTTGTATTTTTATTGATCCCATTTTTTTTTTAATTATCATTTAGCTAAAATGTACATACATTTTTCTCATGATTGTGTACTAGCTAGAAAATTAATATTCTCTCTTTACCACATTTTTTACCTTTAAATCTTTTAAACCTTCTCTTAAATTCTCTTGTCTAACTCGTAAATCATATTCTTTCAAAACCTATTGTGCAATTCTTTTTACGTACATGAAGGATACTCT
Organism: Ehretia macrophylla; assembly: GCA_037974665.1. Taxonomy (NCBI): domain Eukaryota; kingdom Viridiplantae; phylum Streptophyta; class Magnoliopsida; order Boraginales; family Ehretiaceae; genus Ehretia; species Ehretia macrophylla. Next base: position 21,980,099 of record CM075776.1, on the reverse strand, counting down.
TTGTTATGCTCACATATAATACTTTACAAATTTCATTTGTCATGGTTATTTTCTTAATACCTTTGAGATGAGAAGTCAATTTTACTATTTTAGAACTAAAAATATATAAAGAATAAGAGATTGTGTTTGATCAAATAGTATTTTCTTCATTTTAATATATATTGTATGTACTTGTTTAAAAAAGCTTGAATGCATTAGGTCTTTATATATACTAATTGTGTATAATATAATAAACTCTCAATTGAGTAAATACGTATAGAGATAAAACTTACCACATCTTGTGTAAATACTTAGTTTGCATGATAAAAAAAAAGAGCAAAATAAGAAATTTTTTTATTTATAATGCCAATTAATTATCCGTATATGAGATAATAAATTAATAATAAAAATAAAATTATATATAGTGATGCTCGATTTCAAAATCTTCCCATGGGTCCTGAAAATCAAAAGCCCGTATTAAGCTTGGGCCGCTATGTACCTTGCCCATATATATTTATGTCATGTCAAAAAAAGAAAAAAAACATATATATTTATGTTTCCTACAGTTCGCGCGGTCTTTGCTTTCGCTCTTTATTTTTTGTTCATCTGAAAATCATTCTTGCTGACGAAGCCAACTTCAAAAAAATAAAAAAATGGCGAAGAGCGAAAATTTATCAAATTCACGCGACGATTCTTCGGAACCTCAGCCTCGGCCATGGCAGTCTTATCACACTGTTTATACCAACGCCAAAGCAGGTTACTTTACTTGAAATCAATCTTCTTTTTGTTTATATAATTTGAATTTACTTAAACCCTAAAAGAAATTGCAAGTTTACAATTTAAAGTTATCCATGATATCAACTCTACTTTTTTTTATTTTCCTATTTTTTATTGCAAGCGTAATGCAATTAGTTTATATGTGTATATTTGTCAGTGTAAATTATTCAAAACATTTCATAGTGTTTTGCTGAATTTGTACGTTAAAACCTAATTATCATTATCATCCTTTTATAAAATGCGAGGAAAACCCTTTTGTTGTTAGCGGGCACAAGACAGTGAGCCATGCTCTTTTAAATTGTAAGAGTTATTAGATTATCTAATTTTTAATTGCAAGGATAATACAATTTATGTGTTTATATTTGTAAGGTACAAAAAAAGGAAAAAAAAAGGAAAATCCTAAGTTTCATATTAGAATTATTGGCACGTTAATAATCATTATGATTTATAAGAATGTGACAAAAACAATTCTTGCTGTTACCAGGCAAATGACATATCCTTGTAAACTGTAGACGGTTATTGCAATGATATTAGATTGTTATGGTCCTATAGTATCTAACGTGCAATTTCAATAAAATACAAGGTGTTTTTGCACTTCACCTTTTTTGTAATTGTAATGTTAATCTTTTGCTTTTCTAACAGTAGTTTTGGGAATATAGTGAATTTGATGGTGTTATTATTGTAGGGATGGATGGGGTGGACAAGGAAAAAGTGCAGAGAATAGTGTACGAGATGAGCAAAGGGTCTAAGTATTTTGAGAATGAAGAAAGAAAGGAAGCTTATATGAAGCAGAAAATTGAAAACATGCGTGCTCAATGGGCGAAGCTGACTGCTAGAGATATAGCTCAGTATCAAAAGGTATATGTTTGGAAACAATTGTGTAACTTTTCCCAAATGTATATGTGTATTCATATATGATGTCTGTGATATATGTCCCTATGTGTGACATGTGTGTTTGCACATGCACCCATGTGTTTCTCTATTACTAGAAGATTGCTATATTGTTTTGCATTGATTCTAATTTTATTTTTGATGCAAAGTCTATTTTTTGTTTAGTTATGAAGCATGGATACATGGGAGATAAAGTAATGAATTATTTTGAATGCCAAGTGACCTAAGTGTAAGATAGGTAGCAGATTATGTGTAATTATTGAAATGATGTGAGTGGTGCTTTCTCCACTTTCCAGTTATAACCTAAGTCATAATTTTCTTATTGTGGATGGGTGGGTTTGTGGGGGTGGGGGGGGAGATATGTGTATAAAAGGGAAAATATGATTGTAAGTGATGTTTGCTTATTTATTTATCTGTTATGTGAGCTTCAGCTTGTGTACAGCTCGACTGTATACTAGAGAATAACTATTATCTTGGAGTCTGAATACTATCAGAAGAACAGTCATGCAAGATTCACCATATTACGTGAGTGGTCGATGGTCCACTTTGGCTTGAAGTGTGCCGGTTCAAATTTATGTGTGATAAATTTTTTTGCAGCCACATGGTGAAGTAACATGTTTCAGGTGCCTTTATCAGGTAGATTCCCTATTTTACATGGTCATGGAAATGAATTGAGAAGCAATTTTTATTTTTATTTTTTTAATTTTTTCCAATTTATCTATTTTCTTATAATTGTTAATTAATTTTGAGTTTTATTCATGTTGATAGAGCCAGTGGTTCTCCAATGTGATGTCATTTTTATTTTGCCTATTACAATGTCTAATTGTGGTACATCAACAGAATCATATAGATAGATCTCAGGTGTTTTATGCATCCATTGCTTGTTTTTGGCATGCGCTCTACGAGGTTGCTTCTCCTAAAAAATAAGTATGCATGGTGTATAGGTTGCTGATAAAAGGATTCTTGAGCTCGAAGCTACACGCGATCTGTCAAGGATCTGGCTACATGTAGATATGGATGCTTTCTATGCAGCCGTTGAGTCATTGTGTGATCCATCATTGAAAGGCAAGCCAATGGCTGTTGGAAGCTTGTCTATGATCTCCACAGCTAATTATGAGGTTTGAAATTTCTGTTGTAAGTTTCATGGTTTGTAGTTCATGTGAAAGCAGCTCCATTATTATGAATCTCTAAAGAGGATTCATACTCAAAATCTTCATTTATGTGAGTGTGAGTTACTGCTTCTGTTTCATAATAGTATGGGTTTCCTGCTTTGCAGGCACGGAAATTTGGGGTTCGGGCTGCGATGCCTGGTTTTATTGCACAAAAATTGTGCCCTGAATTGATTTTTGTTCCCGTAGACTTCAAGAAGTATACCCATTACAGTAATTTAACAAGGCAAGGTTAGATGATATGTTATTTAGGCCTTTGTTTCTAGTTGCGTCAGTGTTGCTTTCCCTTGTCATATGAATCCATTTTTTGTTTAGTGTTCCAGAGATATGATCCGAACTTTCTGGCAATGAGTTTAGACGAGGCATACCTTGATATAACAAATGTTTGCACTGAGAGGAGCATAACTGGGGAAGAAGTAAGTTAGAACACTAAATACTGTTATTTGTTCAGATGCCACCTTATCTCTTGTATTTTGTCTTGTTCTTGTAGGATGCTGGTCTATGATTGTTTATTTATTTTGTGGTTATTATTTTCCCATAGGTTGCTCAAGAGCTCAGAGAAACTGTTTACAATGAGACTGGTCTTACATGCAGTGCTGGAGTAGGACCAAATCGCTTACTTGCTAAGGTATTGTATGGTGTATATCGAGGAGAGTTGTGTTGATCTTGTAAGCTAACTTTTTGCATGTTCATCTTTTAAGCTAACTTCTGGATTTCCTCCTTTTATTAGGTTTGTTCGGATATTAACAAGCCAAATGGCCAATTTGTGTTGCCAAATGAACGAACTGCTGTCATGACATTTATATCTTCACTTCCTATAAGGAAGGTATTTTACCCCTACTTTTGTCAGATTGTCAATTTAGGGATAATTTGAATTTTGAAGTATATGATACAGTTTTTGTATTTGACATTGAATAACTCAAATTGCAGATTGGAGGAATTGGAAAAGTTACTGAATGTATTTTGAAGGATGTTTTTGGAATTACAACATGTGAGGAGATGCTACAAAAGTGTGGTTTCCTCTGTGGACTATTCTCCCGTTCTTCTGCAGGTATTTGGTTTCACAATGTCACCTTCTTTTACTTTTCCCTCAATGTGAGTATATGAAACCTTCAGATGGCAATTCTCTACCAGCTAGACTTTTTTTGAAATATCTATTCATTACTATCTTCTATTTCTTACTCCTGCCATCTATCCCTTTTTTTTCTTATTCTTCTAGCAAACATGATTAATCTGATTGAAAGGCTTCTCTTGTTAGTTGATGAAACTGATGATGTTACCATAAAGAATTTCTGATCTTGCTTTCTCTTTACTGCAGATTTTTTTCTTTCTGTTGGTCTTGGACTTGGAGGAACTGATACGCCTGAAGTCAGGATGCGAAAGAGTATAAGTAATGAGAGAACATTTGCAGCCACCAAGGATGAGGCATTGCTGTACCAGAAGCTAGGTAATTGGTGTTCGATATTTCATATCTCTTTCTTATAACAAGAGGGCATCTTTTTTTACCCGATGACAATGTGACTTGTCTCAGCATTCTGTTACCTTTGCTAAATTGGTGGGGCGTTATATTTTGATTCCCTTTTTTCTTTTCCACAGTTGTAGGCTTTATCTTGGATATACTGTAGGACAGAATTCCTACCATTTTTTATTGGTGTCCACATTCTAGATTAGACTTGATAATTTTGAGGATGTCCTGCTTTCAAAGTTTCTTTTTGGCTTTGTGTGGTGAACTTCAACTTGTATTATAAGAATACCTTCTAATAGTAGAACTGGGATAATATGTGAAAATGTCCAGGAACTGTTTGCTGCCAAGAATTTTGAAGAGGCTAAACATATTTGTAACCAAGACCTCTGAACTTTTAATTAGGTGTCATGACTGCTTCATGGCTATGGAAATGTGTCTTTATGTAATTTTCTCCTTTTCATAAGTTTCTTTGGGTAGTTAACCAATTGTGGTAACTGGACTTTGATGTAAGTATTATATCTAGATCTCTGATTCAGTATTTAAGGGCAAGGTAGTGTCTTGTTGGTGGGGATAAATTTACTATAAAAGGCCTCAAGTATGGTATTAGAAAGAAAATCATGCTGAGTTTTGTTGCAGTGGATCTTGCTGAGATGCTTTCGGCTGACATGAGAAATGAAGGTCTTCGAGGGCGAACATTGACATTGAAGTTGAAAACTTCATCTTTTGAGGTACACTTTTTTGGAAGACTGAAGATATGTTAAAAGCTTTCTCTGCTCCATTTTATTATTTTTCTCCCATATTCCTTCATTATGTCTTATTTTTAAAAATAATTTCTATCATTAACTAAATAGATATATATATATATATATATATTTTTTTTTAAAGAAAAATTCATTAGTCTACTCATACCAATTTTTCTCAAACCTCTGTTTCCTATTCAAGGATAGATCCTTGTTATGAATATTTTTGTTATCTTGTTGCTGAATAGTTTGCGAACCTCACTTTCCAGGTTCGAACTCGAGCTGTGACTTTGCCAAATTATACATGCTCAAATGAAGATATTCTGAAACATGCTTCAAAGTTGCTGAAGGCCGAACTTCCTGTGTCATTGAGACTTATGGGTATCGATACTTGCCATAATTTCTATGATCTTCATGTCTGTGGCTACTACTTCATATATATTATCCAATATTGTCATTGGACTTGGACTATCCAAGGTTTATTCTGTTATGTGTTATTTTGAAGGACCTTCAGTACTTCAAAATACTTCAATTCTTTATGTCTCATCCTCTCGTTTTTACTTGTGTATCATGAGTCATGTGCTAAGCATTTGCATCAATTCTTTCTCAAAGGCTTGCGTATGTCTCACTTCAATGAAGAGAGAAATGGTGCTCCATCTGATCCTACACAGAAAACTCTCTCTGACTTTGTTATTGGCAATGCTTCTGGGAGAAAGATTGGCGGGCACTCGCTGTTAGGCTCATATTGTAGTGACGACGTTCTGTCAACTGACTGTGAGACTTGTTTTTCTTCTGAAAATCACGAACCATGTGTTTCAAGAGAGTCAGTGGATGATAGTCGATCCTCAGAGCTTAAACACGGTGACTGCATTTTGAGGCAAAATGGTGAAGCAAAGAAGGAAAGTCTTGGACGTCAGAGTGATGAACCTATGGAAAATGTATGAACAAGCCCAAAAACTGTGTTTTTTTTGTCTTTGAGTATTGACATCCGGATTTGAGTAATGGGTGTCTTTATTCATTTTTAGTTTCTTCTATTTCACAGCAAATGGGTATCGTTCTCTTATGCAGATCAATGATGGCGATAAAGGAGGCCAGACGATGATGTCATGCGGAGGTGTAGATTCGCACTTGGTGACGGAATATCCTTCTCGAGAACAGTCTGATGGAAGTAGCCTCGGCAATGGGAACAGCAGTATCATTTGTGCTGATCTAGATGCAGGGTCTTCATCAAGTCATAAAGATCCATTATTTTGGGTAGATGACTATAAGTGTTCCTTATGTGGAGTTGAACTGCCTTCCAATTTTATTGAGGAAAGGCAAGAACATTCAGATTTTCATCTTGCTGAAAGGCTGCAAGAGGAGGAATCGCGTGAAAACCGTAAAAACATATTAAAGCAGAGGTACTGCTTTCCTTCCCTGCGCATCATTTGTTAAACCTTTTTGGTTCTCAAATTAATGCCGAAGTTGTAATGATGACTTGGATATGAGAAGGGTGGTCTTCCTAGTCTTGCCTCTTTTTTGATCTGACATTGAGTGAACACGTACTTGTATCTATACTAGAGATTTTGGGATGGTGGAGTAGCTCAGCTCGGCTATTTAGCTCCCTTGGCCTATGGGTGGCCAGGGTTCAAATCCTGGGGACAGGGGATACATATAAATAAAATAAAATAAAAAGAGAAGAAGAAGAAGATGTTTTATCAGATAGCATCAATGCTTGTGCTTCATAATATCTTGGCAAGGCTTGCATCAAATGAACCGCCTTCATGTGTAATACTGAATGCAAGATGTTCTCTCTTAAAAATTATTCAAGAATAAAAGCAAAGAGCCATCTCGTCAGAATTCATTCAGAGACTTGACATTTTTCCAATGCATTGTGAAGTGATTCTCATCTTTTCGTTTCTTCAGAAACGGTTTGTTTGCTTGACGAAACTCATGTTTTTTTTCTTACTTTGTCAGGTCTATCCAGAAAGATCATATTGTAGCCCACAATCGGCAGAGGAAGAAGAACAAATCGTCTCCTGCAGACAGTAAACATCTTCCAATTGATATCTTCTTCACGAAGACAAATCAGAATTTCTGATGTTGTTATATTATATATTTTAGTTCTATATATAATGAGCAAGAAAAAATAATTGTCCTTTAATTCACTGGTAATATAGAAGTATAATTCTTATTGGCTTGACTTATCTTGGTTGGTTGGGAGACAGGATAAAGAGAGAGCTTCTTATTAGTTCCTGGGTTTGAGCTCAATCTTCTTCCCTCTTTCCTTTTACCAAACCAATGTATGTGATAGAAGAAATCTGTTCATATTTCGCCCTTGTATAGTGTACATAATGTTGTGTTTCAAGCATTTACAATTAATAAAAGGTTGTTATGAAATGTGGATATTTAATATAAGATTAATGTGATGCCCATGTGATAAAAAAGTAAAAGTTTATTTTAGAAAAGTTAATTGATGGGCTATAATTATGTCTATGAGTGGAAATGATGTCATAGATGATATAATGTAATTTTTTGCCTATAAATATGAACAGTTTGTAAGGCAAAATGTATTAAGAATAATTCGAGAAATTTTTTTTCTTTCTTGTCTTCTCTCTATATATTTCTTCTTTATTATTGTCTTTTGATAATTATTTTATAACACGTTATCAGTACGAAATTCTACCGTAATTGTAACACACAAAGTAACCGATTCAAATTTTTCAAAGATACACGTAATCCCTCCTTTTCAATTATATTTTGATTAAATATTTTGGATCTATATAATACACACATATATATGTATAGATACATATATGTGTGTGTATAGATCACCAATTATATATTTGGTGAAACTATAATTCTATATTTACTGTTATATATATATATATTATATTACCAATTATATATTTGGTGAATCTGATATTCCAGAAAAGAAAAATTACTGGATCATAAGCATAAAAAAGAAAAAAAATTGATTATGAACTACGGGGACCTCATGCTCAAATTTACAGTTTTGGACATAATTGGTTAACCCATAAACAAGGATTTGGACATAAATAATCTTAATTCCCAAAATGATTTATGTATTTCATTTATTTTATCTAACTTTAATTTTATTTATTTACGTATTTATGTTACTACATCTAACTTTAATTTTATTTATTTACGTATTTACGTTATTACATCTCACTTTAATTTTATTTATTTACATATTTACGTTATTTCATCTTACTTTTATTTTCTTAATGTATTTACGTTATTGCATTTAACTTTAATTTTCTTTATTTACGTATTTACGTTATTGCATCTAATTTTAATTTATTTATTTACTTTATCTAACTTTAATTTTTTTTAATTTATTTATTACAATATATTTACTGTTCAAATGGTACTATTCATGTTGTACTGTTCACATCAATCACTAATTACAACACTGTTCATTTGACCAAACAATTAGGGTTTGACCCAATACCCTTTTTATTTTTTCTCTTCCTCATTTTGCCGCACTTTTCACTTCTCCGTCATCTTTCTCTCATCCCATCCTTTATCTTCAACACCGAAATTTTTTTCGAGATTAGCAATGAAAGATGATTTTATTACCAGGCTAATATTTACTGAATTGTTATAGAAAGGATCTACTCCATAGATCTGAATCTTTTGTTAAGAATAATTGTATTTTAGATGTTTGAACATTGAACATCTTTCTTTTGTTTGTAGTTCACAACTTATTTAAGGTTACGAATTTATCATATCTTTCTTATAATCATTTATTGAGGTGGTGATATTATTATCTTGATCTGGTAAGTGTGATTATCTTTACTTACCTTCCTATAATATTTTTTTAGAGTATTTTATCAATATTCTCATTCATAAACTTATTTGTTATCGGGGAAAATAAATTACTTCTTTAAGATGAGTTATTTTGAATAACTTGTGATTTAATATTCCAAATGATATTATTCATAAGAATATAAATATTATGTTCTCATATGGAGAATAAATACTTAGATACACATATCTTATCGAATGAATATATTATTTATTTCTATGAGAGTATTAATTGTGATTTTGTTGATTTCTTATTTATTGGATTATAAAACTAAACTTTATTCCCGGGGGAGAATAATGAGAAAAAGTATTAGAAATGATAAATCAGTAAAAATAAGATCTCAAAGTAATAGTGATATTTGCTACAAATATGGTTCATTTGGGTATTTGATGAGTACATATGATATGTCAATATATTTCGTTTAATTTTTCTTGAATATCATTGAATGACAAATTACAAGAGTTAAGATGGATCATATTGGTTATTCTATATTGGATGATGATCTATATCTTAATATTATGTTTAACCATTTTTTTTTTTGTCATATTTGTTTATGACATATTCTGCTACTACTAGTCTTATTGAATGTTCTAGAAGAACTGTTATTATGTCACTACTTGATCTTTTGAGTTTTATCATACAAATATATGAGTACTTGAATAAAGATATAGTGATTCAAGTATTTTCTTATATTTAAGTGATAACTTATATAGGTGTAACGATAATGAAAAAGAAATTATCGAAAATTTTCTATGAACACCCATTAATAAACCAGAAGATATTTGATCGAAATAGTTTATGTTTTAGCATAATCGCCTTAGACATCCAAGCGCAGTGATGATAAAAAGAATTATTAAAAATTCAAATGGGTACTCATTAAAGTATCAAAATATTCTATTGTTAAATGAATTTTTATGTATTGTTTGTGCCTAATGAAAATTGATCCAAAATGTCATCCCCTACTAAAATTGATATTAAAAATCCTATATTTTTATGTTGAAAAAGATTCAAGAGTATATATTTGGGCCTATTATTCTATTATGAGGTATTTTGTGGTATTAATAGATATCTCAATACGATGGGCACATGTATGTTATTGTCCACCTGATATATGACATTTTCAAGAGTTTTTGTATACATAATTTGATTATGGGAAATATTTATGAATTATACAATCAAAAGAATCGTCTTGATAATGAAGGAGCTTTTACTTCCCAATCACTTGATGATTGTTGTATGTCAATTGAGGTTAATGTTAAGCATTATGTGATTCACACATATACACAAAATGATTTTGCAGAACCCTGCATTAAATACTTGCAGCTCATTGCTAGACCAATATTATTTCGAACTAAGTTGGCTAGTCCTGCTTGAGGACATGCTATATTATATGCTATCATGTCTATTCAAATAAAGTCTACCGATTGAATTATATACTCTCCATTATTCAAATACCATCTAAGAATGTTTTGTGCAATATATGTTTTAACTGCTCCCTACAAGCGCAAAAAGATGGGTTTATAAAGAAAACTGATAATTTATTATTTGAAATTTCGTCAAATATTGTATATATGGACCATTGATGGAATATGTTTCAATAGCATGCTTTGCTAAATAATGCAATTCTCAGCATCAAGGGAGCAAAACAAAAGTTGAAAAAAATGAGAAATTTATGGAAAGTATTATCATATTGATCCTCGTATAAATTAATGTGAATGAAAAGTTCAACAAATTATTCATTTGCAAAAGGTTACAAATTGATTATGAAATGCATTGTCAGATGCAAAGATAGTGACTCGGTTATATCTACGAGCTATAAATGCTCATAATAGAATTGATGTTTCAATTGAGAAACACATAAATGAATATAGTCTACTGCACGCTTGAAGCATGGTAGATATATCGGTTTCAAATATCAAAGAGCAAAATATGCAAGTTGGCATGTTTGATTTGATATAACGAAGATGTCAAGACAAAGAGTTGAAAATGTAATTGAGAAATATTACTCCAAGAGAGTATCAGGTACCTGAATATGATTTGTATTGAAAGTGTTGAGAATAAAGAAATCTCACTCAGTTATACTACTTTTGATAGAGAATGGAACTGAAAGAGAAATTGATCATGATCAAATTTTTGGAAAAATGCAGTAGCTACTGATATTATGAAAGAAATCAAGGATCTTGAATTGAAGTCCACTTACGCATGTCGACAAATGAATGATTGGCCAAAAATAATAACGAAGACGCAATCTAGGCAAAATAAATAAATAAATAAATAAATGCACATGAAATGTGTTGATGGGATTAGGGGGGGCATTGTATTGTATAATATACTCCCACATCACTATGAGAAATGAAATTATAATCGAAATGAAATTACAAGGAATTAATCATGACAGTTGGCTTTCCTTTAAAATGTTTGAAAGTCAAACAAGGAGTGGGTTAATACGTTGTATAATTATACCTTGATCTATATTCTCAGGGAAAATTACATTGATATTAGCCTGGTAATTATTGAAAAAGGACTTCACATGCGTCTTATGAGTATAGTAATATTTTTCCTATATAAATCATATGATAATATTATAGAAGTCCTAGAAGGACTCTATATGCTCGAAACATATATTTATGTGATAATGATATTTATATTGAAGCCTTGGAAAGACTCTATATGCTTAAAGCATACATTCATATGATAATGATATTTATATTAAAGTATTGGAAAAACTTTATATGCTTGAAGCATATATTCATTTGATAATAATATTTATATTGAAGTCCTAGAAGGACTATATATGCATGAAACATATGAATGAAAATATCGAGAAATGTATTTGATTACAAATATCTTTGTATCAATGAAAATATTCTGAAAGAATGTGGTGAAATATTAATATATTTGTTGGATTGATGTTTATTGATATATATCATAAAGAAGCTTGAAGAGCTTACATAAACAAACAATATATCTCAAATGATGTGAGATTTATAAATCATGTAAAGAAAGAATTTTCATGATCTGAATATCGGGTATTTACAATTGAAAATATATGTCTATCTTATACAAAATACTGAAATTGATATTTTTGGTATGAAAATAGAATGGTTCCTTGATATTGAAAAGAATCATTTCCATCATTGGAAATATAACGAATGAATCATAGGCAATATTTTACTATAGTAGGTACACTAAAGTATATTGCTAATACCACAAGACCAGATGTTGCCTTTATTTGTTAGTCAGGTACAGTGTAGACATTGAAATGGATTTAAGCACATACTTGCAATCTTTGTTAAATATTAGATAGATAATATTTTATTCAAAATGATCAAAATAAACGATAGTTGATTATACAAATACTGGTTGTTTATCTGATCATTGAAAGCAAAAGACACAAACAAAGTATGTATTCAGTCATAACAAGAAAGTATATGGTTGAGTTTAATCATGCAACATGTTTGAGAATCATCTGGTAACTCTTCAACAAAGACAGTCCAACCACATTATGTAAAGATTATGTAGACAACATAATGAACTATATTATTCTGAATTAAATGGTATTGTTGATGTTTAACAATTATGCTTAAATGAAAATCCACAGATTTGTTTACTAAAGCACACAACCATATTCACATTATATTTTTCAAAATTTGAAATACGACGCTTGAAGGATTTATCGCCATGACTAAGGTCGCAATGAGGGGGAGAAGATATCCACAAGCAGAATTGATTGGAGATGCAGATGCTGGATATTTGTTTGATCCACATAAAGGACGATCTCAAACTAGATATCTCTTTACATATGGTGGTACTGCTATATCTTGGTGATCTACAAAACAGACAATTGTTGCTACTTCATCAAATCACGCCGAGATACTTGTACTTCATGAGGCAAGTCGAGAATGTGTCTGGTTGATATCTTTGAACCAATACATAGAGGGAGAATGCAATATCTCAACAACTAAAAGTAGCCCCACTATTTTATATGAAGATAATGCTGCATGCATTGTCCAAATACAAGGAGGTTATATTAAGGGTGATAGAACTAAGCATATCTCGTTGAAGTTCTTCTTTACTCATGAGCTTCAAAAGAATGGTGAAGTCGAGGTTCGTCAAATTCGTTCAAGCGAGGACCTTGTTAATTTGTTCACAAAATCATTACCTACTACCACATTCAAGAAGTTAGTATGGAAGATTGGTATGTGGCGACTCCGTGATCATTATTGATATGCCCACAAGAGGGGGAAATATATGCACTGCACTCTTTTTTCCTTCGTACAGGTTTTGTCCCATTAGATTTTCCTGACAAGGTTTTTAATGAGGCAGTACAAGAAGCATATACAAATAATATTATACTCTTTTTCCTTCGTCAAGTTTTTATCTCATTGGATTTTTCTTGACAAGGTTTTAATGTGGTATATTCTTAAAAGAAAAATATCAAAGGGAGAGTGTTATGAAATGTGGATATTTAATATAAGATTAATGTGATGCTCATGTGATAGAAAAGTAAAAGTTAATTTAGGAAAGTTAATTGATGGACTATAATTATGTCTATGAGTGGAAATGATGTCATAGATGACATAATATAATTCTTTGCCTATAAATATGAAGAGTTTGTAAGACAAAATGTACTAAGAATAATTCAAGAAAATTATCTTATTTCTTGTCTTCTCTCTTTATATTTCTTCTTTATTATTGTCTTTTGATAATTATTTTATAACAAAGGTCTAATTTACAAGTATTTCATTTTAATGTGTTTGTATTCGTTTTCTTGCTATTAGAATAATTTATTTTGATGAATTCTAGATTTTCTTATATTTGAAGGAGAGTTTTGGCGCAATGATAAGTAATCTCTCTATGATCTGGAACTAGAAGTTACAGATTTGAGTTGAGAAAACAGCCTCTTGCAAAAGTATAAAAATATAAGGTTACATACAATGAATCCCAAAGTCTGTATCATCTTTCGAACCCCTCATGGGTTACCCTTTTACGTGCAAAATTGACCGCTCATAAAATAGGGGAGAGGAAATACTAGATTAACATTGTATAAAATCTGAAAAATTAACACCTGAATTAAGTAAAATAACCATTCATGATCCCGTGTTGCTACAAGTCTTTCTATTTTCTTATTCTTATCCAAAGAAATTAGTAATAATAATAACTAAAGGGATTTTAAAGAAAAAAAAAAACAACATTAACTAATACTAAAGCATAACCCAAAGAAATTATCCAACATAGAGTTTAGTATCAGTCTATCAGACATCACTCTTCTCTTTTTATTTTCTTTGGGCTTTTAAATGGGCTTATGACAGGCCCATACTAAAGCAAACCAAAGAAATTAACAAAAAATAAAATAAAGTATTGTATTAATATGTATGCTAAAAAAGAAAAATAACTATCTGCAGCGAGCCCTAGCTGGCTTTAACAGTAATGTCTCGGCAAGAGGATCGTGGTTCCGACTCCAGACGACACCGTTCTCGATTCGATCAAGAACCAAGGTAATCTAGCTATACATATATACATATATATAGACGCGCGCGCGCACACACACACACACACATACATGTAAGTCAATGTGTAGACTTTGTTTTTGTTTTAGACTAGTTTATGGATGCATATACACAATTTTGGTTTTCTGATACATTGGAACTTCAATATGTGCCTTTTTTCACTGTTCTTTAGCGGAGCTGCTGCATAAAGTTCAACATCTTTTTGTTATGAAATTAAGATTTTAAAGGATAATCTGGTACATGAAGATCCCGTTATGTGTCGGGTTTAGTGAAGAGATGTATTGTCTACAGCCTTGCATTTCTGCAAAATGCTGTTTCCATTACGAAAAACATAAGGTGGTGCAGATGTAGTTCTGTCATGTGAGTGGCGGAGCTAGGAGGGGCCGGCGGGAGCATATTTCAAAAAAATCTATGTAGTATTGTTAAAAAAATCAATGTAGTATCGCTAAAAAAAGTTAACGCACAACACTAACTTATAATTATGCGTTTACAATGTGGGACATCACGTGTAAGACAGTGATAGACCTCACATTAGTTTAGTTTGTGGTATGCGTTGTGTTTATTGAGAAGATTGTGTCCTTCTTTGGGTCTCTTTGTTTCATTCCAAGGAAAGGAGTCTTCTCTTTAAGAATCTAGAGTTGGGGATTTCGATTTGAGATGTGTGCAGTAGCATAGTTAAAATATCGATATTACCGTAGACAAACTTGCACCGTTTAGCAATAAATCACAATTTGTACACTGGATTATGCGTATGTTAATTGCTTTTCTGCTGGTTTGTGATAGCCCTAAAAGATCTAGGAGGGATGGCAAACCAGCAACTGAAAGACTGCCTTCACACTCTAATTTGGATTCTGGCGGCCATTTGGACCAGGAACAAAAGCGTCACCGTCGCCTGCAGGATGCTTTACCTCTTGAGACTCCAAGAGTGCAGGATTCTAAGGTAGAAACTGGAGCTGGGGGTAAAGAATCTGAAAAGAAAAGTGACGGACGCCAGGAAGGAGCCAAAAGGTCCTCTGATCCAACAGAAATCCCGCGCTCTCAATCATATTTTCAGGTGTCGTTACAACTAACTATAATATTTATACATGTTCAGAGAGTGATTTATTTTGATCTTTTCTTAGCCTTAAACCATTGACTGATATCTTTCTTTTCTTTTTCTTTTTCTTTTCCCACCGTGATTTCCATGTCAGGAGCTGATAAGTTTTTCTCCTCCTGCCATTCTTGAACACCTATAAACTATTTGCCGCAATCTTTCCTTTTGTATGGTCATAATGAACTTATTTCCAGAATAAGAAGCAGATGGCATGAGATCAGCAAGGTGTCATTTCCTTTATTGGGTGGTTGGGAGTGAGTTATTGCCAAAGTATCTAACATCTGAATCATCCTTAGTGTCGCTTGTTTGAGTATTTGTTAACTGTTACTGCTATAGGGGCGAAAGGTTTTTAATCATACACATTTGAACATCTTCAAAGGGGGACCCAAAATGAAGAAACTAGGGGAAAAAATAAGAAAAGGGTAAAGGTTTATTACTGCACATTTTCATCCAGGTTTTCCTATTGGTCATGTGATCTCAGTGTTAATTCCCTTACTTGGAATAAATCTTTGGACCAAATTAGAGTGTCAAAGGACAAATGTCAATTAACTTCCATAATTGATTGGTTCAATTTGATAGTCATTGACTTACCCTCAGTAATACATTTCCTATGGTCATCACCTTCATTGGAATGTCGGCAATCTGAGTAGATATAATTTTAATGTTTATTGCTGTCCAACCAAATTAGATAGGTGTCTGACTCAAATCTACATGGCTTGCCAAAATCTTGTTTCAGCATGTCTGTTTAATTAGTTTGGTTATTCTTAGACTTCCAGACACCTTTTTTACCTTGGCTAATTGATTGGGATTCTTGTTCAGTTGGATGACTTCCGAGTACCTCCTGTATATAATAAAATTAGACTTGCCTGTGCATGTCTTATAACAGCATGATGACCGTGGTAATGCTGGGAAAGTTGGTCGAAGCTTTAGTCGCAGGCCTGCAACAGGTAACTTCCTTACTTTCGGTTAACCGCCTCATTGGTATGTGCTATAATATTTTCCCTAGGTGATATGTGCTAATCTTATCTGTGCTAACACTTGCGTGTTCTCTATGCAATTATATGCCAATGACTCATATTCTTAATTTGTTTCCCTTTTCCTTTTTTCTTTCTGGGGTGAGGGTTTGTTTCTGTTGTTTGTGTTTATGATTTCAAATATCAAACTTGCATGTAGTGAATATTCATGATATTGTCCCTTATGCTGCTATGACTCAAATCTTTTGTTTTTGTCTCGATGTAGTGGTTTTGTCAGTTACAGGGGAGTTTTTCCTTTACCTCTCGTATTGTCCTCCTCATCCATAGTGAACTCAGTCATATGATAGCCTAAGGTTACTGAGAACATCAGTATCTTCTGACTTCAAGAGGAAACTTCCCTTGGCCATTTTTTGGGCTTGCAATGCCAGAGTATAGCTGAGTAATTAGTGTTTACGACAGTGTTAAAGCTAGCCAAAGTATCTGTGCGCTGAATATTGAATTGCTCAACTTGAACAATGCTGGTGTCAGTCTTATATCTAAAAGGTTGTCTATTTTCATTGTTCTTTTTACTGAGAAATGCAAGAAATAAACCACTGCCCTTTCTTTCAATTTCTTCCTTCGGTCTGCCCATTTAAATGGAGCCTGATTGGACATGAAGTGGGAATGCCGGTTCAGTTTGATTGGATCTGAAAGTTTAAACATGTCCATTACTGTATTAATTGTAAATTCTTTCATTTCTTTGTATCTTGGAATGTGATTCTGCTAGTAGTTGAATTAAGTAGGAATATTCTTTGCATTGATGGGTAAGATGTGATGAGTAAAGACTCGGAGAGATTTAGCTGAGACTTGGAAGATCATACATCATAGTATGAGTTCTAGTAGTATCATAAAAATCTGAGAAATATCTTGTTAAAGCATGTTTGCTGATGGTTATTTTTCAATGAAGAGCATGGATTGTGGAAAGATTCGAGGGAGGAGCATAGAGAAAGGCCAAACAGGACAACAGCTAATGACACACAGCAAAACCATGAGAATGCAAAAGCTCATGGGAAAGACAATCATTCTTGGCGCCATGACAGGTATTTTGAAATGGAGGCAGACCCCAAAGCACCTGCGAGGAAGAGGCCTGCATTTAGAGAACAAAAGATTCCGGCAGATTCTGTGAAAGCAGCAGCAGAACCTCAGAAGCCAAATCATTCTGATCATCCTGCAAGAGAAACTGCAAAAAAAGATGAGAAAGAAGGCCACATCTCCCATCAGTTGGACAAACCCGAGAGGCCACCAGCCACAGAGAGGGACAGAAATAGGGAGGAAGCACGGAGGGGCAGGTTCTCATCAACAGACAGGTATGGCGGTGGTAATTATAGAAGAAGAGATGGATTCCCTGCAAGGCAAGGTCATCAATCAGGCAGGGGCCGTGTGGAGAAGTGGAAACATGATCTTTACGATGAAGCCAATAGAAGCCCAACCCCAAAGAATGAAGAAGATCAAATTGCCAAAGTTGAAGCACTATTGGCTTCATAGCCTTTCAATTCCTTGGGGTTGTGCTGCACTGTCTATTGCTCAACTTTAATACATTAACGAATTGGTTGAAGTTGTCCAGTTGTTGTTTTAGTTTTGGATGGATCCATTGCCTGAACAGACAGACATTCAATTGTGAATCTTGGTTTCATAGAATAGTAATTTTATTTCGGGTTCTGAAATGGCCGATAGCTTAACCTTTGCTGTCTTTTCTGACTGCGTTTAATTTAGATATCCTCCTATATGCCTCAGGGATACATAATTAGAATCTTTTACCATGAAGGAGTGGAGAAGGGGAAAGTAATTCGTCCGTTCGAACTAACATTAGTCTTTTACATATTAGTGGGACATATATGCATAATGTCCATCAATCATGTGAGTGACTGCAAAAATTGTCCGTGGAGAAGTTGTGACTCTGGTTTTTGGACGATCTCGATAGTTGTACAAAGGCGCTGACTTTTAGAAGTCACTCTCTTTCAACAGAATAGAAATAGCAAGTATTTACCATCTTTATCTTCAAAGACATCAGTTCAGATCCTCTGCGAACCATCCCAAAAGAAACAAATAATGACTGCAATTGATTTGGATCCCTTGTCACATAAAATATTATGAAGAAAATTTAACGGTAGTAACCTATTTGATCATTTTGATATAATTGTATTATCAATTCACTATAGTTGAATTTTTCTCACTACATTATAAAGTTACAGTATTATTTTTTCGAATCTAAAGCCAGGTTCAAGTCTTTCAAACGTTTAACTTGCTAAAGATCTAACATGAATAAAAAATGTCATCAACAACTCCAACACTGATCCAGATGCATTACATTAGAAGAAGGTGAAGCAATTGTCTCCAACGAACTTTACATGCATGTAGAGCCGCCAATTATGTGTGACCAGTTTAAATCCGGGAAACTGGAGGCAAGCTTTTTTTTCCTTTGACATGGAACCATGCATGTTTGAAGCTTTTTGCATGGGACAGAGATTCCAAACCTGAAGGCTGATCATCAAAACTAGGTGTTTGAAACTCTTCAAGTGAATCTGCTGCCCCTATTAGCAAGTGATAGCTGTTGCTGCCGCGGCATCCATAACTATGTTGAGGCCTTTGTTTCTTGATGACTTTGATGAGATATGGTATTAAGCCTTCCATTTGCATGCCTTTTACTGCTATGCTTTTATGGATTCTTTGATGATGAAAAAGAAAAGCATAGCTCTACGTGTATTTATACACGGAAACGTCTGCTGAGAGGTGACACGAGGAAATATATCACCAGTGTTGGAAGAAAAGGTGCAACTATTGATAGGAAAATGCGACCGCTTAGTTATTTTTCGACATTTAATAAGCTCATAGGATTTATAAGAATGTGAACTACTATTCTTTTATGTCCAGCAACGATAAAAATTAATTATTTTTGCCACATTCTTTAAAATTATAATAGTTCACTAGATTATTATGATATGATATATAGACACTAACGTGTAAATTTTTTTATTTTTTTGTGCTTAGCCAAAAACGTGTAATTTTTGCATAATGTATGGAGGGTTTAGAGGTTATCCAAAATTATTTAAACAAAATATATTTTGGTTTAGAGGTTGCTTATGGTGTCAAAAGTCAGCAAAGTTGATTGGGTGATAATTTCATTCAATGCATGGAATTCAGTACCTTCATGTCTAATCATTTACCGTGGCGGCTTTACGCCTAAAATTTAGCCAACATGATTTTAGTGTGGAAAAAGCATTTGTGTACCCACTAACACGTTGATTATCTATGGATTAGTAGCTCAATGGGTTTATTTATAATTTAAAGGAAGTTTAAATTATACAATATATATTAAACGATATTACCTATAAAAATTAATATTACAATCTCTAACAATTACAACAAATAATATATTACTAGACTAAAAGCCTGGTGGATAGCTCAATGTTGCCAACAATTAATGTCAACGGGCTAACCACTGTTGAAGTCCTCTTAGAGAATTTTATAAAATTACCAATATATCCTTTCTTCATCACACACACATACCTACACATATAAAACTAGCATATATAAATGCACCCATACATATATATATACATATGCGCACGCGCGCACACACACACACATATATATATATTCACACATATATTTACTTAGGGGCCAGTTGGAACTGCAAACCCCACTAACTCCAATAATATAGTTATTAATGAGTGAGTTAGAACTATACTTTTTGAAAATATATAAGTTTTTATAGTTACTTTTAGACTAAAAAATTAATTTAGCCTCTACCAAAAAAAATTATTCATATATAAGTGTTAAATTGCGTATTTTAATTCCGATGAGCAAAAATTCTTGATTCGCTCCTCTTGGTAACAATTAATGAGTATTAAAATTCTATAGCATAAATTGGTTGGTGGCAATAAATATTAAATAATATAGTTGCTCAATTTCAACAATGTATTTCTTTTTCCAATTACACATTTTTTTAGTCTATAAGATGGTAGTCTCGGTTTATTTACTATCACAATATATTTTACTTTTTTGAATGACATAGAAACCCATCTAATAAAGTTCGATCTCCAAATTATCAGACGAAATTTGACCATCAACTGTATTATGGTCTCGGTTTATTTACTACCGCAATATATTTCCTTTATATATATGCCATGTTGGACAACACATGCCTCTCATTAACAATACTTTTCAAGCGTCTGCAAAATCAAGAGCTGGAGTAGCTCAGTTGGTTAGAGCGTGTGGCTGTTAACCACAAGGTCGAAGGTTCAAGCCCTTCCTCTAGCGGAGGCGGTAATAAGTCTTTGCTGGTTTTTGCCAATTTCTTTATCCTTCCAAATTTACAGGCAATTTTTGCAATAATTTCAGTTTACAACATTTTTTTAGTAAATGAAAGCCAATTTCGTAATTCAAATTTGAAATTTTTTATTATAATAAGTCGTTATCGGAGCACATGAAAACTTGCTCAGCTAGAAGAAAGCTAAATTAGAATCAATCTTCTCTTGTTGATAGGATAGACATGTCGACATCAATAATATTTATCATATTTAGTTGATGCTGATAATAATTAATTTATTGTACAGCTATCCGCTTACTTTACAAAAGTTAAAAAAATAGAAATAAATAAAATTAAAGATTTTTTGTCTTTTGATCATACAGTTAGGACACTTTTGATCTTTATAATTTTCATTTCTTTTTCGGAACCAATTTTTGCTTTACTTGAGAGCCATGATAAATTGACTTTATGCCATTTGCCATTTCTTCATTCCTCTTATCCTATATATATATATATAGATCAGACCCTAAATTGTTTAAATGAATTTTCTATTGTGTTGGCTTAAATAATTTCAATTTTTTAATCATTTTAGAAATCATGATTCAACTTTTCACTTAGCATAGAGTATGATACCAAGTCACTGAAAGGAAAAGAAAGTATAATCAATGCACCATTCCTTCAACAATGACAATTACTATTATTTTAGTTAAGATAACATTGCGTACAATAGACTCTCCATCTTAGAGTTTTGTTCCTTTTGCGAAGCTCTTGTATAGCATATGCTTTATGTACTAGGCTGTCCCTCTATAATTAGTATCTACTTTTTTTGGGTTATAGCATATTCCCCTGTCAACCACATTATATATGTAAGCACCCTACGGATGGATGGAGCCCCTTGTACTCTTTTTAATGACCTTTGTATTTCCCGCTTTGCATGGCAAAATTTTCTCTGTTCACAAAAATATACCTCAAATCCAGAACCATTATCTTTCTATTCTTGTTCAGGATATATATATCTTGGACAATTTTGATATTTTTTATGAGGCTGTAACATTGTCTGCTACAGCCCAAAGCTTGAGCAATTTTCCGAAAAAATAGAAAGTTGACTTGACTTTTACCATTTCTAAACTTGTTATATAAAGACTGTAACTATCCATTTATTGCATTACATCATTCATCATTGCACCATTCTTCATGTTTTATGATCAGTCTAATCCTTTCTTGGATTTTCTTTTCACCTGAATGATTTTAATAAAGCCAGTCTTGTCTTTCTGTCTCAAGAATTGGTTATTTTCGGGTTTTTTCTTCTTGTATAAACTTGTTCTTATGATGGTTATGGCTTATTTGAAATCTGGGGGTCTTTTAAAGCTTCTTGATGATATAAAATGCGAAGAGAAGGCGTCAGAAGACGATAAAAAACCCGTGTTGTTACAGATCAGGAGCATCATTCCTGTATTGGAAGAGGGTGATCTTTGGCCTAATAGAGGATTTTATCTAAAGGTTTCTGATATGTCTCATGCCATGTACGTTTCATTGCCTGAGGAGCAAAATGAGATGATCTTGAGTAACAAATTGAAGCTTGGACAATTCATTTATGTGCAAAAGTTGGAGAAATCAGAGCCTGTTCCATTGCTTAGAGAGATAACACCTGTTCCTGGAAGGCGTCAATGTGAAGGGACTCCACAAGATATTATTTCCACGGCAAAATTTTTGAAGCTTCTTCAGGCACCTGAAGCTGATTCAATTGTCGAAAAGTCTGTAATTTCAGAGAAAAAATTTGGGGCTTCCTCTAATAATCCAAGAAAGCTGTCTCGTAGATTATCTGACCCGCACGCGTTGGTGAAAAAGAGAGAGGGCCTGGAGGAAAGGACTCATGGGAGGTCTCGTTCGTTGAGTGCATCAAAAGCCAGGCCTGGTGAGCAGAGAATAGCCCTGAATTGCATCAAAGAAATATCTGATGCTGAGGAGAGAAATTTTAATGTCAAAAGTAGAACAAGTTCTGTTGATAATGATAGTGATGATACAGATAGTAGTACATTATCATCTGTATCATCAACTCGCACGTCTAAGAGAAGAATCTGGAATGAATCAGAAATTTTGGGCGTTAAGGAAATATTTGATTCATCAATTGTGAAGCATGAGATCAAACCATTGCCTCGTAGACCTTGTCGTAGCGCTACTGTAAGTGTAAATGCTTGAGGGTCTATTTCTTTTGTTCCAGCAAATTCATAGCGGAGTATGACTATATTTGTGTCACTTGTGACAATGAAGCATACAGTGATGTTTAGTATTCACAACATAGCTTAGATGTAGATATATTCTTACACTATTCGCGTAAACAGGTCTCGCCTGTTCGTTCTGTGAGGTATGACAGCTCTGATGACAATTCTAGTTCGACAACAAAAAGAAGAAATACTGGTGCAGCTAAGAAAGTAGTCAAGAGCACCAACAGGAGCAAGAGTCCCACAACGAAGATAGATGGCGAACAGACCTCTTGCTCAACGTGCAGCTTAATCAGTGAGAAAAAGGGGGCAGAAACTGGAATTTCATGGGGATCTCTCCCGTCAAGCTTAGTAAATCTTGGAAAGGTACAACATGAATACTGATTTATCTTCAACAGACTTGAATTTTCTGCTTTTTTCTAGAAAAGAAATTACTCTTGACAATATATACTTTGTTGCTTGTATTCCAGGAGGTCATTAGGCAAAGAGACGATGCACTGCTTGCTGCAGCTGATGCATTACAAGAGGCCTGTGCTGCTGAAAGATTGCTCAATTGCTTAAGGTGAGGAAATATGTGAAATATTCTTATAATCGCTTGTAATCTTTGATTTTATCGCGCTTCCTTTCCTGTTTCGTTTTTGTTGCATTGCAAGCCCACAGATTTCTACACTGTGATTGATCACACACAAAATATCTCTGATCCTTTCTTCTGATTCTGTTTTCCCAGCACATTCTCAGAGTTCCATCTAGCTGAAGTAGATGATTTGCAACCATACGTTGATAAGTTCTTCGACCTTCAAGATGATTTGGCTCGGACCAGATTGATAATGCAGTCATTGACAAACATCAGTCCACTCAGAGCATCAGAAACTGATTCCAGCAGCACAATTTCAGTGAAAGCAGCACTGACAATTGCACTGGAAAGAAAGAAAAACGCAACTACGTGGATAAAATCTGCAGTGGCTGTTGATCTCTCCCCGTGCTCTAGCACCAGCCTCAATCCGATGACAACCACTGTGGCTGCCTCTCAAGCAGCAGCAAAGAAATCAGGTACAGCAACGCGCAGGACCAAACAAAAAGGCGCGTGTATTGTTAAAACACATAGGAGCAGCAATGACATTCCCCTGGTATTGGCATCTGACAAGGATGAGCAACATGAATGGACTAGGGGAAGTACCTTGTGTGCAGGAGCAGACTTAGCTACTTCACTGCAAGACGAATGTAGAAAATTATTTTTGAGTTACGTAGAAAAGTATTTAGATGAAATCGAGAGGAAATCATCGTTGCTGGACTCAGATGGCCAGATAGCTGAGATGTTATATAAGGTGAAGAAAGTGAATGACTGGTTAGATATCATTGTAAATAAGGAGGCTAAGGATGGTTGTAAAGGTGGTTCAACCTTGGATCATCCTGAACTAGAAGCTTGTACTAGAGTGAGGAACAAAATATATGAGATCTTACTGAAGCATGTTGAGAGGACTGCAATGGCTTTGGAAAACATATCCACATGATTTGGAACAAGAAGAATCTTGTGTTGCCAAATTTGATAAAATCTCACCAGGTGGTCTGGAAAAGACTCATTGTACAAAGTCAATAGCTGATCAACAAGTACATATCATGTATATACTATGCTCATGGATGCAGAAGTCTTGTTTCTGTTTATTTTGGGGTTAGGCTGGTGCGTGAGGGACACGTGCCACACAAGAACTCTTGATTGTTTTGGAATGATTATCGTTCCCTAGACATTTCCTCTATTTTGTTGTTCCTTTCTTTTTGAACTGAAGTTTGAACTGCGTTGTCACAAAGAATAATGTAAATAATTTGTTGTAACAACTCATTTCGTTATATACACTAGTCATTTTTTTTATCATTCATATGTCAATAAGAGTCCAAATTAAGACCCGAATATATTACTAGTTTCAAAATCCATATAATCGTTATAAATTTCTTGACCAAAAAAAACAATTTTCCAAAATTTAGTGAGCATGAACAAAAATACATCAAGTTTCATTAGCTGCCAATGAATTCTACCAACCCACCTAATCTTCCCCATCTGCTCATACCTACCTCTACTTGTGGGCTGTGACCACGGGCCGTGCAGGTTCAGCTCCATGATGCCACTCTGGATTATTCTGGTCAAACATTGTAAAAGATAATTTATTCTCAACTCATTAAATAGAAGATAATTTATTCTCAACTCATTAAATCGAATTTTGGATAAAAAAAAAAATTCATTAAATAGAATTACATGCTTTTAATACTTTATTATATGCGACCTTGGATTACTGTTGCATATTTAGCTCCTATTGCAGCTGCTACCGCTGTTTTCTTAATCTACCTAATTGGTCAAATATTATTACTTTCAAATTAAACTTTTTATGATAGAAACAAAAAAAATTGTATAAAAATATTTCATGAACTAAATTCAAATCTCAACTTAGATCTCACTTTTCCCTCTATTGATGACTCAAGAGTTGAATGGAAACATGAGTTTAGTTAGTCGATTCATTAATAAATAGGAAAATTATTATCTAAATGGGTAACTAGATTAACTTTGCACACGAGGATCAATTTTCGTCCAGTTCGAGAAAATTTTTACACACCTTCGTTAACTTTTAAAAAACTTACACCCTATAAAAATTGCTAGTTATTATTGATTTAAAGACTAATAATTATAGTGGTATACTCGATTCTTTCAAATTATTTCTCATTATTGAGCAGGCGAACTGCAACCTAAGCCAAACTGAGGATGAGTTTTTGTAATATCTTTTTTTTTTGTCGGTGGTTTTTGTAGTATAGCTACAGTCTTTTTTGCAACTTTTGTTAATCTAATTTCCGCTTCACCTTTTTTTTTTTTTTTTTTTTTCTTTCTTTTCAGTAAATAGATAAAATTTCACAAAAAACATAACACACACGTGAATCAGACGGTGAGGTAACGCAACTAAAAGACAAAACCTCAAAATCATCCTTAAATTTCTACATTAATACTAACATTTTCAAGAACGATCTCTCCAAACCCCTCCAAAACACGCAAACACACAACACACATCACACACACAAAAAGCAAACACCTTTCTTTTACTATTTGTGGAAATATAACAAATTCAATTGACGATTCTAAGCAAATGGGGTGTTGTAAAAGATCAAAAGGTGAAATCTTGCTAGGGTTTTTGATGCTGACCCTTTGCCAATCAGTGATGGGTAGGTTTGTGGTTGAGAAGAACAGCTTAAGGGTAACATCACCTGATGACATTAAGGGTATTTACAATAGTGCCATTGGCAATTTTGGCATCCCTCAATATGGTGGCAGCATGGCTGGCACTGTTGTTTACCCAAAAGATAACAGAAGGGGCTGCAAAGATTTTGCTGATTTTTCGATTTCTTTCAAGTCAAAGTCTGGAGCTTTGCCTACTTTCGTTCTTGTTGACCGTGGAGGTGAGTACCCCTTTCGTGTAAATTTTATTATTTTTGTTGATTTTTTGTGATACCCTTTTCGTAATTTTGAGTAATTCGCTAGTTATTTACTTGTTACTTGTTTCTATTCTGATGCTTAATGTTGATTTTGTTGATGTTTCAAGTAAATTTAGTATTTTTTTTTCAGTTTATTTGGTTACCCTTTTGTGTGAATTTGTCAATTTTTTTGATTTTTCGAGATATCCTTTTTATGATTTTGAGTAATTCACTTGTTACTCGTTGCTATTATGATGCTTTATAATGTTGATTTGTTGATATTTTAAGTGAATTTAGTGTTTGTTCGTTTTCTTTGAGGTACCCTTTTGTTTCAATTAATCAATTTTGTTGATTTTTTTGAGATACTCTTTTTGTTATTTTGAATAATTAACAAAATAAGTATCTAAAGCGTGCTTCTAATATATAAATGTTCTAATTTCCTGTCACGAATTTGGGGTCTCATTCTTCTGGTTTCCAGATTGCTTTTTCGCTTTGAAGGTATGGAATGCACAGAATGCTGGTGCTTCTGCAGTTCTAGTAGCTGATAACATTGAGGAACCACTAATAACTATGGATTCACCCGAGGAGGATCGTGCGTCTGCAAAATACATTCAGAACATTACTATACCATCTGCTTTGATCGAGAAAAGTTTTGGTGAAAAATTAAAGAAAGCAATCAGCAGTGGGGATATGGTAAATGTGAATCTTGATTGGAGAGAAGCTGTTCCTCATCCCGATGCTCGGGTGGAATATGAGCTCTGGTCCAATAGTAATGATGAGTGTGGGGTTAAGTGTGATATGTTGATGGAATTTGTGAAAGAATTTAAGGGTGCGGCACAAATTCTTGAGAAAGGTGGATATACTCAATTCACGCCTCATTATATAACATGGTACTGTCCTCAGGCATTTACGGTAAGCAAGCAGTGCAAGTCTCAATGTATCAACCATGGAAGATATTGCGCTCCCGATCCTGAACAGGATTTCAACTCGGGATATGAAGGAAAAGATGTTGTTATTGAGAACCTAAGGCAACTATGTGTATTTCGAGTGGCCAATGAGACCAAAAAGCCGTGGGTATGGTGGGACTATGTAACCGATTTTCAAATTAGATGCCCCATGAAGGAGAAGAAATACAACAAGGAATGTGCTGACAGTGTTATCAGATCTCTAGGTAATCTATCGTAAGACATGATTGTAAGGTTGTAGGTAAATAATAATGGTTAATAAAACTTCAATATTGCTTCGATTCAGGGCTTGGTCTGCAAAAGATTGAGAAGTGTATGGGGGACCCTGAGGCCGATGTGGACAATCGTGTTTTGAAGGAAGAGCAAGATGCTCAAGTAATTATCTTCACTAATTTTCGTCAAATAGAAATGTGGCTATTTTATGCATGTTTTAAAGATTTCTGGGACACTATAACAAGTAGATCTTTTATAGGTTGGCAAAGGCTCACGAGGTGATGTCACTATATTGCCTACCCTTGTTGTCAATAACCGACAATATCGAGGTGAGTCGTTAGAATCATCTATCCTTGATTGAGAAGTCCATAGTTTCTCTTCCTGACATACATGATTTCAGGAAAGTTGGAGAAAGGTGCTGTCTTAAAGGCCATATGTGCTGGTTTTGAGGAGACTACGGAGCCTGCAGTTTGTTTGAGTGGTGGTAAGTTCCTTAGCAGCTTAAAAATAAAACACTGGAGAACATGATTACTTGTCCCGTGATTTAATGTAGCATCTTCTTCTCTACAGATGTAGAGACCAATGAGTGCTTGGATAACAATGGTGGCTGCTGGCAGGACAAGGCGGCTAATATTACAGCCTGCAAGGTTCTTGCCATAACTAAGTGAGCTTTGTGCATATTTTATTCTTGATATTTCTCACATGTTTGCAATTGGGCAGGACACCTTCCGAGGGAGAGTGTGTGAATGCCCTCTGGTTAATGGTGTACAATTTAAGGGAGATGGTTACAGTACCTGTGTAGGTTAGTACATGAGCTTGATCTATTCGTGAGTATAGGACTTCAAGAATTAAGTTTTAGTGGATTCAGCTTATTTGTCAATATGATTTTGGTGAATTATAGCGGAGAATGCTGCATACTGTTTATCAGTTGTAATCCAATATGCTCACTTACAATTTATTTTGTGAAGACTGATCCAGATTTTTGCTTTAGAGAACAGTCTGGGGTGCTATTATTTTATTTTAATGTGTGTACACTTTGTATTTGCAGCTAGTGGGCTTGGGCGATGTAAAATCAATAATGGAGGCTGTTGGCATGAATCCCGAAATGGACAAACCTTCTCTGCTTGTGTGGTTTGTGTTTGTTTTATAAAACGTTTATCTCCATTTTTCCGATTACGAGTTGTTTTATATGTAAATTCTCAATGTGACAACATAACAGGATCATGAGGATGGAAAGTGCACATGCCCTCCAGGATTTAAGGGTGATGGTGTCAAAAGTTGTGAAGGTAAGAGAGCTTGCACAATCAGGCTTTCATGTTGTAGGGGTCTGTGAGGGCAACTGTGCTCATATTGTTTTAAGGTTGTACAAGGCAATCCAGAGGTTAAGACAGGCTCAAATCTTTTTTAGTTGGACCAAGATATTCTCCTAATCTGAAGGAGAATTGTTTTGAGAAGTAATTGCAAGACGAATATATGCCTCACCTTTCTTTGAACCGTTCTTTGAACTCTTGATTTAATTTGCAACCCCTCCAGAATTTCCTAACTTATGAAATTGAACTATTAATTACCACACAATTTGAAATGAGAACATTGCATGGTTGAAGAAATTGAAGTTTTAAGTTCTGTGATCTCATGACTTTATTGGCTCTTTTTGTTCTTCAAATAGGTAGAACCGGAACAGCATCTGTTCTAAATAGGCACTAAGCCTTGGGGAGGAGGGTTTGAAGTTGCAATTAAATTGAGCTTTATGCCCAAGGATTAATAAAAATTATTATTTTTCCATAAATTCATCATTTACACAGAGGATTCACTTAAAACTTGCTTGTATTTGTATTCATGAATTGACTTCTATCCTCGCTTGAATTTTTGTAAAATTACACAGATATTGATGAATGCAAAGAAAGGAAAGCCTGCCAGTGCCCCGAATGCAGTTGCAAGAATACGTGGGGCAGTTATGACTGCACTTGCAGTGGGGACCTGTTATATATGGGGGAGCATGATACCTGCATAAGTGAGTTTACTTAACCAAACTCTGCAGCCTTGTGAAATGCATATGATGGTTCTCTTGATATGCTGCTCTTCTTGTCGTCTGAATTATATATGCAGGCAAGAGTTCTCCTGAAGTAAAATCTGCATGGACAGTTTTTTGGGTCATTTTAATTGGATTGGTTATGGCTTCTGGTGGAGCATATCTTGTGTACAAATACAGATTGAGGGTAAGTATGCTACATGATAGTTTTCTGGCTTAGTGTTGCATAGTCGTGGTATTAGTTTTTGAGCTCTTAAAACACTATAGTTGAATTCCTATTACTGAAATCTTGATTGTTATCTACTTATTGGAGCCTTCAAAGTTCAAAACATGTTCCTCTTAGAGACTAAAGGTGGGCTTGAGATGGTAAAGCCGATATAGTGATTTATGTAGATTTATTAGAGCTCTTAAACTCCAGGACCCTGGTGCTGCACAACTGCAGTTGTCCCCTAGCCGGGGGGAAAAAACTGTTTTCATGGAAGCTTTTCTGAAACTTAAACTTTGTTCTTTTGTGTACTTCATCATCAATGTTCGTCTTTCAGTTTCCTTTGTGCTTTTTGTGGGTTGGGGAACCTGTAATATGGTCTTTCTAACGTAGTTTTGTCAGTCTTGAACATAGAGAATGTTTCTTGGTATCACGGTGCTAATATTTCTCTTTGATGTACTTCCCAGTCATACATGGATTCGGAGATCAGGGCTATAATGGCACAGTACATGCCTCTCGACAGCCAAAATGAAGTTCCTAATCATGTTAGTGATGATCGTGCCTGAATATTCAGAGTTATCTTAGTTCTGTGAAATCTGGGCGACTCCAGCATCCTATCTCCAAGCAAAGAGTTTGAAGTTGGATCTCATATCTTTGTAAAATACAATTGACAATAAAGGGTGAAAATCAGAATATCCTGGTGTTCATTCGATATAGAGATTGATTTCGGGGCGCGAGGAGGAAGGAGCTGGATCCATGTGTGTAGATTTCTTCATGATACAGGTTGCGTCCCCTATTTAATTGCATGTAATCGTGTATATACTTTTACCTTCATCATGATCACATGCTTGTTGTTAGATGAGTTAAGATTCTTAGTCATGGTGAGAACTTCAGCTTGTATCAGAATACGAGTATCTGTAAAATTTTAGAAGTGGTCTTGAACATGATCGTTACACTGAAGTATGGATCTGTTGAATTACTGCATCACTATTAATATTATGAGACTGCTGATGCTCGGTCACACAGTACCTTAAGGGGTTAGCTTAGTGGTCCGTTTGAGGCATGGTCGAGGGACTACTTGACTTTTTGGATAGGTTTTGTGCTTAACTAACGTGGACCATGTCTTTTTTCAATAGGATCATGTATCCTAAATTTGGACCCTGATGTGAGCCTGTTTTCTTAGGTAGGTTTTGTACTTAATTACCGTGGAGCATGCTTTTTATGAGCAGGGTCGACCTTGGTTTGAGCTTGAAGGGTTTTTCCGAAGATGTTTTACACTATAAAAGAAAGATGCATATGACTGAATATTCGCTAATTTCACAAAGCTTGTAATAAATTCCTAGAATATGGTAATTTACAGTCTCTTTCCCCTGCTACAAGAAGCACACGCTGGCTGTTAGTTTTATATCTCTTATATGTCCAGTTTCAATATTTAAATAATTTAAGAACGGGACAAATATTGAAATAATTTCAAAATTAGGCTTTGTTTGTGTCAATAGATAATTCAAAATTCCTCAACCTTTTTGAAATAGGACATCTTATTATACTATTTCGGAGAATTCTTTTTGATTTTTGCTCAGTACAAATTGGATGTTCAATGTTTATTTTGATACAAAATTTATTAAAAGAGTGGCTTAAGAAGAGCTTCTGATTCGAGCACCATGAAGGATATTCAATGCCTTTTGGTTGTAGGTTACGGAGGAAGACTATTACGGGTTTATTTGGATTCTCTAATTATTTAGTAACGTTATTAGCAAAATTAATAGTAGTGAAGTAATTATGCAGTTATTTAATATTTATACACAATAATCTAGATCATTTCATCACAAATAGTCCCCATTAACTCTAATCCTTGTCCAGCGATAGTGGGTGAAATCACTTTTGTTAGGTCATGGGTTCGACACTCCTCACTCTTTTGGAGTTTCGTCTTTAATTAATGTGGTACATGTGTGGAGTGCACTGCTACACTTAGAAATTTACCAGCTTAGTGGTCAGGCCTCGTTGGATAATTTGGTGGTCGTACTCCACCAACTAAGTTCTTAGGTCATCCAAAAAAAGAAAAAGAAAAACTATAATCCTTGTACTTGAAAAGCAAATAACATAAACAAGAAAACAAAACTTCATTAAGTTGGAAACTTAATTTGAGGAGGTAGGAGAAAACCCAAACCCTAATTTACTATTATTATTGTTTTTTTGGGCAACTCAAACCCTAACTTAAGTTGGAAGTAAACTGCAAGCCACTCACGTTCCGTACTTTTGAGCTTAAAACACTTCTTGGAAACATTTTTTAAATATTAAGGTATTTGATTGGTTACTGACCAATATATATATATATATATATATACACCATGAGTAACGTAATGTCACGAGAAAAAAAGTGAAATCATGTGATAAGAATAACTTAGGAAATGATTTCTTGTGGAAAACGTTCAGCAGAGTAAAATATTTTACGTCCTACGAACAAACAGAATTGGACGTATACATATGAACAATTCTTTAATATCTTGTTTATTTATAACAAAATATTTAAATATCATAACTAAATACAGGTACAATATGTTGATTGTAAAATCTGTTGGGGTTGGGAATTTTAAAAAATTCCAAAATTCGGATCGATAAATACGCAACATCATATACAACAATCACAACCGGTTTAGAATTTAAGCAATTTAGAAAGCACATTAACCAATTTTACTCAATTATCATGTCACAACCCCAAAATTGGGCTAATACAATGCATCAATCAACTGAGTATTTTATACAAGCTCATGTCTACTCCACGAAAAGCCGCAAAATAAGACTTTTGAGGTGACAACAAGTAAAGAATTTATTAAAATTAATCAGCTTACATAATGGAGAAGTGTAGCCAGTCTTTAGCTGCATATTAATAAATAGGCATTGATGGCCATGAATTCTTTCTACCATGCATGACATGCATTATTTATTCGATATATGTGCGGCACTAAATTTGAATTGTCTCGTAACGTTTATAACATCATAAGAGAGGTCACTGGTAGTGAAATAATAATACAGTTATTTGATCTCCACATTCTATAGTATAAATTATTAAAATTACATCATTGTTTCATTACTATTGATTTCTTTCGCTCGTAATATATTATAATGTTATGAAAGAATTCAAATTCAACGACACCACCATGCCTTCGTCATCGTTAGAAGTGATCATGATTTTGTAGTGGCAATCTTCAGATCAAGTCCTATGTCCATTCCATTGTATGCAATGGGAGCATACATCCATAGATCATCAGAGCTTAAGAGCTGCAAAAAAAAACCAAAATAAAATTCTAGCATTAGTATCACGATCCCATGTTGTAACCTCATTTTCAAAATTTTAAAGCATCAAATCTTATCACTATTGGCTAATTAATCAGCTTGTCCATTGTCAAATTACTCTTCCCACTTTAGATGTACTTCTTTAATCCCACTCTCTTTCACTTTTGAAGTATTCTTTAAAATAATAAGAATAGATAATTTAGGAATTATACACTACATTAATTTGAAATGAAACTATATATATTTTGGTCGTTATATTTTTCACATTGATGTAATGCAAATGCTATACTGTTTACAGTAGCACCTAAGAGTTAAATGGAGTAGTAGAATAACGATTTATAATAATCAAATATTTTAAGTTTGAATCACGGATTTTAACATTCATTATATTAAAAAAAAAATACTGTTGAGGAGCAAATTTAGCTACTCTTAGATGGTCTAAAACACCATGGGCAAAGTGAATCAATTACAAGTTCGCCACTTCGTTGTCCTATAAATAGGAGTTTGAAGAGTAAATGGTGTTAAGTAGACGGAAACAATCAGATGAGATCTCGTATGCATGAAGAGGAATTTTTGATAGAAATAAATGATGTTGTCAAATCCATGTAATCGATCCCACCTAGTGAAATGAGCCTTAATTTCCTTTAGTTTGATTTGGTTTATCAGTTATCACCCATGTGCTAAAAAAAATTACTAGTTCATTAGATGTGCTATATTCATATTGCATCATTTTTTATCCATTATTAGTCTATGTACAATAGTTAGAGAATACATTTGTTCCATATTAATGAATCATGAGTTCTAAATTTTATATTTTATATTTTATATTTTTTTGACATGAGAATTCAGTTGATGATATATGAAAAACTTCAACGAAGAAATATCTCACCTTAATTTGAAGCTGCAAGAATTTCACATACTGGACAGCCTCTTCAAGCATTGTGCTAATGTCAACCTGTCATGATCAAGATAATTGTTCTTAGATTTTTATTCGTTTTTTACGTGGGATTCAAGCCATCATCAATGCAGCCTCATTCAAGCATGGTTTATACCTTCGTTCCATTGGGTACAAGGCTCTGCAAGATTCTCAATCTCTCGTTAATCCTTTCTCTTCTTTTCTACATTGAGGAGTGAAAATAAAAAAAATAGTTAGCATAATGTACATCGATCCGCAACCTGAAACCAAACTTCTAAATGGTAAAATTTACGAGAGAACATTGTTATATATCATCCTTATATAATAATATTTTTATCATATATATACACGAGAAAGTTGATATTCAATATATGAATTTTTATCATACGAGAGAGGGTATAGGGGTAATTAAAAAAATAGTGAAAAGCATTACTCTATAAGATAGCAATAAGAATGCACTTACCCTAGCATAGAGGCTCTGGGGATCAGTTGCTGAGCCCCTATTGGCTCGTGTTTTGCCATTTCCAGCCCCTTTGGAGCTTGAGCTTGAGGTTGCTTTTCCATTGAGTTCCTGAGAAGCATTCGAGTCGTCATCCTCAGAGCAACAACTCATCATTGAGTTTTGCCTCTGAAGAATAGCAATATTATTCTCTTCATGATCATCATCATTGCCTGCAGACGATGAGCCAACCCTTTGTTTCTTCTTCAGCTTCACGCTTCTCTTGTTCTTTTGTACCTGCATTATTAAAACACCATGATCAGATCGAAGATGTGTAGAAGAAAGCTTCACAAAATAACAAATAAAACCAAATTAAATCGAGCCTTATTAGATTAGATCGGCGCACATTGACGATGTACTCACATCGACAGGTAAACGAGATCTTTTCTTCGCAATGTCTGATGATTCTGGCACGTTCATTTCATGCATATGCTCTCTCCCAAGAACATCAGCAGATTCAGGCACGTTCTCATTAGACTCCATGCTATCATTACTCACATCTTGGTTAAGAAAATCATCTCCTTCGATTAGATTAACGTTAATGTTTTTAGCATCAACCATGAAGTAATCCATCGACATAGAAGGATTATTTGTTACAAAAACACGTTCATGAGACTCATTAGGGTAGTATGATCCTTCATGAGTACTCGATGAAAAATAATACATATCAGTAGCATTATCATCTGAAGTGACGTACATGGAAGCTTCATCCATGGCGGACACCATGTTCACATTCGATAATGGCACAGGCCAAGCTATGCTTGAACCATTATTGTTTAGTTCATTTGGAAGTGAACAACTGCCAAGTAATTGTGCCATGAAATCAGCCTCCTTTGTAGATGATGATGAATACATTCCATTAAAACTGTTCCAATCACCTTCTGCCATGGCTACCACATGCTCCATCTTTCTAAAAATAGAAGCCTAAAGCAAGTGAAGAATTTTATTTTTTTGCTTGCTTGCCTTTTAACACTCTATGAGAAGCTCGATTTTTTTTTTGATCGATGCTTGAGGCTACTTGGGAATGTTGAGTCTGAATTTATACTCGCAGCCACAAATTTTAAAAATATAAAATTGGATTGACTTAATTGGTACAATTAAATTTTAAATATAGTATGAATAACTTAATAATACAAAAGGAGGTCCCAATTCTATTAATCAATTTTTAATATGTGTCTAAAACGGTTTTGAACAACTCAGAAAAGACCAAGTTCAAGAATGATGAGGAAAAATAATAATAATTCAACCTTTTAAGAAGGCTTGAAAGCGTCATAAATCAGATTAAAAAACCGTGTCGAGAATGATTAGGGTTTATCTGTTAATCATTGAAAAAGGATTAACTCTTAATGATTTGGGTTATATATAGAATTTTCAATTTTTAAAAGATTTTTGGTGGGGAATGAAGAATCAAACATAGCAATCTAGAGAACGTGGGGGTCCTTTTCGATATATGAAAAATAATTATTTTGTGAAATTATAAGACCGTGACATAACCAAGACAAAAGGGAGATCGTGATGGTGGTACATGTTTTGAGTCGGACAGTTGTATTCTCGAATTTTGGTTTACACCTAATTGTTAGGCCAGATAGTGAGATGTTGGTATGACCTATTTAGGAGCCGAAAGTTTCTGTGATGGTACTAGTGTCTAATCCGGTCTATGTATCGTGTACTAGTTGAAGTGAGGATATTTCAATTAACAAAAACAAAAAAAAGGGAGATCGTGGAGATGACTTGATATTTCTGAATAGTATATGGATTTGGACATAATAAT
This sequence comes from Ehretia macrophylla, assembly GCA_037974665.1. Lineage (NCBI taxonomy): Eukaryota > Viridiplantae > Streptophyta > Magnoliopsida > Boraginales > Ehretiaceae > Ehretia > Ehretia macrophylla. The sequence goes on along the minus strand of CM075776.1, from coordinate 21,943,838 downwards.
ATCTCCCAACTTGGCCCTTGTCTCTCCGTTAGGGTCTAAACCTAACCAATGTCTCTTGGAGCCGTCACATAAGCACTTGATTTTGTGAATTTGTCCTCTAATTGTCAAGTTTGCCAACACCATAAGAAGATGACGAAAGATTTGCAATGGCATGGCCTGTTATCTAAATCTCGTTATGTTGTCTGCATAATGTTAAGCATAGGCGAGGTCATACAACACATATATGATGTACCTAATCTACTTATGCATGCAAACAATGAAGAGACTCGCTATGTAAAGAGTATTACTATAGATCACTTTTCTAACTCTTTAGTCTTTTTTTTTGTATAACTAATAGAATTGTTCTATCATGTACTTAGTTGATTGATTTCACGTCTAATACATGTATTCTTACCACAGTTAGTATAGGTATGCTACCCTTTGAAAAGTATATAATGCCCCGTGCATTTTATTTTCTTTGTATTATTTCTCAGTTATTCAGATAAAAATATGACTATTTAGCAGACAAATAAAGGATATTATTTTGAGAACTTTTATTTAAACAGTTGCTTCATCTAATTAATTGTCAGACCACTGAAACAATGGTTTATGCATGGCTTAATTCTCTGAGTACTTTTCCCATTAAAGGGGCGAAAATGAGTTAAAATATGGTATAAAACTAGGGCCGATTTTAGAATGTTTTATAAGTTTGTAACATCGAAATTAGTGCAGCTATGAACATAGTGATTTCACAAACTTCAAATACAAATATATATCAAAATATATCGTGGATGTGTCGAAGATGCAATCCCACATGCATCTAGCAGTGTGTATCCACCCGTGTCTAACATACCAATTGTTGATCATCTCACATGTGAATTGATCTTAACCTAGGGTGGCTCAATTCATAGCTCGCTGAAACCAATTGTTGAGGATCGCAAGCTTCCAAATTTTGGGCTCCATCAGCCCTTTGGTGTTACGATGATCGAAACGCTGCTGGATCCTTTGGAGTGGCTTATTGAAAGGGACAAAAGGGGCGCGAAGTTCTCTATACTAATTAATTTATAACCGGCTTATACCTCCTATACAACATTAAAAAAAAAAAAAAAAAGATTTTCTGAAGGGATAATCTGTGTACTAATGATAAGATCCCTTCCAGGATGAGTAATCATAAAGTACAAGGACGACAATCTCACAACAAAGATTCCTTGAAAAACAAATACAATTAAACGACCTCAATCTGTGTCTAATATTATTTCATAAAATTAATTAAAAGAAGAGAGGCTATGTCGTGTGGCATCCAAAAATCTTCAGAATCCAAAGCCAAGTTGGCAACAGGTTTTCAACTACTTCGCCTTTGAAACTCTGCACGCACGTAGAATATATAACACTATGCATATATATATATAAAATGTGCCAAATCTTACAAATTAATTGAATATCTGCAAAGTACTCACAAGCCAAATACTTATAAAATGAGCCCTATAATAAGAGTCTGTATTATTAATAGCTTAAGGTTGATCATCAATCATCATTTAAATTACCAAATACTTATCCTGTCTAATCTTGTGCCATATTAAATTTTGTATGTGGAAAATTCGTAAAGTTCTATAATCACGGCAATCTAACATACCGCGTTTACAAAAAAATATGAATTTCAAGAAATAAAGGTTACAATTTATGAATGTCAATCTCTTACACTATCGTAAAAATTCTATTATATGTAAGAAAGCGTTAAGAGATAAAGTGATAATAGATTACAATTTTTTATGCAAGATATAGGGTAGCTCTTGCGAAAAAAGCATCAATGTGTTACACATAGAATGTGATAAACATGAACACAACAGAAAAGGAATAAGTGAAACGATAATTCTTATAAAAAATGAGCCGCAATAGGTTGAGACAACCATATTAAGTGATTATATCATTATAGAACATCGTCTTGATTCTACAAAATTTTGTTTATCTTAGAACATTTAATGTGCTTATGATTACTAATGTCTCGACAATTTTAGTCTACGTACATTGGTACCTTGAGAAAAAAAAAAGTTTTTATTTTATAAATATTAAATAGAATTCATATCACATAAATTGATTAATTTTAAATAAAATATTCATTTTGATTTTGATTCTTTTGTTTTTGCTATTGAATATCAGAAACAGCTATTATGAGCTGCCTAATCGACAAGAAAAGCCAATTTTATTTGCTCAACCTTCTCAGTAAATCTAAATGGACTTTGAATTAAAGAAAATTGTTTAGTATTCAAAACACGTAAAGTGAAAGTTGAAATAAACCCCTCAATGACCATAAATAAATTAATAAATAAATAAATAAACTCCTTATTCATTTTGTCAAAAGTGCAAGTTAACTCCATACTATTTTAAAATTTTAACAAGATTTAATGATTTATAAGAACGTAACAAAAATATATTGCCATTACCATCCATATATAAAAGGATAACGGGTTACATTCTTATATTATTTCATGACGGCTTGATGATGGTTTTTTTCGTTTGACACTATACCGTCACCGTCCCTGTTACAAAATTGATGTCCACCTTTCCCTTCACCAAGCTGTCGACGTATTGGTGACGATATAACGACGGTTCATCGCAAAATCTAATTTTTTTTGTAGTGTAAATACAATCAGCAAAACACAACATTTTTTGCGCTTTGCCCTAGTCAAAACTTCATTCTACAACTGAATGAAAACGAAAGAGGAGAAGAGCATCCATGTATAGATATGAATAAAACATGTCTATTGAGAATTTTGGTTGATTATCTGGGATCTAAAATTCAACATATTGATCGACAGGCTCATTAATACGCAGATTAACTATTGAAGTTGGACATAAGTTATCCTTTAATGGTGTAGCACCATTGAACATGTTCTTACTAGATAGAAACAAGAGGATTGAAACAGTCTCGAGATGATTATTCCATAATTTTCTTCCTTTCTTTTTCAAACTATCCCTCCTAATATAATAGAGAAACATTAGGAGTGTGAAATGGATGGCCCACGATTCCGGCGATGTTGACGCTTCAAACACGCGTCGAAGGCTTTTTAAGCCTTTTTGGCTACTTTTTTTTTTTTTTTTTCTTCGACCAGTTTTAGGTAGTATGAGTGCTATTCGCATCCGACCTTGCACGATCTTTATTTATAAAAATGATGAGACACTCATATATATAACATGCATAATTCATATACGATGTCCATATCAAACTTCACTATTTTTTTCATAATTTTATGGTCTTAGATTACCTGTAAGGACGTTGAAGACCTCAGAAAAATCAGATTTTGTCGTTTGCTGCTGGGGCATGGAGAATAATTAAGCCGGCCTGCACGTTTGGGGAGTTGCTTGATCACTTGGGATGATTTTTTTTTTTTTTTTTGGTATAATCGAGATTGAAGTAATAATTTGAACTTAAAATTTTTGATTACTGTATATTATTATTTGACTATTTTATCCAACTTTTGATTGTAGTTAAGACGAATTTCACTCTATATCGTAGGTATGAATAGATATAGGTTTAGAGTTTCTGACTGAACCCCTCAAAATTTTTGGAATACAAATGCTTATATTTTTAGTTTATAACATTGATTAGTTTCGACAAGGTTACTAATTTTAGTATTTAAAATTATTTAATCCTCACTGAAAAACCATCTTAGATTTGTGGCTGATTGTTGGGCTCCATTTTCTGCATTCATCAATTTTAACTAACAACCTCTTGGCATGACCAGAAGAAAAAATTCCGCACACTAATTTTTTTTTTTTTAATCTATGTAAAAAAATTAGTTATAAGGAAAGTAAAATGTTTTCAAGTATTTTGTGTCCGTAATATATTTTCACTCCAAACTCCATCCCAACCCCCGCACCTCCACCCATCACACTCATAAATAAATGTGTTACATATATGTGTGTGTATGTGTGTATATGTGTGTATGTGTTTTTATAAAAATCTCCTATCAAAAAATATTTTTCATTGTGGTAGCCAAACACTAAAAAATATTCTCTAGTGTGACAACCAAACACCAAAAATATTCTATTTTCAGACAAATATTTTCTTTTAATTATCAAGTTATTTTCCTGCGAAAAAACGGAGCCTAGATCTATATTTTTCTGTTACATTATAATATTAAATCAATGAATTTTAAGATCCAACCTACTTTTGTTACATTATATTTTTGTAAATTGGTTCATTTGTTTGTATATCATTAACTATTAATCTTAACTCAACAAGAGTAAAAATATTGGTCCAATTTGACATAGAATGTGTCTTCAAACTTGCTTAACTTGAAATGTAAATACACTAGACTTTTGGCAAACAATTTTTTGTGAAAAAATTTGAAAGAATGCACCAAGATTCTACATGCACCACAAGATTAAATCAAAATTTCTGAATTTCGAAAAATACACATGTTCATTGGACAACTGTTAAGGTGAATCAGAATTTTAAATTTACTAAACTTATATATGGATGACTTTTTTAATGAAAGAAAATAATACATTTAAAGAAAATCTTGGTCGAATGATGATTGCGATAGTTTTATATGAGTTATGTATAAATTGGTTCTTTATTAAATTAATCAAAGTTGAGGATGAATTATTTGATCTAATTAACCAATTGAGACGTGTCACGTTTCATCTGATGACACTCTTCTAAAAAGAATATTCTTCGACAACATTACCACCATTATTTCATAATTTTTTGGGACTATATCCAAGCGTGCGGTCTTGTGCATCTTAGGAGTATCAGTTTTCCGAATCTCCCTCCTCTGCTCCCCCCCCCCTTCCCCCTTCCCCCTTCCCCCTTCTTACGATCAGAAAGCTACAAGTGACAGATTACACTCGTATTTGACAATGTTAAGTATTTAACAGTCATATAAGTGAGTTTTATATGCATGTGAAGTCCTTCCTCTATTCTTTAAGCGGGATATACAAACTTTTTCCGCAAGTGACATGCAAAATAGGGAACATTATATTAGTGCCATTCGCTCTTATGGAGTACAAAGTTGTTCTTTTTGGGAAAATTTTAATATTCAATAATCTTAGAGTAGTTTCACTAGGGAAAAAAATATGTATATCTGGTGGTTTTTGCCACTTTATACTTGCACTCTTTAAACCGCAAAGAATTTTCATATATGGATTTACTATAGCCGGGATTTGTATAAATCGCCCCGAAAAAGAAAAAAAAAGGAAAAAGAACTAAGCCAACTATATATTCTCTGTCTTTTTCTAGTGTTTAGTGGTTTAATTAATTTCCCATAAGTACTACCTAACTTCAACTTTAGTTTTATTTTATTTTTTATTTTATTTTATTTTATTGTCGAGGTAGCTAACTTCAACTTGGACTTAACTTTAGTGGAATATAAATTCTGAAACTAATTGAGATCTGTGATTAGTATCTCATTACATACTTAAAAATTGGAAGAAAGTATATCCAAGACCAATATATATTGCTCTATCTAAAATTAATATATGAACTTGGTTATCTAAAATAAAATCATATATATATATATTATATAGTACTTTATCAGGACATATAGATAGTTGCTTGCATTATAGGCAAACAATAAATAGTATCTACTTGCTTTCTAAAGAGTCATTAATATTAATTTACTATTGGTATTATGATATTCACTACATTAATTAATCTTCATCTTGATGTCTAAAATTGGTTAGGTTTTTTTTTTCCTCCCTACCCCCCCACCCACCCAACCACCCATCTACCTCATGAGACTCGAACCCTAACATCCCAACTGCCATGCATAGTACTTCTAACATGGAATCATTGGTCAAAAGATGAAGATAAGATTACAAAATTTTCTTGGCACATATCGCTATAGGTTGTGAAGATCCGATGTTCCACGAAAACAAAGGCAAATCGAAGACCGAGACAAAATTTGTGAATGCCAAACTAAGATCATTAACATTTCATGTTACTAATGATATTTAACCCACAGTTTACAACTTTTTAAATGTTAGTCCAAATTTTATATTGCATATTCTTGTGAATCGAAGCTTAATTAATGAATTAAATAGTAAGTTAATGGCCAAACCAAAAATTGGGTGGTCAGAAAATTTGCATAGTGTTTGACTGATTATATATGCACCTAGGGAAAATAGTGAAACACTTTATATCCTCTAAAGGGGAAACTGAAAAGACATCTTTATACATCATACTTATACATTTTTTTTTTCTTTCAGGGAAGCTAACAAGTATGCAAATTGACTAATAAAATTTGGCTTATCTTAACTAAAGGTATGCATAGTGTGGAGAATCTCCTGGTATCACTCGAAATACTGATTAATTCAGAATGACAAAAGGGGTGAGACATTCCTCTAGATTCATCATTTTCTAACTAGGCTTTACCTCCTTGTAATTAAAAAGGAAAAAAAAAGGTTATTTTTACACTAGGGTTGATTATGCACTAGGGTTCATTATGTTTTTTACGCATAGAGCTGTATTTGAAAACTGCTATCTACTCCTCAAATCCTTTGCCCTCAAAAGAATAATAAGAAAGAAAAAGAAAAATCCGTTTACTCTTGTTTCGGGTCATTGAGAAAGATACAAAGATTAATAGAAAGAGAAAAGCTAAGGCAAGAATTTTAACAGCACTTTTATTGTATAGATTTCTATTTCTTATGAATCAAATTAAAGTATTTATGTCCATTTGATATTCTGGGGACTTATACTGTGGCTTTAGAGGACCTTGAACAAGAAGAGGCGAAGATAATTTTTTTCATCAAAGAATGTAGTTTCTTTTTTTTTAATGTAAAAAAAAATTATAAAAAGAAAGAAAGAAAAGGTGGAAAAATATGGTTTCTTTTCCTCTATATAACTTGAAAAAAAAATGAAAAGATTTGAGCGCTCTGGATATATTTTTGTTAAAGATTATAAAAAAAAAGTAACTTTTATTTACATTGTTTACCAGGCAAACTTTCTATAAATGTGGTATAAAAAAAAAGTAAACCTAATAAAAACAAATGGAAAACAAAATAAAAATATATCCCCTTTCTTTTTCTTCCCTTCATATATTGTACAGCAAGGCCTTTCGCATATTCAGTTCCCACCTGTCCCAGATAATGTTGGTATGCGTCTTATATTCTGATCCGATCAAGGAATCTTGGTACCCTCTCAACAACTAAAGGGACCAAGAGCCAGCTTCTCAATTTTTTTAGGGACTTATATTAAATTTTAACGTGTCTCACAACCAATAAAAATTTCGGGGGTTCGTTTTGATTTTGGATACGGTTCGAATAGGTTTAGGAAATATTTAGAGGATTTGAATAGTTTTTTTTTTTTTATGACGAGGAACTCACATTAGGTGATACCACATTAGTAGATCCATCTTAAGGCTATAAATCTTGTGGTGCAGCAGCACACTCCATTGCATCTTCTAGGTCATTAAGAATTAAATAATATTTGTGATGAAATGATATAAGTTTGATATAGGTTTTTTTTTGGTCATATGTTCAGTTTGTAAAACTTCAAAGAAACATATTTATTAAACAAAAAGTTTGGACTGCCTTCAACAACAACTAATTAATTAAAGGCTTTGTGTGGAAGAGGCACGTATACAGTCTATTTTTTTACCAGCTTTTTGGAAGTGTTTCGAGCCATAAAGGGTTATCGAAACATGTATATATATATATATATATATATATTACTAGATTAAAGAAATATATAATTATATTGTTGATCTGCTTTCATAAAATCTCAATCTTTTATTTTCGATCATATGCTATATTTGCCCCCTCTGATTTTTCTTTAGAAGTTGTTTGCCGAGGGAATGTTCTAGTCCACAGTCAGAACCGCGTCCTCTTAGTTTACTAGCGTAATTAGATTTTATTAATCCATCATTCAGAGTCCACATTAGAATTACTCGTTAATGGTTTATCAAATTTGATAAATTTACCCTCTGAAATAAAAAGTTTCAGTCCTAGAAGCATAATATCAATCACTTGATGTTCATCCGATACATCTGTTATGGTTATTTCATATTTTGTTTCTCTTTGCATATGATTTTGCTTATTATATTCGTTGTTGTATATAATTAATTAAAATATTCTTTCACTATATTAAGAGTTCTTGTATAAATTTAAATATCATTTTTCTTAAGAAATATGAAAAACAAAATACTAACAATAATCTCTGAAGAAAATCGAAATCTGAATATATGTTACTTAATTAGGAGTAAATCCATTGATCCTAAGAAACCAACTTTTCTTGAATCAAACGATTAGAGTTTCATGAACACCGGTTGATATTAATGGAAACCAACACGATAATATACTTCTATGTATACGACTTTTTTGGATGACGTAAAAACTCAGATGGCAGAGCCCGATCATCAACTGATAAACCTTCGGGTGCAGCGGTGTGCCTTCACATATGCACTAGATCAGTTAAAGGCGAAACTCCAGAACAGTGAAAAGTATTAAACCCGCGACTAGAAGTAATTTCACCCCTACTACTACTACTACTGGACCATGCCCAAGGAGACATACGTGTTGACTTAATAATAGTAAGTTCATGTTCTTCCCACGACAACTATTAGTTGACGACCTAAATATGAATAGTTAAGAATAATGGAGATACTATGGTACATGCTAAGATTCTCGTTTTACTAAAATGATAATGTAAACTAGTAATTATATAAAGTAATTGTGTTCTTTATAAAACACAAATTTTTGAAGCTATCTTCATCAAAACAATCATTAAGATTTGAAAACTAGGAAGCATTCTTGAGGTTCAATCTTGGAGATGTTTTGTGTAGGCAAGACTAGGAACAAATTTATATATACTATCACCTACAGAGATTCATCTGTGCCAAAAGAATAATAGATGGCATGGCAAGTAGTCCTTAAGGGTTAGAATGAAGCCGTCGGATAATAACTATCTTATGGTAAAAAAAGTCTTAAATTCGAATATGTATTCTTTTACTAATGAAGCCGTCGGATAATAATTATAGATATTGTACGTCTAGTCTTTGACTAATCTAAAACATACATTGGGACTCACTGTTACGCTACAAATTTATAATCTTAAAATAGATCTAATGTGGTTCTATCTAAAGTAAGCTTGTTGTAGGGAAAAAAATTAATAGATGGCAAGCCTCTTAGATAAAGCACCTTTACATGAGCCATGCACATAAGGGTAGAGGCATTGCGAATGCTTATATTTGTAGATTTACATGCACTCAAGTTAGTGTATATATATATATATATATATATATATATAATTTCCTTGATGCACTATTTTGATCAATTTGGTCGTTGCAATATATAACAGACACCTAAAACATTTAATAAGAACTTGAGAATCCCATTTTCTACTAAATTGAATCTACTAAGTAAATAGTCACAACAACATAATTCATGGAATAATTCTTAATTAAGCAAAGAATTTTATGCTTATGATGGATTAATCCTACCCAAAACAGTAGTTCCGAAGTTACCTAAATTTGTCTCTTCTACATTTTATTTTAATTTGAAACATAAATCCACCTGTGAGCTTTATGATTCCAGAGGATATCTCAATGATCCAACGGAGTTAGACCTCACAATTGTAATTCTCTCGATTTTCACGTAGCGTCTCCTATTTGTGGAAGACATAATAAGAGTCTCTTTTATAAGTTATTATTATGGATTTAAATAATAATTTGAAATAATAACTTGAGTTAATATTTTTGGATCAGTATACTATCATATTTTTGTTATGTTCCAACATTTAAAACTGTTGTAAAAAAGCTAAAAACAGTTGTAAATGATTTTATGCATACAGTTTTTTTCAATTGTTGCATATAGTCGTGTTGCAATTCTCTACTACAACAGGTTTTTTTTTAGATAATAAGCAATGGTTTAATAATCAATTACCATTAGACAATAACTTTATAACACTTACGAAAAAGTATTCTCATGAGCAATTATTAACAAAAAGTAAAAAAAAAAAAAAAACTGTTATAATTAATTAAATAAAATCGTTGTAAATTTTTTTACTTTAAACAATGATTTTATATTTTAATTAAAATATTGCAAAAAATTTAAAATATTGTGATGGAATTTTGAATCTAAGATAATTAACCTTAACCCCTACAACACTAGTTTCGCTAAATTCTGACAAGTTTTACTACTGCTATGGTTGTGAAGTGTCTGGACCATAAATGTCTTACTTTTTCCATTATCATTTTTTCCACTAGGTTTTCTAAGTTCTTGAAACTTCATTTACATAATAATTAATTATAATAACATGGGCTGGTCAAGAGATTTTAATATTAGCTAGACCCTAGATATTCGCTCCACACGCTTGCTACATTTGCGCTTCATACATGATTGCAATTCCTAATATTGTTGGATTCAGGGGGTATAAGAAGGTATATTCTCGTATTCTATAATAATTTCTTGAAACTATTACAAGTTTATAGCCATAATTGATCATGATTAGCACTATGTCTATTCAACAATTGCTTTGTTTTTTATTTTTATTTTATTTTTGTGCTAAGTGAGCAAGTGATTTATTAATATTAAAAATCATGTATAAAGAGTCATCAAAATATAATGATTATCTATACTAGAATACTACCATTTATACGCCATGCAATACAAATGGCAGTATTTAAAAGACTATTATAAATGCTTTGGTTTTTCTTTAAACTAGTATAATTAAGCCAATCATTCAACTATGATACACGAAGTGGCTTCCTCGTGTGGCCAATATCGTTACTAAATTCTGATTCACCAATTAATTACAAAGCGTATAATCAATTAAGGTATTAGTGAAATACAACGATGATAGATTGAGGATGGAGTGAAAGTTATTTATTTGATCTACATAATTGATACATGAACTACTCAATTATCTTTGTATCATCACGATCATTATTATTGATTCCTCTCATAATATTACAATAATACGAGAGTATGCAAAATGACTCTTTATCTGACGGGGAGCTCTTTAATGTTCTAATTGTACAACTGACCTACATAATAGGCTCTGTTTATGGTAATGTTCTCTTGACTAGCCAAATTTTGCGCTGCCCATCGCTATCCTTTTCATTCAGATTTGCATGAGTTTCTTTAGAATTTATTCTAGGATTGTGAATTTATTACAGTTAATTAAGACTTGGTTATGGATAATAATTAGCAACACTAATTGCCGCACTAAAAGCATGACTTAGTTGACTTATGATGCAATTTGCAGACTGAGACGTTTTAGAGATAAATTGAGGGGATTTAAGAGGAGCAAGGATTGTATATTTATTTGTACAGCTTTAATCAGCTGAAATGTTATAGAAACTAGGCAGAAATTGTAAATAGCTGTTCGAGAAGTCACTCTCCAAAGAAAGAAAGAACATATAAAATTCAACAAATTTGTTCCCTCTGCTTTGTGACTGCCTCTGTTGCTTTATAGTTGCTGGTTCTGTTTTGAGGCAGTGAATCTTCAAGGTAGTTACACAAAATCCTTGAGATGTGCTGATGGGTCCTCATGCGTTCACTCCTTCTACGCCCTGAATTGGTTATACCCTCTTTGCCCACAGGTGGATGTGATGTCATCGTTGCAGTGCCCTACCTTTCAACACGAACCTTGTCCTCAAGGTTCCAAGTGGGGTATGTGTTGTTGAAGTCCAAGTTATCTTCCCAGGTCGCGTCCTCTAAGGGAAGATGATCCCATTGTATAAGATGTTGGGATATAGGTTGGCCTTGGTGCAATATGATGCGAGAATCTAACACCTTTATGGGATTGAGTGTCAACAGAGTTGGAAATGAAGATTGCAACTGTTGTGGTGGTGGCCCTACATATTGTTTAAGGAGTGAGATGTGGAATACAGGGTGTATTTTCGCACTTGGTAGAAGTAGCAGTTTGTATGCAACTTTGCCAATACGAGCAACAATCTGAAATGGGCCAAAATAGCGACTGACGAGGGGTTCCCGAGCTGAGCCAAGTGAGCCGACCACTCCGAGCTGAGACGGGCAAATCCGTGCCCCATTGACAGCGCGTTCAGCCCAGTGCCCAACCTAGATGACTGACCCGACCCCATTAACCCCGACCTCAGTCCCAGCTGTTCCGATGGGACATAAAGCACTGATGGGACATAAAGCTGCATCGCATTAAATGCTGTCAGACCCGAACTTAGTATAAATAGAGCTCCACCCTCTTCATTTAAAGGGATCTCGCTATTAATTGCTCTCAACTACTTTACCAGCTCGGACATACTAATCGTTCGCACGCCTGAGGGGAAAATTCGAGTCGTCACCCGCCTTTTCCTTACTTTCCTTGTGCAGGTCCTACAGCCGACCAAGAAAGTGCAGCTCGGAGGCGGACCAGAGAAGTCCAGCTCGGCTAAAGCAACTCCCGAATTCAACTGTGAGACTTTCAACCTCGACAGTTTGGCGCCGTCTGTGGGGACGACGAGTTCTTTTATAACTCTCTTCGCCACTCATTGAGAAACCATCATGGTACAAACGAGAAGTCACAACATACCGGTAGAGGATTCGCCCAACCTAGAAGGGGACCTCGAAACCGTGCAGGCGCCCAGCCAAAACCTAACCCAAGCCGACGTTGGAACGAGCCAACGTATACACCTAGCCACTCAAACCAACCCCGCAGCGGAAGGAGACCCTAACTCCAGCCTGTCACCGGAGATAAGGATGATGTTGAGGATGTTCGAAGAACTTAAGGAGCAGGTAGCCCGGCTGGCTGAGGGCCCCCTGGCGCCGCAAGAGGCCGTGCCGCGGCCATCGCGCCCCCAGTTCCACATCCCGGAGTCTAGGCGAAAACGGACGCAGGAAGAGGAGGGCTTCCTAGAGCCGACACCAAGATCCGACCCGACGAGAGGTAAAAGGGCGGTTCAAGCCGACCCCGAGCAAGCAAAGACCGCGGCTGCCATAGCTAAGGTCATCAACCAACTCGGTGTAAGCCCGCTCTCTCCCGAGGTACTGGCCACGCCCCTACCCACCGGCAATCGAATGCCCAACCTGGCCGTCTACAATGGAGACGGAGACCCTGCCAGCCACCTGCTCAATTTTGATCACCACATGACTCTGAACGACATGCCAGATCTCATGAAGGCGAAGACATTCCCGACCACCCTGGTTGGCAATGCTTTGGACTGGTTCCAAAAACTTCGTCCTGGATCAATTGCAAGCTTCCACCAGCTGGCGGAGGCTTTCCTATCCCGCTTCGCAGGAAGCCGCCGCGCCACCCGCCATACTTCTACATTGCTGTTGGTGAAGCAACATAGAGGGGAAACTTTGAGGGCTTACACGGCTAGATTCAATGAAGAGTCCCTCCGAATTCCTAACTTAGAGGACTCCATGGCTCTGATGGCTTACCAGAGCGGGCTCAGGTCGGGCCCCCTCACATCTTCTTTGGCGATCGACCCTGTGGATACTGTGTCCGAGCTGATGGTGCAAGCAGAAGGGTACATACACTCGGAGGAGATCCATCAGGCAAAAAGGGACGATGACAATGAGAAATAGGCTGGGAAGAAAGGAGAGGCCTCCCGAGCCCAACCCGGGGCCAAAGCCCAGAACGACTGAGGCAAGCAGCCACAACAGCCGAAGCCGAACCCCCGGTTCACTATGTTCACTCCCTTTAACACCTCGAGGGAGCAGATCTTGATGGAGATCCAGCACCAGAACCACCTACCTCCAGCTCCGAGAATGAAAGGCCGGCCCGATAAGCGCAATAAGACCAAATATTGCCGCTACCACATGGACTATGGCCATACCACCGAAGAGTGTAAAGACTTGAAGCAGGAGATTGAGGCACTGATAGCCCGAGGCCACCTCCGGAGGTATGTAGATCAACAGCCGACCCGGAATCCGGAACAAAGGGATAGGGAGAGGAGTCCGCCCAGGCGCCAGGCTAGGGGCGGACGCTTGGCCGTGATTGAAACCATAGCGGGATGATTAGCGTCAAGAGGCGAGACCTCGGCAGGCAGAAAGGGTTATGTTCGTGCAGGGAGGGAATATGGACCAGTGAGGGGACCGGCCCTGGAGATGCAAGAGCTCACCTTCTCTTCAGAAGACTTGGAGGGGGTCATATTGCCTCACGACGACTCCCTGGTGATCAGCGCAGAGATAGCCAACTTCACCGTCAAAAGGCTGATGGTGGACACCGGGAGCTCGGCAGAAGTCTTATTCCTCAGCGCTTTTGAGCAGATGGGGTTGGACAGGAGCCGACTCAGGCCATTGCGGGGTACTTTAGCAGGTTTCACCGGGCAGTCCCACCGAGCCGAAGGAGTCATCAACCTCCCGCTGAAGTTGGAGGATGGGGATAAGTGGGTGTCGATGCAGGCCAACTTCATTGTAATGGATTGTAACTCCACCTACAACGGGATCTTAGGTCGGGTGGCGCTTAATCATTTCAGGGCCGTCCCCTCAACGTACTACCAGGCCCTGAAGTTCCCGACCCCGGCTGGGGTAGCCACCATTCGCGGAGCCCAGCTCTCAGCTCGGGAGTGTTATGAAAACTCACTCCGACCCAACTATCAAATCGGCTGGGGACCGGATCTGCCCGAAGAAAAGAGAGACGCTAAGAGAGGAAGCCCGGCTGAGGACCTTCAGGAGGTGGAGCTCTCCGATGAAACAAAGAGAGCAAAGATTGGGAATGAACTATCTGCCAATCTCAAGAAATGTATAAGCCAATTTCTTTTAAAGAATGAGCATGTATTTGCCTGGTCTGCTTCTGACATGACAGGAATTGACCCGAATGTGATTGAGCATCACCTGAATGCCGACCCGAATCACTATCCAGTAAAACAAAAACGCCGACACTTTCATTATGATAAGCAACAAATCATAGCAGAAGAAGTTGACAAGTTGGTAGACGCCGGCCACATAAAGGAAATACAGTACCCAACCTGGCTGTCCAATGTGGTGCTGGTGACGAAGTCCTCGGGTGGATGGAGACTGTGTATTGATTTCACCGACCTCAACAAAGCTTGCCCCAAGGACTGCTTCCCCCTACCACGGATTGACCAAATGGTGGACGCCACCTCCGGATTCGAGCTGCTCTCCTTCATGGATGCCTTCAAAGGTTATAATCAAATCAAGATGGCTCCCGGGGACAAGGAGAAGACCGCCTTCACCACCGATAAATGACTCTACTACTATGAGGTCATGCCCTTTGGCCTCAAGAATGCTGGAGCCACATACACTCGGATGGTGAACAAGGCCTTCAAGAACCAGATTGGCCGGAATATGGAAATCTATGTAGATGACATGTTGGTCAAGAGCAGGAGGGCGGAAGACCATGTAACCGACCTGGCTGAGGCCTTCGCTGTAATGAAGCACTTTGGGATAAAATTGAACCCGGAAAAGTGTGCATTCGGCGTCAAGGCAGGCAAGTTCCTGGGCTTCATGGTCACAGCTCGCGGAATAGAGGCCAACCCGGAGAAAGTCCAGGCGATACTAGACCTGGCGCCCCCTACCTGCGTGAAGGACGTCCAGGTGTTGGCAGGCAAAGTCGCAGCACTAAGCAGATTCATGTCCAGGTCGGCTGACAAGTGTGCTCCCCTATTCAAAATATTGAGGAACCCTAAGAACTTTGAATGGACTGAGGAATGCCAAAACGCCTTCCAAGAGCTGAAAATGTATATAGCCTCGCCACCTCTGTTATCTCAACCTGAGGTGGGGAAGGAGCTAGTAATATACTTGGCATGCTCGGGAACAGCGGTGGCGGCGGTGCTAGTCCGAGAAGAAGAAAAGGAACAGAAGCCGGTCTACTATGTTAGTAAAACCTTGCAGGGAGCCGAGGCGAGATACTCCTCCTTGGAAAAACTCGCCCTCGCGCTCATCACGGCGGCTAGAAAGTTGAAGCCATACTTCGATGATCATCCGATTAAAGTCATGACTGATGCTCCGCTCAAATCCATCATGCACAAGCCAGAGGCGTCGGGCAGGCTACTGAAATGGGCAGTTGAGCTGAGTCAATTCGACATCACCTACCAGCCCAGGACAGCCATCAAAGCCCAAGCCATTGCTGACTTTGTTGTAGAATGCACTGGCCGAGCAGAGCATGACCTGGAGGACGTGTGGAAGGTCCATGTGGATGGGGCCTCAGGGAAGTCTGGAAGCGGAGCTGGGGTGGTCATCCTCGACCCAAACCAGCATGAGCACCAGTACTCCCTCAAGTTCACCTTCTCGGCGTCCAACAATGAAGCAGAGTACGAAGCGGTGATTGCAGGGCTAAAAATTGCAGCTCAGCTCGGGGCACAGACAATCGACCTAAGCACCGACTCTCAGTTGGTCTCTAGTCAGATATCAGGGGAGTTCGAAGCCAAGGACAGTGCTATGCTAGCCTACCTCAACAGAGTCAAGGATTTGACCTCAACACTCAGAAGGTTCACGATACAGCAGATTCCCAGGGAAGAGAATATGAAGGCTGACGCCCTATCCAGGCTGGCCTTGGGCGAAAGCCGACCTGCCCTTGTCCACGTGGAAGAAGTATCTGAACCTAGTATCCAGTTGGGGGTACAGGCGGTAGCCGAGCTCAACTTAAATCCAGATTGGACCAAACCAATCATGGACTACTTGGAAGGGGGTATGACCCCAGAGGATGAAAAAGCTGCTCGGAAACTCATGAAGCAGGCCTCAAGGTTTGTCATAATCGCCGGGCAGCTCTACAAAAGAGCCTACACCTGGCCTCTTTTGAAATGTGTTGGACCCGAAGAAGGAAACTATGTACTCCGGGAGATTCATGAAGGGGTGTGTGGAAACCACTTGGGGGGTAAAGCTCTGGCTCGGAAGGCATTAAGGCATGGCTATTTCTGGCCAACCTTAGAACAAGATGCCAAAGAGTATGTAAAAAAGTGCGACACCTGCTAGAGGTTCGCTAACGTACAACGGAAGCCTGCTGTGGACCTCACAGTTATGATAAGCCCTTGGCCATTCTATCAGTGGGGTCTAGACATCATCGGCCCCTTGCCGACCGGTGTCGGCCAAAAGAAGCACGCCTTCGTGGCCGTAGACTACTTCACTAAATGGCCCGAGGCTGAAGGTGTTGCCAGAATAACAGAAAAGGCAGCTTGGGATTTCGTATGGAAAAACATCATTTGCCGATTTGGGGTGCCAAAGGTCATCGTCACTGACCACGACAAACAATTCGACAGTGCATACTTTCGAGGCAACTGTGCTGAGATTGGGATCGACCTCAGATTCTCGTCCGTTGCTCACCCTCAAAGTAATGGCCAAGTTGAAAGGACTAACCAAATCATTTTGCAGGGTCTGAAAACCAAGCTGGAGGAAACAGAGGGCCAATGGGCATCAATTCTCCCAGAAGTGATGTGGGCTCAGCGGACCAACACCAACTCGGCGACGGGAGAATCGCCCTTTGAACTGACCTTCGGCACTCAAGCAGTGCTGCCAGTGGAGATCGGGTCTCCGACCAGTAGAACCCTCCACCATGACCTAGAAATAAACGGAGCACGAATCCGTGAAGAGCTTGACCTCGCCGAAAAGCTCCGAGCTAAAGCTCAAATCAGAATGCTGGCCAGCAAAGCTGTAATGAAAAGAGCCTTTTCCAAACAGGTCAAGCCTAAGCCTATTAAGGTCGGCGACCTTGTACTCAGGAAGGCCATCTTTTTGCCCCGCTCCACAAACAAGCTTTCCCCGACCTACGAGGGACCCTACAAAGTCATGAAAGAAGTCCGACCCGGGACCTTCTACCTTCGAGACAAGAACGGAAAACTGTTAAAAAATGCATGGCATTCAGAACATCTGAAGCGGTATTTTGTCTAAAAACGGCCCCGAGCCGAAACATTTTGTAAACGGCCCCGAGCCAAAGTATTTTGTAAAGGCCCCGGGCCGAAACATTACTTGTACGAATTCAATGCAATGCAGTTTTGTAAACTAGAGTGAATTCCCGACCTGGGGACAGACTCCGGCACGATGCCCACTCGGGTCCAAGTGCAACAACTACAAAAATTACTCCAACTCGGGTTAACGCAGTGGCCACGCGTAATCACGATGTAAACCAGCTCGGACTAATTTCCAGCTCGGGTAAAATCAATGACAATTTGATTAAATTTGCCAGTTCGGATTGTGTTCCAACTCGGTGTTTTCCGGCTTTAGGTCGGCACATTTGTCAACATTAAGTTGACCAATTTTGTAACGGACTGAAGAGTTCAATTTGGTAACAATTATAAAGTTGCCTCGATTATTCCGGCTCGGATTAAGATGGTAGAACGCTTAACCACTTCCAGCTCGGTTCATTAAAACTTAAGTTTGAATGGTCCATTAAGATTGGTCCGACCCCACTTACTTGAGTAAAAATTTGCGACAATAAACATACGTGTACGAACTCAATTAAAACGCAAATAAAGCCAAAACAAGTATTTCATTAAAACTGAAAGAAAGTTACAAAAGCCCAGCTCGGGCGAGATTACAACAACCCTACTTGGGAAACACTGCAAAATCTATTTTTGCGCAGCGGCAGAGGTAGTAGCCTCAGCTTCATCCCCAACCTGGTCTAGGCCTTTCTGGACAAACTCAGTGACCTCCTTGGCCTGGGATATCAGGTCGGACGGAAGCTCGGGGATCTCCCAGAATTCTGGTGGCGGAACCTCCAAGATCTCGATGTAGTTGTTCTTGGAAGTTGGGAAGAAAGTCTTCGCTCTCTCCCGAGCCGCAACTTGACCTCGGAAGTAGAACTCCATTTCTGCGTACTTCGCCATGGCCCCGCCTTCCATGGCCAACCAATCCACCGCCGCGTCGCTGGACTTGAAGGCCTCCACTGCCTTCTCCCCCTGAACGCCGACCCGCTCCACCAGGTCCTTGAGTTTACCCTCTGCCTCCCGTTTCTTGCGCTTATAGCGGTCGACGTCCTTTGCCGCGGCTTCGCGTCGGTTCTTCTCCAGTTCCAACTCCTTCTTCAGGCGGTCGACCTCCGCCGAATCAGCTCTCTGCCTCTGAGCGGCCTCCTCCCTCACGGTTTAAAGCTCGGCTCGGGCATCAACATATCGCTGCTCGAGCTCGACGCAGTGAGTCTGGGCTTTGATAAGGAAGCCTGGGACAGAGAGGATGTGGGACTCGGCCTGTTCAGCAGAAAATAAAACAATCAGCCGAGCTAAAAACACAACCTTAATAGAAAATGGTCGATGACTTACAGTAACAATGGCCGTCCTCAAGTCGAGTGAAAGTTGCTCCGCGGGGACCGTCGCCAGCTGGGGGTCGCGATCCACCTTGGACGCCTCAATGAAGTTTTTGTCGGGAGGGCTCACCTCCGTGGCCTTGCCCTTCCCAGAGTGTTCGGGCCGAGGCCGCTTTCTGCTCTCGGGTCGGGAGGAAGAGCGCTTCGGGATCGCTAGGCCCGATCCTGATTTCTTCGGCAAAGGGGACCCCGAAGCCCCTTTTGAAGAGACCTTGGGATCGACCTCTCGTCCTTGGCCGCTGGGGCGCTGCCTTTGACCTTGGCCAGTGCCGCCCAGTCCTGACCGAGCTGATGCATCGCCACTGACCTCACTCTTCCTCCGCACCTGGGCGTACGCAAGCTTCCTCATGTCCGCCATATCTGCAAAAGCAGAGCAAAGGGGTTAAAAATGAGTCGAAGTCCCAACTAAAAAAGCTAAGCTAATATACGGGACGGGAGGTCGGACACCAATTCTGCAAATTGACCCTCTTCCGAGCTAGACCCATCATCTCCTTCCGGATCGGGAATCAGGTGGGGATGATCCCTCGAGAGGTCGGGCTCCCGACCAAACAACTTGGAATCCTAGATTCGCTCCCATTTCAGCACGCTGTCGATGTCTATCAACATCCCGGGCGCGGGCTTGAGCACTGCAACTTCTCTAAGCTCCTCCTTCGAGAGTTTAGGGTCATCGTTGGCGGTTTTCCTCAGGCTTGGGAGCTAGTCCAGCCTACATCCGGAATTCACAGACGACTCCACCCAATAATAGTCATTATGCCAGCCCTTGTTAGAAGAGTGCCACTTGGTGAATATGGAGTGGCCGACCCGAGCTGCGAAGTGGAACCACCCTGGCTGCTTCGGGTTGGGTTTGCACACGAAGAAATGCCTGAATCGGCGCAAGGTTGGCTCCACTCCCTTCTCCAAGCAGAACACGTAGAAGGCCACCATTATGGCCCAACCATTCGGTGACATCTGATCCGGGCTGAGCTCGAAATGGTTCAGAATTCCAATGATGAAGCCAGGGAGGGGGAGCTGGATGACGTCAAAGGCCAGATCGTATATGGTGTAGTGGTTGGCTGGGGGGTAGCACGCCGATTCTTGCCGACCTGGAACCTTCAGCTTGTGATGCCGATCAACTGACCAGTTCCTCAGCCTTGCGTTCGCCATCTGCACCGTAGAATGGCACTCGCGCTTGCAGCAGGCAAACAGCTGCTCGATCCTCTTCCCTCTAATTGAAGAAGCACTGGCTGAAGCCGAGCTCCGAGGTCGAACATCACTGACTGGGACAGCCTCGATCGGCTCGGTGGCAGAAACCCCGGCTAAGAACTCTTGTGGTATCTCAATGCCCTCCAGTCGATTCAGCGGCTCCTCATCCTCCCCGTCATCGAATTCTCCCAGGTCGGCCAAAGGATCCTCCTCAGCTTCCTCTCGCACCAATCTGACCCCAATAACTTGGCAGTCGTCGTCGCTCCCCTCGTGATTTGGTTTCCTAGTCGGCCCTGAGGACGAGCTAGTGCTCTCTCCGCCACGGTTCCTATTCGAGGTAGATGCCGAGCTCGATGGACTTTCATCTCCACCATAAGACCTTACTTCCATAGCCTGAGAATCTTCTGATTCCGACCTCCCCATCCTGTCTACAGCAAATACAAATGTACAGGAATGACTAAAGGGAGTCGGGACGTACCTAATGCTCAACTGCGGAGTATGCCGGGTCCGAGCTGAATTATCCCGAGAAGATCCTTGCCGAGCTAGTTGTGTCCGAGCACTCTAATGTCCGACCTGAATTCCTTGGGAAATTGAAAGCGAAGTATGGAGCGAATCTCGGAGAATATGGCCCTATTTATAGGCATCACTGAAAGTCGTCTCGGGAAGCTCAAACGTCGCGTCTCGCCAGAACCGCCAGGTGACGTGGCAGTCATCCGTTGGGCATGCACCGCTGACGTGGCCATCCCTACTCTGTCGGGGTCGAGCACCCACAGCTCGAGATTAACTTCTGTCTAGATCTCACCCTCCCGATCTCGACTTGGGGGAGGGGGAATTGACGAGGGGTTCCCGAGCTGAGCCAAGTGAGCCGACCACTCCGAGCTGAGACGGGCAAATCCGTGCCCCATTGACAGCGCGTTCAGCCCAGTGCCCAACCTAGATGACTGACCCGACCCCATTAACCCCGACCTCAGTCCCAGCTGTTCCAATGGGACATAAAGCACTGATGGGACATAAAGCTGCATCGCATTAAATGCTGTCAGACCCGAACTTAGTATAAATAGAGCTCCACCCTCTTCATTTAAAGGGATCTCGCTATTAATTGCTCTCAACTACTTTACCAGCTCGGACATACTAATCGTTCGCACGCCTGAGGGAAAAATCCGGGTCGTCACCCCGCCTTTTCCTTGCTTTCCTTGTGCAGGTCCTACAGCCGACCAAAAAAGTGCAGCTCGTAGGCGGACCAGAGAAGTCCAGCTCGGCTAAAGCAGCTCCCGAATTCAACTGTGAGACTTTCAACCTCGACAGCGACGACTAAGCTTCTGATTGCCTCTGCCGCGTATGGTCGTTTGCCGATAAGGCTGTAGTTTAACTAATACCCAAACACCTTCGTCAAACTCGCGATCAACATGATTCTTGTCAGCCTGCAATTTCATGCGATTTTGGGCCTGTGACAAATTGAGTTTGAGTTGTCGCAAAATGTCATCATGTGCTTGAAGTTCTAAATCCACCGCGGCATGAGAGGAAGTGTTAGGCAGATAATGTATGAGAGAAGGAAGATCACGACCATAGAGCGCCCGAAATGGCGTCATGCCAATAGAAGAGTGATGGGCTGTATTATACCAGTATTCTGCCCACATCAGATATTTAGTCCATTGTTTTGGAGTATCCATGACGTAACATCGCAAGTAAAGCTCCAAAGGTTTGTTGAGATTTTGTGTTTGGCCATCCGTTTGAGGATGGTAGGTGGAGCTCATGTTCAAAGTAATGCCATTTAGGCGAAACGACTCTTGCCAGAAAATGCTGAGGAATAGAGGATCGCGATCAGAAACAATCGTGCGAGGAAACCCATGGAGACGGATAACTTCTGCAACAAAGACTTCCGCGACTCGTGAACTTGTCGGCCTTGTTGATAAGGGAATAAAATATGCATACTAAGAAAGACGATAAATGACGACCAATATTTCAGACTTGCCGAAGGACAAAGGCAAGCCAGTTATGAAGTCCATTGCAACATTGTCCCAGACCTGCGAAGGAATTGGGAGTGGCTGTAATAGACCTACTGGTGCGGTATTTTGAAACTTAGCTTGTTGGCAGATCAAGCAATTTTTGACAAAGTTCTTGACGTCGCGTCGGATTGTTGGCCAATAGAAACTGGCCAAAAGTTGTTGCAAGGTTCAAAGGTAGCCAGCATGGCCGCCCGTTGGGGAAGCATGAAATTCAACAAAAAATTGTGATCTGTAAACAACTGGAACAAAGAGTTGGTGCCTGTAATACAAGAGGCCTTCACGAACAGTATATTTGTGACAGTTGAGTAGGATCTGCTTGTATTTTGGACTTTATAGCAATAATCTCAGAATCTGTAGTGTTGGCCTTTTTAATATCATACAACATATCAAAAAAAGGCCCTGAAATTGCAAGAAGTTTGGCCTGGGGTGGCCTAGATAAAGCATCAGCTACTGCATTGGGTTTGCCAGGACGATAAGAAATTTCAAAGTCGTACCCCAATAATTTTGTGAGCCATTGTTGCTGCTCTGGTGTTTGAATAGTCTGATTTGTTAGACTTTTGAGGCTCTGCTGATCTGTGATAATGAGAAATTTACGGCCCAATAGATAATGTCACCACTTAGCTACGGCTGAGGTGATGGTGAACATTTCGCGATGATAGGTGAAAGCCTGTTGCATCCGTGGAGATAACTTCTTGTTATAATAGGCCAAAGGATGACCTTCCTGAGTTAAGACCGCACCAATGACATATCCGGATGCATCAGTCTCAACCGAAAATGGGGCTGAAAAATTTGGAAGAGAGAGTACCAGAGCAGTGGTCATTGGCCCTTTATAAGGACTCAAAAGCTTCAGTGGTAGCTGGACTCCATGTAAAAGAATCCTTTCGGAGAAGATCCGTTAATGGCCCAGCGATAGAAGAATAATGGCGAATGAAACGCCTATAATAGCCTGTTAATCCAAGAAAACCCCGTAAATCATGTAAAGTAGTAGGAATAGGCCACTGAAGCATTACCTCAATTTTTTCATGATCCATTGAGATACTCGTCGTTGAGATAAGGTGGTCGAGGTATGGAACCTGTGATTGACCAAAAATACATTTAGAACGTTTTGCTACAAATTGATGGTGTAACAAAATTTGCAGAACAGTAGCCAAGTGCATAAGATGATCTTCCATGGTAGCACTGTAAACTAAAATATCATCGAAGAAAACTAGGACAAAACGCCGTAATTGCTCCCGGAATATAGTATTCATAACTGCTTGAAATGTTGAAGGTGCATTAGATAAGACAAACAACATAACAAGAAACTCGTAGTGGCCTTCGTGTGTACGAAAAGCCGTTTTATGAACATCTGGATGTTGGACCTGAATTTGGTGATAATCAGCTCGGAGATCCAACTTGGAAAAATGAGAAGCACCGAGAAGTTCGTCAATTAATTCATCCACAGTAGGAATAGGAAAGCGGTCTTTGATTGTGATGGCATTTAAAGCCCGATAATCCACACAAAAATGTCATGACCCGTCTTTTTTTTTTTAACAAGAAGCACTGGCGAGAAGAAGAGACTAGTGCTTGGAGGGATGACACCATCATGAAGCATATTGCGGACTTGTGTCTCAATTTTCCCTTTTTGGAAGTGGGATAACGATAAGGTCGGACATTGACCAGGGCAGCATTAGGTTGAAGATGGATATTGTGATCCCATTCTCATGGAGAAGGAAGACTATGAGGCTGAGAAAAAACTGCAACATATTGATCCAATAGTTGTTGAATATCTGGATATAATGGTGGTTCCGAGAATGATACCGAGGAAACCATATCCAGACTGTAAAAAACAGCTACTCCATCAACTTGTGCAATGTGTCGCAGGCTCTGATAAGGCATGAAAGTGATGTGTTGAGGAACATCACTTTGTAACCGGATGGTCTGGCCATCAGATTGAAATTCAATAAAAAGTTCCTGGTAGTCATGAATGATACGACCCAAGGTAGAAAGCCAAGTTGTGCCAAGAATAATATCTGAAGCCTGTAATGGAAGAACATATAGATCAGTTATGATAGCTTGACCCTGAATGAACAAATGAGCATGTCGGATATAACCGTTGCTAAACAGCTTAGCGCCGTTACCAACGGAAACTGCAAATTGTGGAATCGCAGTAATAGTGAGGCCAAGATAATGTGCGACGCGTGTTTGAATAAAATTATGTGTACTGCCACCATCGATAAGGACTTGTACTTCATGCCCTGTTAACGAACCAGTGAAACGAAGGGTAGTATGTGAGACTTGACTCGCAAAGGCATTAAAGGAAATATCTGAACGAGGAATAAGCTCATCTAGCTGAAGTTGTTCTGCAAGAGTACCGTCATCCACTTGTTCTGGTGGTGGAAGAACGTCGGAATCGAGAACAAACAGCTGCGGAGAAGATTTACATAGATGACGGGGATTCCATTTCTCATCACAATAGTAACACAACCCCTTTTGGCGTCGAGCCTGCATTTTAGTTGGAGAGATCTTTCGAACAACAAAGTTGGGAAAAGTAGGTGTGTTTGACGGGCTAGGTGAAGGAGTAGATGTGGGCTGAGAAATTTGTGGGTTGTGGAAACAGTTAGATGTGGGCTGAGGAAGACGAGGGCCCAAACGATGTTTGGCCTGGAGTTTTTCTTCATGTAAACTGGCTAAGGAAATGGCTTGGATTAAGGAAGTGGGCTGAAAAGCACGGACCTCTAAGCGAATATCGGGCCGGAGACCCGACACGAAGCAGCTGATTAAGAAGGATGGTGGAAGTCCGTTGGTGCGGTTGGCTAAAGTTTCGAACCTAGTTTGGTAATCTTCTATGGTGGATGTTTGGGTAAGTTTGGATAAACTACCGTAGCAGTCCTCAAACTCTGAAGGACTAAATCGGCGTTCGAGTGCTTTAGTGAAATGGGGCCACGAAGGAAATTGTTGGTTCCGATCCATCCACTGAAACCAAGCAACGCTTGGTCGTCCATGTAGAACGACGAGATGAGCAAACGCTGGTCCTCGAGTGTACGGTGGAAGGAGAAGAACCTTTTCGCTTTGAAGAGCCAACCAGTGGGGTCGTCTCCGTCAAAGCGGGGAAATTCTAAGCGCATAGAGCGATAGGCAGAAAGATCATGGGGAGGAATTGAGTTTTGTGGTGGCGCCGGAAGTGGAATGGTAGTGGGAGCTAAAGGATTATGAGGAGCGGAAGGGCCAGCAGAGGAGGAAAGAGGCGGGAATGTAGATGGCGGAGGTGGAAGGTGGGAAAGGGATTTGTCAATTTTGCAGATTAATTGATCTAATTTGCCATCAAGGGTGGTGAATTTGATGAGGAGATCACAGAGGGTTTCTTGGTGAGTATTGAAGCGGTCATCGGTGGTGGTGAGAGAAGAAGAAAGTTGCTGGAGGAGTTGGTCCTGGGCGGAGGAAGCAGATATAAGTTGTTTTATGATCTCTTCAACTTGTTTGGAGCGGTTGCCGTCAGCCATGGCAGGAAGGGAACGAAAGCACAAATGAGACGTTTTAGAGATAAATTGAGGGGATTTAAGAGGAACAAGGATTGTATATTTATTTATATAGCTTTAATCAGCTGAAATGTTACATAAACTAGGCATAAATTGTAAATAGCTGTTCGAGAAGCCACTCTCCAAAGAAAGAAAGAACATATAAAATTCAACAAATTCGCTCCCTCTACTTTGTGACTGCCTCTGTTGCTTTATAGTTGTTGGTTCTGTTTTGAGGCGGTGAACCTTCAAGGTAGTTACACAAAATCCTTGAGATGTGCTGGCAGGGTCCTCATGCGTTCATTCCTTCTGCTCCTTGAATTGGTTATACCCTCTTTGCCCACAACATGTGGATGTGATGTCATCGTTGCACAGACCTTAAAAATACCCTTTGATTTGGTGTGGAAGAAAAAATTATGCCTAATTATAATTTATAAACTTGGTTAGTTTATTCCGATTATTACATGACAACACATACATACACACACACGTACACCTATATACCGTAGAACTTCTTTAAATTAATGGTGTTAGGATCACTAAATTTTATTAATTTAGCAAGATATTAATTTATCGATAAATTAATAACTATTAATTAATAGAGATGTTTTTTATTTTTTTGGTTTTATTGTAAATATATTATGATTATGATGTCTTTTTTTGGTCCAATTTAAAAAGATAAGTAATGAGAATAAAATATAAAATTTAATTTAGTAAGATTAAAAAAAAGTTTTTCTAATCTCGTATTCAAGTCCTTGTAAGATTAAAATAATAACTAATTTTTTTTAATCTTGTATCCTAATCCTTGTAGGATTATCTTAATTTTTTCTCTTTAAATAATTAAATATGAGATTCAACTATATTTGAAATTCAACAAAAGACAAACTACTCTTTATTCATATTTAAAAAAAATCTCATAGTCAATTTATTATGTACTTTTTAGCTAATTATTAATTTATGAAATATTTGAATCAATAAAATACAAATGAAATTTTTTTAAATGTATTATCTTATAATTTTATCGAATTTATCAACTTTTTATATTGATCCTAAGTCAGGACTGAATATTTTTATTAATTAAAAGAGATTATTAATTTATCGAGTATTAATTTAGAGATGTTTTACTATATATAACACACACACATATATTTTCTGGTGGGTGTGGGAGAGGGGTGACAGGAGTGGGGTAAGGGTAGCATGGGCTTGACAGGTGTGGAGGGTGGGCATGAGGGTAGGGTTGGGGTTGAATGGAGTGAGTGAGAGATAAAAATATTTTTCACTCATTTTAACTAAATAATTTTTAGTCAAAAAAAAATATTTTTTAATTGTTCAATTTTTAAATGTTACTAAACTTCGAGAGATTAGAAAAAGAATTTTCGAGAAACTATTTTACATGAAGTATTGTTCGGCCCGTAGGATAAATTTGTAGCCATAAACTCGCAGCATGAAGGTAAACACGTATTCTATGTGTGACTCAATTGTTCTTTATTTTCTGCTTTTAGATGTCAAAAGTTGAGAACACAAGTACAAAAAGCTGTTTAGCATTTTTTTATAGATAAAAACATACTGTAGATTAAAGTCAAAACTGAAAACCAAAAGGTTGTGTTTTGTTCATCATTTTGTAATTTATCAACGGGCAAAAGTGCAAAACACATTAAGGAATACTATTTTTTTTTTTTTAATAACAGAAAACTCTTGAAAACTATTCAGTCTCACACCGGATCCCAAATCTAGGGACACGTTACAATAAAGAATACTTTAGTATAAATTTTGTAACAAGACTTATCCAGTGAAAGCACACTATAATGCATGTCCCAGAGAGACAAGAAAGGAGGAGTACATACAGATCAGAAATCATCAAGAAAACCATTAAGGAAAAACCATTACTGCGAATTTAGCATGATTAAGATCATTATTTCATAATATGAAGGAGGAACTGAACTTCAATGGTGTCAACTATTGCATAATCATTTAGCTGAAAATTTTTATAAATACGGAATAAAAGTCACAGACGCAGCGTTCAGATTTCGTACTCCAACAAGCTTTTGACAAACAACCAAAATTTTAGAAACGCGTTAGCAGAAGAGGATATATCGCAAGAAAATGTATTAGCTCTTAAAAGGGGGAAAAAAAGGAAGATTCTACAACTGATTGCATTATCAAGATTTGGGTATCCCACTCAGTAAAGCCCTTGAGGGAGAGCTATTACTGAAAAAAGCATCAGAGGCACCACCAGCAAGGAGAGTTCACACATGATATTACCATTATCATGACCTGACCATCTTTATAAGTGTTTACTACTGCTCATCATCGGGCAGCTCGTCACCTAGACCTCCTTGTGCAAGTCTGTAGTATAGGATACCCATGGTTGCCATGCAAGCCCTGATGTAATGAAAAAAGGAATGGTTAGGTTATGCTTATAGAAGTGTAAATGAAAAAATAAGCAAGCAAATATTCTATATTGATTCAGTTAGGCCCTCATACTGAAATCTAGCTACAATTTTTGAGTTCAGGTTTTGACCAAAATGTGCAAAATATTACTTTCTTCCAATAGTTTTTGGCAATAGAGCCGCATATTACTCTAGCTGGCCAAGTAGTGGAAAGGAGTTAATCAACAAGAACTACTTTTCAGCTTATGATATTTAGTATTAGATTGTGCTTCCACATCCATGTACGTGAATGAGTTTATACAGAATACCACAAGCTTGACCGAATGTAGAAATATTGGATCCAAAGGATCTGCTAAATTTATAAAGAAAGAAAGAAAGAAAAAAAGGAAAATAAAATCTGATCTCTTTTGATATCTCACAACAACCAGCTTGTGCAAGGTTCCAGAAAAAAAAGCATCATGTAACATATATCAACCGCAAGCATCAACTAGTAGTTATATAATCTACCCCATGTACTTTCAGCTGCATGAGAAAAGCAGAAGGATGCTCGACTTTTTACACTAGCTCGTACCAGACCCCTATCACTTAATTATTTGCCAACAGAAGAATTATTCATTAGATTCAATCCATCTCTTATAGCAATGGTTTTTCCCTCCGAGTAAATTTTCCCTTTTTCAGCCAATAAACATACTTAAGTAACCCGAATACCTTCCACTTGTCACCTCATTAATGTGTATGAACTTGTAGAAACTTAATTTCTAGATGTGAGAGATAAAACTCTCCAGTAATCTTTACACAAGGTTATGGTAGTTTTCGTTTATATAGGGTTAATGTTGGAAAGTCAATGAAAAAGTGCTGCTCATTTTTGGGAAGGTATCATGAATTTAGGGCTTTCCAATTAGAATGAGTGAAAATATACATGGGAAAGAGGGAGTAAGAAATAAATAATGAGAGAAATGCAACACAAGGAAAAAGAAATATGAGAGAGATACAGAGCTAGAGAAAGCTAAAAAGGGAGACGGAGAGAGAGAGAGAGAGGGGTGAAGGTTACATTATTGCTATAATGAGGAGGAGTTTTCTTGGATCCATCCTTGAAGACCTATGATGGCGCACGCGACCTTCAGGGACATCATCTGCATTTGCTGCGTCTTTCCGTGGTGGTGCAGTCACGGGAAGAGTTGGTAACTTACTTGACCAGAAGGGCAGCAGAGACCTAAGGAGTTTATGGCGCAATGTACCTGTAATTGAGAGTCTCATCAGTTTAACACTTGCACTACGAAGTACCCTACAAATCACAATCTCATGATTTGATTGTACATAACCATATCCTATACCTTTTTCCCCCATCCCCTGCTCAGAAAGAAAACAAAAAAAAGTTTCATGGTTCAAGTGATATGAGTAAGAAGGCCGTCTTAATATAAACAGTGTTTCCACAATGAGATTGACAATTATCTTCTAGTGGTTTCAGGGTGGGGGGACGGCAATCTCTGCAGTACTCAACCCTTGTAACCATCGCAAAGGTGAAGTTTGCACCAAGTTTATATGCGGCTAGCTTTATCTTAACGGTGATTAGCAACATTGTTACTGGAAGGGCACATGAGAAAAAAATACAGTGACAGTTTCACCGACCTCTTCGCGTATACTTCTTGTGGTTCCCATCTTCATCATCAGCATAGTATGAATCCTCAGAGTTTTGCCTTTCAACTTGGGCTGCACTCTTACGAGTGGTTGCACTAGGCTGCAACGTGTGTAATATTGAACAAAGATATCAAAGATGACAAAGAAAAAATGGGAATATGAAACAAATTTGCAGGATAGCAAGAGCTTAGAAACTATCACTGATCATATATGCTAAAATAGAAGTCAATGTAAAAATTAAATGCTCTTACACCAGGAGGACTTGCACTTTTCATAAAACCGGCTTCCTGGTTGGACAGAGATGGACTTGCAGAGCTAGGGCCATCTATCTCCACAATGTCCATGCTTGATGAATCTTTCACCATTGCTGGAAGCTCTTTGCCATCACCAGAAGGAACATGCATTAGCGGATCTGAAGCAAATGCAGGTGGTGGACTTCGGGACTCTGCTCCAGGCAATGAAACAGGATGGTTTCCAAATAAATTTTTCTCCAGGCCGCTCTGCATAAAAGCACAGGAGAATACTGTGAAATTTTCTTAGTCAAGCTGAGAATATACAAACTCCACCCCCCACACCAAAAAAATAACAAACGAGAAAAAGGATGAGGTGGAGGCCACTAGACACACCTTCCTACCCATAGCAATTGCAAGAGAAGTTACTAAACCAAATAGAAATATCTATAAGTAAAACATAGCCATCTCACCTATCCCTAAAAGGATAAATACTGAAGCACAGTTAAGAAATCATTTTTTGACATAGCCATCTCACCTATCCCTAAAAGGATAAATACTGAAGCACAGTTTAAGAAATCATTTTTTGTTACACCCTCAGTTAAGAAAAGTAACCATAAAGAAGTGATACTTCTTAAAAGTTAAATTTACCGAGTCCCAAGTACCATGACAGTTTTTCAGCTACTAGCATCTAATTAAGCATAAGAGCAACATAGTAACCAATTACTTTAGAATAAAATAACTTATATAATATTTAACTTGAGTATTCCATGAAGAGTAAATAATTCTAACGTTGTACAAGATAGGTTCATAAGAAGCTATCAATCCCAAAGCAACTCATATCCAGTTGGCACATCATCAGAAACTACTTATTCAAGACAAACTGTTGCTCCCTGAATTAGAGGAAATCGATAAGACTTGTTTATATTTGACTTCGTCTTTTTTTAAACTTACAAGAAGTTGGTAAAGATAATCAAAAACCAAATTATCCCAAGAAGCTGTCATTTTACAACAATTACAGGAAAGAACATACATCAAATGATGAAAAATAATGAATAGTGGCGGCAATGGAAAGATTCACTTTACCATGACAACTATGAGCAAAATGCTAGCAGTTGCTATGAACACATGCTATCAAAATCAAGACAATGTGTATAAAGTTTCTTAGGACCTCTATGCTATAATATTAGCACCTATCAAGATTTTACCTGCATAATTGCCTCTTTTAGCTGTGCGTGAAGCCGAGATCCTGAATCTTTCACACTTTTAGGAGGCCATATCTGCAGCAGAGCATCTGTCCAAATTAAATCATGGCATTGCAGAAAATATAACCAGAAAGACTTTGGTGATAGCATGATTATGATATGCTATTAAGACATATATTTCATATTTGCAAAAATTGCTGAGTCCTGGTTAATGTCATCAACTCATCATATGCGACCCCAAAAAACTACCTTGTCCAGATTGCCTCTCCTGATAGTATTGATCTGGCATTTAAAACTAGCTCTCAATGTTAGAGGTCATAAGATATAGCACTTGGGGCTTTAAAATAATAGGTTTAGCCTTCAACTTGCTTAACCTCCTGAGCACGTGACGCATTTTTTTTCTTTTTTTCTTTTTGTTTTGGGGGAGGTGGGTGGGGGTTGTCGGTTGGCAACTAGAAGAAACTTTCTTTTAGGATTTTCAGACATAAATCTACACTTCCGAAGATGGGACCTCTCCCCATGCACTGTGATTGTATTCACCTAAAAGATTTAAGAAGTAACATAAAATTCTTGAACTGAATGAGTCACCAAAACAGAGTTCCATAGGCATAAAGATTATGCTTGGGGAAATATAAAAATCTAGCTGCATAATGATTAGGCAAGCCATAATGAAACTTTGCAATGCTTTGCCAATTAGAAAACAGTCACCGACACATAAGCAACCTTTATATAATTCAGAATCTCCATAGAGTACTCATTCACATCCTTCATTGTATAAATAAGATGCATGTAAGGAAGCAAGCCTCAGTCCAGCCTGAAGTTCTAAGTGAAGACCTGAAGGAATCTCTGCTAAGCATTGATAACTTCAGCTTTATTTGACAGCCACAATTTCAGAATTAATAAGTCCATAAGACAACATGATTAAGGTCTCTATCGTCTTTTCTCTAAGATCTGTTAAATGCATGTCTCAATTGAAATCAGAAGTTACATTTGGCAACTAAAGTCCATAAATCAGAAGTTACATTTGGCAACTAAAGTCCAAAAGAAAAACAAAGGCAGTACCCACCAGAATGTTTAATGCACCAAAATCATATAATTTAATAAGCTAAGCTTGTGCAGGTTATTTAAGTAACACGTACCGGAGTGGAACAAGCGGGACACACATAACCAGGAGGAGCGGTGTGTGGAGGGAAACTTTTGATATGGGAAAGCAGACAATTGGTGTGTATAACATCTACAACAATAAAGCAGAAAAATATATTACATGGTATTAGTTAAACGGCTTCTTGCTGTGAAAAGATTTGCAACAAATTTGTTATCATGTATCAGCAGGAACACATACGCAAGCAACCCAATCGAACAGTTTGAGAGTCAGTTGCCTCTTCAATTACAGCATGACAATAGCAGCATTTTGGAGGCCAATCATACTCTCCATCTATTACCCACTCTGAGTAGGTGCGGACCTAAACATGTAAAAAAAATTCTAATTAAGCAAGAGGAAGGAGAAAATAACACAACATAAAGACACCAAAAATTATGAATAATCTTAGATCTGAATATAGCATTTTTGCGAAGTAAGTTTTTCCAATTCAGAAAATGCAATCAAATACGATATAAAACCTAGTTTCAACAGTCAAAACTACATAGTACTTTTTTTATTGTTCCTCTAATTGAACAACTGCATTGAGCAATCCATGGGAAGAAAAAGGCAATGGCAATTAGTAACATATATTAGAAATACGGAGGGGCTACACTCTTGTCACCGACAAATGGATAGCAGTATCATATTGCCAAATGTAGACTAACAAAAAAAGTTTAAGCAAGCTAGAGCCAATAATCAGAGAAAGTATGCAGACGTATTACGGTCATTGTCTTCAACACTCTTTTCCTACTAATTTAGCTCCCTCAACATACTGCATACACAGCCAAGGTTCAAGATATTTATGGACCTGAGAATTTTTCCAGGTCTTCCATAACTGCTCAAATGGCCAAAGTCAACTACACCAGAGCATATCGGGATCTCACTTCCAGTATCACCTTCTTGAATCCTATCATCATATGGCACAATATTTTGCTTCTACAAGCAAATAACAAAATGAACAGAAGAATCTTCATACGCTATACTAGTAAAAACATAGGGATTGAGATCAAATTTGCAATTCTAAGTTTCCTAGTATTACCAAAGAGTTAAAGATACACCATCATCCGGAATTTGTCCTGAGATATATCTCTTTGACACTAAAGCAATGACCATCCAACATTCATAAGAAAAAAAGATCATTTTGAGAAGTGAAAAAGTTCATTAAAATGCACCAAGGGGGCGCAACCCAAAAAAGAACAAATGATCTTATACATCTGATCTACCACATGCATCACATTTTCTTCTAAATATTAACCAAATAAAAACAGAGTTTCTTCTTGCTCGTCATAAACTATTCAAAATTCATTATCAGCTTATAGTTGATAGTTTCCCCTGTTTCGATCTTTTCCAAGAATTCTTTCTGAAACAGAATCCACTGACATGTCGGCACAAGCTTGAACACTAAGTAAAGAACCAATAGCTGCGAGAATTTCATATATCATGGCATCTAAAATATGAATACATCAGTCAGCAACCATAGGACAAGAAGTTCCAAACATACCACGCATATTTGGTGCTCAGGAAAGCATATGCATTCTCCACAAACCGGGACTTTGTGCACGAAACAGTACAACTTAGTCGCCTGAAACAATAAAAACATCCACATTTCCGTTAGTCTTCACACTTGACAATCTGAAACAATCAATTCTACTTCCCATTACCAGCTATCAATTGCCTATCATTATTCGAAACAAATCAACGCCTCATAACATCCAATTCCCTTCCTCTATTTTCTCATTAATTCTAGCCAATTCATTGCATTTTAGACATAGACATATAGCAAAATCCACATCAGCTAAAATATCGCAATTAAAAGCTCTCAATTTAAAATATTTTCGCGCATTCTAAATTGCAAATTGATCTAATCTAAACTCAGATTAATCAAAGAAATTCATGCCTAAATTCACGTCATATACATTGTGTGTGCGTGTAAACAACAAACAGACGCGTATATATGTATGTACCTTGCGGCATTTGCAGACCACCATTGCATAAGCTGAAGACGAAATTTACAGCGTTGAATTACGAATTTCTTAGGTCTTAAACTGAGATGTAAATGAGATTTTTGAGATCAAAGAGAAGAGAAGACTAAAAAAAATAAAAAATAAAAAGTTTGATATTTTGATGATGTGTGTAATTTTGCTTTGCGCAACTTGTGTTGAATTTGTAACTAATAGTGAATGAAAATTATGTTAATTGCTACTAAACCATTCGGATTTGTGAGATTTATTTTTGTGCTTTTTTGGTTAATTGAAATTAGTGAGTGCAGATCTGTCATCCGTTTCGAGTTGTCTTGCCTACACCTTGCCCAGCTGGAGCCACTCCAGTATCTGGTACATGGAGCGATCTTGGGCCCAGTTTGTGCTTATTGGGCTGAGAAAGAGCTTGTAAATGGAGAATAAAAAGTAAAATGAGGTTCCGTAAAATATTTTTATAATTGTTTAGTGTTTAGTAATTTTGAAAAAATACTAAAAGTTTGTCAATTAAAAAATATTTTTAATTAAACAAAATTTTGATTAAAAAGAGTATTTTCATCTCACTCCGCCGACCCACCCACCCGTCTACTGTTTGTGTTTGTGTTTATATATATGTGTGTTTCCATCAAAAAATATTTTTTACTGTAGAATTCAAATATCAAAAAATATTTTTTAGTTAATAATTATATTTTCTAGAAAAATAATTTTTCGTGTAAATATTTTTCACTAGCAAATTACTTAGTAAGGAAAAAAAAAATTTCATGGGATATTTTTAGAAAGACAATAGATGTTTTTATATCGATTAATAGTTTTTTTTTTAATGTTCTATAGAATTGAATTATATATTTATATTTTCTTGTTCTAGTTATATTCCTCAAATAGGAGACACACAACTACCGTAATTGTCAATTGAGCAATAACTACGGACTAGTCCTACGGGCTTGGCCCAAAATTGTAAGTCTACGATCTATTAGGCTTACGGACCTGCTTCTCACTATTTGGGCTGGCCCCAAGAACAAATCCAACAAGTGAGCCCACATCTGTCTACCCAACATCGAAGGGTTTGACGGCCAGCCACCCAACAATTCTCATCAATCATCATGTAGGTTCTTTTTTTTTTCTTTGTAGTTAAATTAGACATGCTTTTAAATTTGTAAAAGTCATATTGAGCAATCACACATTTTCTTTGGGGGGGGGGGTCCAAAATGTAAGTCACACCTTATTATTATTTTTTATTCCCTTTTACTAATTGTACAATTTTAGTATTATTTAAGAAAAAAAATCATCGTCAAGCTAATCAAATAAAGAGAATTTTGAAATGCTCAAAGCATCAAGTCAAGTAGTTGAGTTATAACTCACATAAGTTTGAAGTCGTCAAGTAAGACATGCAGTTCACAAATGTAAATTTTAAAAATAAACTACAGTCCCGATCAACCAATTTTTTCACCTTAAATTGATGAAAACTAAAAATCTAATGAATAGAAAGAAATGAGATTCAAAAAAATAACGAACGACTTAAGTATAGTATATAAATCTGTATTATATGTTAAAATATGACACTGTAATATAAAATTATTAACCTTGCGATAAATCAAACATGATTTTAACTATGCAATATCCTTGTTATTAAGAAAAGAAATTTGAATTGAAATATCAAAGTTCCGTTTATTTATCGTAAAATAACTTATAAAAAAATATTTTCTTTCAATTTAAAGTCCTAAACTCTATACAGTAAGCACCCCCCAATCATTTTCAAATATAGTAGCCTTTCCCCTCCACTCTCCACTCTCCGCTCTGCTTTCTTTCAAACACATTCTGCACACAATAAAGATCCGACGACGGCACAATGACGGCGCCACCGCAGGGTAGTGTAAGGGAGCTCTCGAACCCTCCGACAGACGGCATATCAAACCTCCGCTTCTCTAATCACAGCGATCACCTCCTCGTCTCCTCTTGGGACAAGGTTCTTTTAACTTCTCTCTACTCTCAGTAACCTTATTTTCTAAAGCACACATGTTTTGTTAAAGTTACACGTTAAATAATGCCCTCCCTGTCTGCTAACAGGTAAAGGCTTTTTAACACATTTTAAGAAAATATATGAATTATTAGATTATTACGATCTAAATGTAAATTCGTCGAATTACGGGGATATTTGACCTGTGACCTTATAGTTTTTATTTATATTTAGTTGATTGATTTTATTATGATTTGTATATGTGGATTAGAGTGTTCGATTGTATGATGCGAGTGCTAATGCGTTGAGAGGAGAGTTCATGCACGGAGGAGCTGTGCTCGATTGTTGCTTCCACGACGATTCCTCTGGTTTCAGTGCTAGTGCTGATAATACTGTTAGAAGGTATTACTCATTTTTATTTTTAATCTAGTTTTGCTGAAGACGATAAATAAATAAATTCGAACCTCTTAATGACATGGTATAGCGAAAGGTATCGGTTTCATACTCGCCGGAATATTTTCACATACAAGGTTCAATAAGCATTTAAAAAGAGTAGATAAAATGAAATAAATCCATCTCTGAAAGCTTAAGCGTTAGATGAAGTGGTCAATTTACAAATTCAGTTGCTCAAAATATTAATTTGAATTTTATTCACTATCAATTTAGCACCTTAGTTTTTGTTCAAAATTGACATTTTGTCATTTGCAGGATGCATATGTTTGTGCATTTTCCCGTTTTCCTCCTTGACTTTAGGAGGCTACGATCGGCAAAGATTTGCTAGTATCTAACCTACTTTGCTAGATAAAATCAGATATAATACAGATATTCAATTAGGAGTATTTATGCTAAGTTTGATTGGAGTTTTTACAGTAGAATCCACCAATCAATTCCTGACGTGTTAGCTTTTGCTTTGAAGTTAGGAGTAATGGCAATTAATTTGCTTATTTAGACTTTTGTGATGCTTGATGGATTTTGGCATTATCCTACTCGAGTTAGTTTTGTATTTCAAAGTTGATAACACTTATTTGTCCACTTTTACCGTCTTTGTACCTAATCCTGTGAGGGTTGTGTGCACATGGTTTCATTGAACATGAATCATGACTAAGGGGTTTTCTGGATGTTCCAGACTTGTTTTTAACCATGGCAAGGAGGATATTTTGGGAAGCCATGATGCACCTGTTCGATGTGTTGAATATTCATATGCAACAGGTTGGTGTATCTTAAAGCTATTTAGTCTTAGTAATTTGCCTAATCCGTTTCGATTTGTGTAGTTGCATTGCATGTCAATTCATAACAATTTTCTTTATTTTGATTTAGATGGTGATATGCAATTTCTTATTTTGATAAGGAGTTGGCTCTCTTGTCTTTTGCCAAGAGGAGCTAGTTTAGTTGTTCTGCCTGCTGAATTTATTCTTTGTATTTTATTTAGTTTAAATGTGCCTAACTGATCATGTTTTAACATCATGTCCCATGTTAGAATGTGCCAATTTTTATGTCCTGAGCTAATAGGTGCATGCATTACTCCACAGAAAGTCTGTCATTTTACTTGTTGAATTGTGAAACAACTTGTTAACTATCTGAACTAGTGATCATAATGCTATGTGAATTTAGATATTTTAACCTGTGGTTGCCTTCTTGTCCTTTGAACTTCATTGTTGGCAATGTGTTTTTCATCTGGAGTAATATGTGATTACAGGGCAAGTAATTACTGGCAGTTGGGACAAAACTATCAAGTGTTGGGATCCTAGAGGTGCTAGTGGGCAGGAGCGTACTCTTGTTGGGACCTATACACAACCAGAGCGTGTCTACTCTCTCTCTCTGGTGGGCAATCGCTTAGTGGTGGCAACAGCAGGAAGACATGTAAATGTGTATGATTTGCGGAATATGTCCCATCCCGAACAACGAAGGGAATCTTCATTGAAATACCAAACAAGATGTGTGCGATGTTATCCAAATGGAACAGGTATTGTGACTTTCTTTCTTTTATGGCAGCAAAATTATATTGCCCTTCTTTGGTATTCTGGTGCATTTTTTTTTTTGGTTTTTGGTTTTTTCAAGTCAGTTCTTTTATTGATGTTAGATCACGGCTAGATAAAATTCCAGTAACTCTTATATATATAGTCTTTTATGTATGTATATATATATATGTATAGAAGTCCAGTACCTTTTACAGCTTCTCTGGAAAAAGTATCCGTTCAAGAATTTTTCTTCTGCTTTATTTTCACTTAATAATTATGTGAGAGACTTCTGTTTGATCCACATTGTCTGACTAAGGGACATTACCCAGAGTAACATGTGAATAGCTACCTACTTTAACAGGGAGATAATCAGTTAATGGGTTGAATAGATTTACCCCTGTGCCGGCTCAAGGCTATTTTAGCTATTCTAATTGGAACTGTAATTTGCAGGTTATGCTCTTAGTTCTGTTGAAGGTCGTGTTGCTATGGAATTCTTTGACCTCTCTGAGGCTGGTCAAAGCAAAAAGTATGTAGCAGTTTACATCTCTATGACCTTATCATCATGTTTATTTGAACTCTATTAAGTCCCATTCTAGTGACATTCCTGCTTATTGCACTGTATTAAAAACGTAGAGATTGTTTTGATTCTAACAAAAACACTGAGAATCTTATTTTTACTCTTACCTTACCTTTCTCAGAAATACTATATGATATAAGTTTCTTGTTGTTCAGATGAAGCCTAAAACTGCACGATGGCCTGACTTTTTCTAGTTTTCACATATTGGATCCTGTTGGTAGATTTTTTATAATTGATCCAACATTAAATGGGACCAAAATAATCTAAGCAAGCATTTCCCTTCAGATGCATGTCTCTCTGGATTCTTTCAATTGTAGCACATTGGTCTGCCATAACTTCTTGTTGATCTGTTTCAATGCACAGATATGCATTCAAATGTCATCGGAGATCTGAAGCAGGAAGAGATATCGTCTACCCTGTAAATGCCATTGCATTTCATCCCATGTAAGTTGTCAAAGTCTAAAATCTTAATGGGCTATGTGTGAATGTAACCTATTGTATGAAGTGGCATTTCTTATGCATTATAACATTCCCCAAAGAAAATAGATCAAAGCCATATTTGCTGAAATGCAAGGACTGATCTTTGTTAAAATGCATTGAGTGACCACTTCTCAGTGAGTTAGCTGAATATGTTTGCTAAAAATGGTATGCATTACTGCGGTGAACCAAGCATAAATATTACAAGTAAGAAACAAGCGATCATCTTTGGTTGGTTTAGGATTAGTGAGACCAACAGCATTTTTGCTTCTTACATTACACCTTTTTCTTATTTAAATACTACAATCTGCAGCTATGGTACCTTCGCCACTGGAGGTTGTGATGGTTATGTTAATGTGTGGGATGGAAATAACAAGAAGCGGCTGTATCAGGTAAGTCTTAGTTTAGCAGCTTTTTCACATGTAATTGGGGAATGAAATTGTTCACTGATTCTGTTATTTGTTTTTCTCTGCCAAATTCGATTTGCAGTACGCTAAGTACCCGACAAGCATTGCTGCTTTATCATTTAGCAGGGATGGTAGATTGTTGGCTGTTGCATCTAGTTATACATTTGAAGAGGGAGACAAACCGTAAGAAAGGATTTCCATGTCATGCTTTCTGTAGCTTTGTACGACGCTGAGTGCTCGTGTATTGACTGACTCTTCACTGCCTGTTGTTGTTTTTACAGCCATGAACCAAATGCCATATACATCCGCAGTGTAAATGAAGTGGAATTGAAGCCAAAGCCCAAAGTTCTTCCAACTCCTACTACATGAAGTGATATCTGAGTACAACATGCTTGTTCCAAGTAGTTTTGGGGTACATGTTTATGTTCGGCTGAAATTGCAGAAAATATAGAGCCTTCATTTCTAACGCAAATATTTGTTGCTTTGTTTTTCCGACTCTTTACAAACCACTAGTTATGTGTTAGTAGTTTACCGGACGGAAGTTTTTTCTATCATATGGCCCAAGAACATGCTTATTCTTTAGCCGTAGAGAGCTTTCTAAATTGCAAGGTGCCATTATAAGCTCAATATATAGGAGTATTATTTGTAAAATAACTCAAATTTCAAATTATTCACTTATTTTAACAACTCATGCTATGGATGCGAGAGCATCAACTTTGACGTGATTAAAGAGCATAAAGAAGAAATTCATTTTTTAACCTCAATGTCGACAAGGATTCTCTCCTGAATTAATTTTCTCAGTTTTTAGACGAAATATATTGTAAATCATTAGATTTGATCCTTTTAACATCTTAACCATCATATTTGGAGTAATAAATTAATCCTCTAAAAAAAGATAATTTAAAAGTGATTTGAAAGAGATGGCTAAGATTTAAAAAGAACCAAGACATCTAGAAAAGAAAAAAAAAAACAATAAAGAAGATCCAAACTCGCAATTACAACGGAATCCATCCTAACGTATAACACCAAGCTAAGAGAATATGAAACAAGTATGGTGGAAGCAAACAGATGAAAATTGAAAATTTCGGGTGTCAACAACTAAAATGATTTTGCTTCCCAAATTTACAAATCCATAAATTTTTGTAATAACTGCTATTCAAGCTTGAAATTGACAACAGTGCACGCTTGAACGAAGGAGTATAAACCACGCATATATGAGGGGAATATCTATTCAAGGCTCAAGTCTATAGCTATCTTGGACCATCTTCTTCAGGTACATAAACAGCTACTTAGTTTTACAGCGATAAGCCGGGATACCATGTACAGAATACTTTCAAAGTATAGACCAAGTCGAGCGCTGCATGATGGAAGATGGGATTCTTTGTATTAGACTACAGGACTATCTGCAGACCACTTGAATCACGCAGACTCATCGCGTTCCTCGGATGTTGGATTTTGAAACAGCTTTCCGCTTATCTAAACCCACCAGATGGAGCTGATTGAGGGCCTGCTCCTGCTGCTCTCCTCATAGCTTTTGACTGGGCCAGCATCTCATCATAATTCTGACAATGCAATACAATTAGAACAATGTGAAGAACATATGATAAAACGAAGATCAAATGTAGAATGGTTAGTTACCCGTTTCTCAAAAGCAGAATCTCTTGAGTCGATGATCTTGTCAGCAATACCATAGTCAATGGCCTCCAGTGCCTGGAAGTATTTAGGGCGTTGGATGTCTTTCTCAATTTCTTCCTTTGGTTTTCCAATGCCTTTTGCCAATAGTTCAATGTAGTACTCTGTGTTTGCATCTAGTTCCTTCGCCTGAGGAAGGGTAATAAGAAAGTTTTAGACTGACACTCTCAAAGAAAGAAACATGATAGGAAACCTGCAGGCAACGCATGCAAAGGGGAACATGCACGCATGATACAGAGACACAGACACACACACGCATACACACAATCAGAGCGAGAGAGAGAGAGAGATAGAGACCTTAATCCACATATCTATGACAGCTCCACTTGATTTGTTGACCTTAGGAAGATACAATTTTGCTGCAGTACAGAAACATCCCATTGAAACTCGTCAGAAAAGGAAATCAAAACACTCTAAATTCAGCATGTAGGCAATTGGACGGTATCCATTTTCGAAAATAAATAGCTATAACCGGTCCAGTAATCAGTCAGCAATACTCCTGAGCACAGAGAGACTGCATAAGTCCAACCGGCCATAAGTTGGCTTCAAGAAAAATCCCAATCAGAAGCTTAACAAATGATTCTGTGTTCAGCCCAAGCATTTTTCCCTGGATTATGGTTTTTAAGAAATTAAGAGAGATTTGGCACATAGAGCTAGTGCTAGTGATCTATACATCTTATCTGTCTATTTATGTCCACTTCTTTCGGTAACATATGATACTCCTTTACTAAGTGATCCAAGAATAACTGTGCCTTGGTGCGGTCATCCACAGCTTGCTCAAGCTGTAAATAACATATATTGGAGTTGCATTATAAGTTCCTATAGAAAAATGAGCGAGAATCTTACTGGAGGAATTTGGCTGTAAAGCACGGTAGCCCTTCGTTCCAAGAGACAGAAGCATTGCTGCTTGACCGTATGCCATGCCACAATTCACAGTATAGACATCTGATTTGCAATACTTTGGCAAATTACAAGTAGAAGGCACAAGTTAGATCAAAAGCACGTATAAGACAGTCATGAAAAATATAGTGCTTGACTGGACGCTTACGGCAATGGTGTCAGCAACAGCATACGCCTCTGTTTCAGAACCAACAGTTTCATTCTTCTCATTCTGAGCAAATGTTTTACAGAAACAAAAACATTACAGGTAAATTTATAATTCCCAAGACAAGTACCAAAGAGGAAGCTTAGATAGTTAGACCCTATAATATTGCTTAAAACACAAGAAATAAGGACTGGATGAAGAACTTAAACAATGTGATTGTACCTGCGTGCCAGATGAATTTATGTAAAGATATATAGGCTTTGATGGATTATCGTAATCCAACCACATAAACTGAGCGACAAGAAGTTCAGTAACAGCTGGTACAATCTGTGGCAATCAGGCAACATCAGTGAAGATGACTATTAGCATTCTTACCTTTCAAAGTCAGTTCAGTCCAAAACGTAAGAAAAAAAAGAAAGATACAGTACTGGCATGCCCAGATAGACAATTCGGGCATCTAAAAGCAAAGATGGCAAATCAGGAGGAGCTGTTCTGGGCCTTCCATATCCTCCTCTAGCTCCTCCTCGATACATGCTCACACTCATACTGTACTTTGAAGGACCTCTTTCACCCGTGCCGGAAAGGGTCCACATTCCACCATTGTCCAAATAATTGCAGGCCGATGATATGCTTTCCTATAAGAATTTTCAAAGAGTAAGAAATGGTGTATTACAAGTATCCAGGAGTATATTACAACTACCCATGCAACGTAAGAGCTCAATAACTGTTAGAATCTTCCAGTCAGTAAAATCTGTGGTAAAGAAGAGACCAGAAAGAAAGCAGACCTCTGTAACTTTTTCTGCCTGTCGGCGAACAGGATTATCTTCAGTCATGAACATATCCATTTGTGATGGTGTAAGGCCGTAAAGATACTGAGGTGCATTCTTATAGTTGTCCATCACTAAGTGACAATTGCAAAAGAAAGCACAATATAAGTGTCGCTTGCAGTTAAAATCACAAAATGGGAAGTTCTCAGAAGATGAAAGAATTTATTACTTATCAGAATTCCGGATGAGACAGATATTTAGCTAAAAAGAATTACAGAAACAGCACCAATGAGCAAAAGAGAAGGAACAAAATTAGCCCAGAGAACTGAAAGAGCATAATCTTGCTTATATCGTATGATGTTATGA
This sequence comes from Ehretia macrophylla, assembly GCA_037974665.1. Classification (NCBI taxonomy): domain Eukaryota; kingdom Viridiplantae; phylum Streptophyta; class Magnoliopsida; order Boraginales; family Ehretiaceae; genus Ehretia; species Ehretia macrophylla. The sequence continues at coordinate 21,900,192 of CM075776.1, read as the reverse complement.
ATTTCAATTTTAAAAATGCCCTCTCTCCTAATTCATTTCTGTATCTGGGTGAACAACAAACATTCCATTTTGACTTAAAATTTTGAGCCAAACTTTGATTACTTTATCTTACAGGTAAGTGGAAGCCCATTTGGTGTAGGTGAAAAGTTACAAATCAGTCCTTTCTTCAGATTCCAGCTCGATTTATGCAGGACAAAGTTGATTGATAGAGAGGTTTTGTTCTCTAAACCTTTCACGCCTAGCTCTGAATTACTAATTCCAGAAGGGTTTTCTCCCAATGAAGTCATGGAAACACCGCAGGGCTCAGCAATAGCCAAATGGGAATCCGAGGTAGATGAATCTTGCATCTCCACCTAAGATACAATCAGCTTCAGGGCATCTCAACTTCCTGCTAATGCACTTCATATTCAAAGTCAACCGAAGGCCTTGTCAACGATAAAAAGCTACTCTTCTGGAGATTTGTGCAGAACCTATACCCCAATCTGCCTGTGTCATATCACAGAGACTCTTATAGCTAAAAGTACTTGCTCAAAGTCTATTCTGATTTTCATCCTCATGAATGTGGTGGCTTTTACACTTTTTACATTTGGGAAGCATGAGGACAGCATAACTTTGGGAATCAATACCCAATTCTAATTGGAAATAATCCCATGGCAGAATGCTTGTCATGAACACACAGATTGACACTGGCCAAACAAAAATGCTGACCCAGTCACTAAGTATGATTATACTAATACCCATGTTGGGCCAATATAACCATATTTACACAAATGATGTCGTTCCATATTTTCCCATAACATCTAGAATATTGACAAATTTCTACACAGGTAAAAGACAAAATCCTTCATGCCTCTAGGAACAGTTACCTAAAGAGTTAACTAGCAACTTTGACCGAGTGAGGAATGAAGCCATATGCACAACCTACCAGTAGAATCCTTATATATTCAGTGAACATTTTTATCTCCGATAAATGCAATTTTACAATCACAGAAACTACTGATTCTCCCATACATCAAGAAATGTTCAACTCATCTGATTCTTTTGGATGCCACCAGGAACATGATGGTGATTCTGAAACGGTCTCCATAGAGTTCAAAACCAAGCAATGAAATAATATAATCCTGAAATCTGGTGGCTGAGATATTTTGATTAACGAAGCAAGTTGAAGTACAAACAGATTTTCCACGTCTACATTCTTTTGTATATTTCAAAAATTCAACATTCTATACACGTTCTCGACTTCAATATTCCCGCTTATACCAAACCATCAAACAGCAACTTCAGTAGTACATAATATTCAAGACATTACTCATAGTTAAGGAAAGCTCAACAATTCATTGTTTGTCTCACTTGATTTTGAAGTAACCAGAACAACAACAGGTTTCAATGGCATTAGGACTCATTCGTAATACACTGCCATCTTCTGAACTTGCTAACCTCAAATTCACAAGGTTTCAAACTTCTACATACTTCTAGTTTACTGCCCCTTGTGACATATGGTTAAGGTGCCAAAGTTTATTATTTTCTCTTCTCATACTTCTAACAAGCATTGTTCTTTGAAAAATCTCAGTCAACAACTAAATCAACAGTTGGTAATTTCAAAACTACTCTCACGAGTCTCGTCTACTCAAATAGGGAGAAAAGGGGGGAATAGAAAAAGAATCAATTCTGCAGCTACAACTCAAATACAGCATAATAGCATAAATAAGGAGAAGAAAAAGCACAACCCAATGAACCATCATTTCTCACGATCTCTATCACGCTCTAGGCTCAGATTCCGAGCCTGTCACTTAAAAAATAAATGTCCTGGCCTTAAATACATCGGCAAAAATGGTTAATTCGAGTAATTACTTAACCACAACCCTAAGGTATAAACTACTCTCACTCGAGTAATTACTTAACCTCGACACTAAGGTATAAACTTGTCACTCAAAAATAAATATCTTGGCCTTAAATACATCGGCCAAAATGGTTAATTCGAGTAATTACTTAACCCAAAAACTAAGGTATAAACTACTCTCGTTTTACGTCTCATAGTCAAACGATACCACAACAAAATACCCAAAAAGTAGCTGTAGCAGCTAATAACATATATACATCAATCCCAAAAACATAAAAAGTCAGGGGAAAAAATAAAACCAAGAAGCTGAAATTGAACAAAAAAAATATTTTCAGATATGAAACTTACATCCATCTTTAAGATTTTCTTCACGAAACTGTTTGGGTATGTGGTCTAATGACTTGGCTAGTGGAGGCTTGTAATAACATCTTCCAGCTGTGGTTTTTTGTGGGTTAGTAGTTGAAGGTGCGAAGATGAGCTTTGGGTTGTGAAGAAAGCTTGATTTTTGCAGGCCAAGAGGTGAAAGAAACAGTGAAGAAGAAGACGCCATGGAAGACTACAGAGCAACCAAAGCCAGAATCTGAAAGAGAGAGAGAGAGAGAGAGAGAGAGGTAGGATTATTTATTCTAAGGCTGTGTTTTTAGCTCATATTTGTTGTTTTTGGGTTTTCTTAATTTGGTTGTAGATAGATATTTTGTAGTTGGATCTGTTGCTATTTATATAGCCCATTATGAGTTTTACGTTATATCTAATTTGTAAGGGTATTTTCAATGGTAAAAAAAATAGTGTACTATTTACAAAAATTTATTATTTTTGATAAGTTTTAGATACTTGAGTCTTTATTTTAATTCAAATATCTAATGGGATCTACTACTTTTTAGATAATTTTATCAAAATAGAGACTTAATTTATTTTTTTTACACTAAATTTAGAGACTCAAAAAGTAATTGGATCTCTATTTTAGTGTAAATCTCTAAAAAGTGATAGATCCTATTAGAGATTTAAATTAAAATAGAGATTCGAATCTCTAAAAATTACTAAAAATAATAAATTTTTGTGAATAATTATTATAATTAGAGATACCCTAAGTGATGATACAATATACAGCCTGTTAATTTTTTACAAATAGATATATCACGACAATATAAAAGCTCTCAAATCAATTTGTTGTTGGGAATTGAATAATGAATTTTACGGAGTGTACTTATGTACATTCGGAGTAAATTGGACCTGATGCTAATAACAATCCAAATTTAAAGGATTCGCATTTGATCAATGTTTATGACCTAAGATACTGGAATGGGCCGGCCCATCGTTGTATGGCTTGACTTCTGAAGTAGTGCTTGGGCCTTTCCAAGACGATCTGGTGTCACCTGCGTTTGCGAACGTACGCAATTCGCTAAATTCCCAAGCGGAATGAACACATGGTCTACATGTCCATGAGACCCGGAGGATCAAGATGAAAAACAACCTGGATAAGTAGCGACTGTTCGGCAGTCGCATTATCCGGTTATGAGATATGTAATGTAGGGCTCACATGTATACATACGAAACTAACACGAAATATTAAAAAAATTTATGAGGCCTGTACGAACTGCAGTCCACACCCAGGAATATATATATATATATTTATTATTGATACAAGAGAGACTTATAAGTTAATATTATATTACTTAAGATGTTAACTCTAATAATCATTCTCGAGACATCTCACACTTAAAGTGAGAATCACACCACTAGACCAAATGCCTAATGACTGTTATATTTCTTAATAAAATGGTATTAGAGTGAGTCCAATTTCAACGCAAGTCTTCATTGTGCTATCTGAGACACCTCCTTATTACATTATATTGCTAAGTATCAACTCAAACAAGTAAACTGGCACAACACTATTGAAAATTTGACAACTATGAAGGCTCCCACGCCTAAAACCTTTTAAAATTAAAAACATCCATTGGCTGCAAGTCTTAACAACTTGGTTACTTACATGTTCAATACGGCCACGAGGACATTATTAAAACAAGAATAATTGAATGAGATACAACAACAACTTTCAAAAGACCAGTTTAATATACGAAGTTCAATAATATGTGAAATTAAACAAAAAATAGACGAAATTATTTTGAAACTTTTCACATATGAATACCCTTTAGTATTTAAAAATTAATTGTATGGGCTTTCACATTTGAATTAATTGTGAGCTTGTGCATACTATAAGGAAGATTAAGGACAACAAATAGTCTAACTTCTACAAGAGTACCTATCATCACATATATAATAGGAGTATAAATTACTCTTGAACGTGTAATTTTATACTATACAAAGTATAGTTTTACTCTCCTAATATGCCGCCATTAAGTGCTTAAAATCTCATTTGAATTTATTCTGTTTGATTTATTATCTTATCTTTCACTTCTTGAGATAGTTGTGTATCACTACAAGAAATCTTTTATTAATCATCAAATCGAGTTCATTGACTTCACAAATAATCTCTCTTTGCGCCTAACTGTATTAGTAGGCCATGTTGGGAACAGAATAATATGTGGCCAAAGATTTTCCATGTCCACATGAATGATTGTTAGGACAAAGTCATAAACCTGCATTTTAATGGAATCCTATTTAGGCCACAAGTGCCTCCATCATGTCTAAAGCTTCACAACTAACACAGAGTTTATATAAAAAGAATAGTTTGGTATACAAAATTTTAATTATATGCTGAGTTAAGAAAGTGATCGGACCCATTTTAAGATTTATAATATGCAGTCTTATTTTATATTTTTATAAGAGACTATTCATGATCTAAACTCGTAATGACTTTTTTATATCACATGATAATAATTTTATTGTTGCACCAAAGTTTCCATTCACCGAGTTTATGTATATAAATATTTTTTTGGTATCAAATAGTCCTAAGCTTGATATATTTCTATGTTCAAAGAAGTTCAAAATAAATAAGCTAATTCCCGTATACAATACGGTATGAGCTTTCTTATTGCTCCTGCAAGTAGTACTCAAGTTGCTTCATGACACTGAAAGCATAAGAGGATAAGAATTATGCCAAATCTATGATTCCGAAAGATTTAATTTCGTTCTTTTAACAAATTTTAGCTAATTGAAAGGATCTTCGGATCAATCCAAACATAAGAGGGCAAGAGTTATGCCAAAACTATATTACTAAATATGCTAATGACATTATCCATTATTGTTTTCATTTTTTCTATAACGAGAAACTCTTATTAAATAAGATCTTTTAAATTTTTCTAATTCAAAGACTACAAATTTTATGTTGCAGCCGCGTACTTTAATATACCTTTTAGATTGATTAACAATAATCAAGGGCTGCGCTATAAGAGTCAATGGGGGACTAATTCAGCCCCCATTGGCCAAAAAAAATTCAAAATAAAAGTATTTTTGAGAAAAAAAATTAAAATATGTGTGCAATTCCCACTTGCCCAAAATTTAATATATATTGACAAGGGGTAATCGAGCTGGGGTGATTTACCCGTGCCGAGCTGAGACGGGCTAATCTGAGCTGAGCCCAGCGCATTTAGCTAAATGCCCAACCTGGATGCTGATCCGACCCCGGAAAACCCCGACCTCAGTGTCAGTTGCTCCGATGGGACATAAAACTGCACTACATTAAATGCTGTCAAACCCGAATTTAGTATAAATAGAACTACATCCTCTTCACTTTGGAGGTAACTCGTCATTAAATGCTCTCAGCTATCTTGCCAGCTCGGACATACTAATCATTCGCGCGCCTGAGGGGAAAATCCCGGTCATCACCCCGCATTTTCCTTCTTTTCTCTGTGCAGGTGACGTAGCCGACCTGAAAAGTTCAACTCGGAGGCCAACCTGAAACGTTCAGCTCGGCAAGCGTAGCCGAACAGTTCAACTAGGAGAATCCGACCTCGACAGTTTGGCGCCGTCTGTGAGAAATTGTTCTTTCCCTCACTTTCCTTCACCACTCACTGAGAAACCATTATGGTACAAACAAGAAGCCATAGTGCACCGGTAGAGGATTCGCCTAACCCGGATGGGGACCTCAAAACCACGCAGGTGCCTAGCCAAAACCCAAACCCAGCAGACATTGGGACGAGCCAACGTATACACTTAGCCACTCAAACCAACCCCGCGGTGGAAGGAGAACTCAACTCCAACTTGTCACCAGAGATAAAAATGATGCTGAGGATGTTTGAGGAACGCAAAGAGCAGGTAGCCCGGCTAGCTGAGGGCTCCTCGGCTCCGCAAGAAGCTACGTTGCAGCACTTGCGTCCACAGTTCCGCATCCCAAACCCCAGGCCGAGGCCGATGCAGGACCTAGAGGGCTTCCTAGAGCCGGTGGCGAGACCCGGTGAGGCGAGAGGTCCAAGGGCGGTTCAAGCCGACCCCGAGTAGGCTAAAACCGCGGCCGCCATAGCCAAGGTTATCAACCAGCTCGGCGTAAGCTCCCTCTCACCCGAGGTATTAGCCACGCCACTGCCCATCGGCAACCGGATGCCCAACCTGGCCGTCTACAATGAAGATGGAGACCCAGCCAGCCACTTGCTCAACTTCGATCACCACATGACCCTGCATGACATGTCCGACCTCATGAAGACGAAAATATTCCCGACCACCTTGGTTAGCAATGCCGTGGATTGGTTCCAGAAGCTTCGTCCAGGTTCAATTGCAAGTTTCCATCAGCTGGCTGAGGCTTTCCTCTCCCGCTTTGTGGGGAGCCGGCACGCTACCCGCCACACTTCTACACTGCTGCTGGTAAAGCAACATAGAAGGGAAAGTCTGAGGGCTTACACAGCCAGATTCAATGAAGAGTCCCTTCGAATTCCCAACTTGAAGGACTCCATGGCGTTGATGGCCTACCAGAGTGGGCTCAGGTCGGGGCCCCTTACATCTTCATTGGCAATCGACCCCGTGGATACTGTGTCCGAGCTGATGGTGCGAGCAGAAGGGTACATACACTCGAAAGAAATCCATCAGACAAAGAGGGACGATGACAAGGAGAAGGAAGTTGGCAGGAAGGGAGAAACCTCCCGAGCCCAACCTGGGGGCAAAGTCCAAACCGACCGAGGCAAGCAGCCCCAACAGCCAAAGCAGAACCCCCGATTCACTATGTTCACTCCCTTCAACACCACAAGGGAGCAGATCCTGATGGAGATCCAGCACCAGAACCACCTGCCTCCAGCTCCGAGGATGAAAGGCCGGCCCGAGAAACGCAATAGAACCAAGTATTGCTGCTACCACATGGATTACGGCCACACCACCGAATAGTGTAAATACTTGAAACGGGAGATCGAGACACTGATAGCCCGAGGCCATCTCTGAAGGTACATAGACCCGCAGCCGACCCGAAATCACGATCAAAGAGATAGAGAGAGGAGTCCACCCAGGCGCCAGGTTGGGGGCGGACGTTTGGCTGTGATTGAAACCATTGCAGGAGGATTGGCTTCTGGAGGGGAGACCTCGGCAGGCAGGAAGGGATATGTTCGGGCTGGAAGGGAGTATGGACCGATGCGGGGTCCGGCCCAGAGGGCGGAGGAGCTCACGTTTTCCTCAGAAGACTTGGAGGGGATAATATTACCCCATGATAACCCACTGGTGATCAGCGCTGAAATAACCAACTTCACCGTAAAGAGGCTGATGGTAGACACAGGGAGCTCGGCAGAAGTTTTATTCCTCAGCGCTTTTGAGCAAATGGGGTTGGACAGGAGCCGACTCAGGCCATTGAGGGGGACTTTAGCTGGTTTCACTGGGCAAGCACACCGAGCTGAAGGGGTTATTAACCTTCCGCTGAAGCTGGAGGATGGAGATAAGCGGGCTTCAATGCAAGCCAACTTCATTGTGATGGATTGTAACTCCACCTACAATGGAATTCTAGGTCGGGTGGTGCTCAACCATTTCAGGGCCGTCCCATCCACCTACCATCAGGCCCTAAAATTCCCGACCCCGGCCGGCACGGCCACCATTCGCGGAGCCCAGCTATCAGCTCGGGAATGCTATGAAAACTCACTCCGACCCAAATATCAGGTTGGCTGGGGAACAGAGCTGCCCGAAGAAAAGAGAGATGCTAAGAGAAGAAGCCTAGCTGAAGACCTTCAAGAGGTGGAGTTCTCTGATGAAACCAAGAGAGCAAAGATTGGGAGTGAACTCTCTGCCAACCTCAAGAAAGGTATAAGCCAATTTCTTTTAAAGAATGAACACATATTTTCCTGGTCTGCCTCTGACATGGCAGGTATTGACCCATATGTAATTGAGCATCACCTGAATGCCGAAAACGCAGGCACTTCCATTATGATAAGCAACAAATCATAGCAGAAGAGGTGGACAAGTTAGTGGACGCCGGCCATATAAAGGAAATACAGTACCCAACCTGGTTGTCCAATGTGGTGCTGGTGACTAAGTCCTCAGGTGGATGGAGACTGTGTATTGATTTCACCACCTCAACAAAGCCTGCCCTAAGGACTGCTTCCCTTTACCTCGGATTGATCAAATGGTGGATGCCACCTCCGGGTTCGAGCTACTCTCCTTTATGGATGCCTTCAAAGCTACAACCAAATCAAGATGGCTCCCGGAGACAAAGAGAAGACTGCCTTCACCACCGATAAAGGACTCTACCACTATGAGGTCATGCCTTTCGGCCTCAAGAATGCTGGAGCTACTTACACTCGGATGGTGAACAAGGTCTTCAAAAATCAGATTGGCCGGAACATGAAAATCTACGTAGATGACATGCTGGTTAAGAGCATGAGGGCGGAAGATCATGTAGCCGACCTGGCTGAAGCCTTCGCCGTAATGGAACACTTCGGGATAAAGCTGAACCCAAAAAAGTGCGCATTCGGCGTCAAGGCAGACAAATTCCTGGGCTTTATGGTCACAGCCCGCGGAATAGAAGCCAACCTGGAGAAGGTCCAGGCGATACTTGACCTGGCACCGCCGACCTGCGTGAAGGACGTCCAGGTGTTAGCAGGCAAGGTCGCAGCGCTAAGCAGATTCATGTCCAGGTCGGCTGACAACTGTGCTCCTCTGTTCAAAATATTAAGGAATCCTAAGAACTTTGAATGGACTACGGAATGCCAGAATGTCTTCCAAGAGCTTAAAAGGTATCTAACTTCGCCGCCCCTACTATCCCGACCTGAGGTGGGGGAGGTACTGGTACTATACCTAGCATGCTCGGGGACAACAGTCGCAGCATCACTAGTCCGAGAAGAAGGAAAGGAACAGAAGCTGGTCTATTATGTCAGCAAAACCTTGCAAGGGGCTGAGGTAAGGTATTCCCCATTGGAAAAACTTGCCCTTACACTCATCACGGCGGCAAGGAAGCTGAAGCCATACTTTGATGCTCACTCGATTAAGGTCATGACTGATGCCCCACTCAAGTCCATCATGCACAAGCCAGAGGCGTCGGGCAGACTACTGAAATGGGCAGTTGAGCTGAGTCAATTTGACATCACCTACCAGCCCAGAACAACCATCAAAGCCCAAGCCATCGTGGACTTTGTGGTGGAGGGCACTGGCCGAGCAAAGCACGTCCCGGAAGAAATATGGAAGGTCCATGTGAATGGGGCCTCAGGTAAGTCTGGTAGCAGAGCTGGGGTGATTATCCTCGACCCAACCCAGCACGAGCACCAATACTCCCTCAGGTTCACCTTTCTGGCATCCAATAACGAAGCGGAGTACGAAGCAGTGATTGCAGGATTGAAAATTGCAACTCAGCTCGGCGCGCATACAGTTGACTTAAGCACCGACTCTCAACTGGTTTTTAGTCAGATATCGGGAGAATTCGAAGCCAAGGACAGTAACATGTTAGCCTACCTCAACAAAGTCAAGAATTTGACCTCAAGGCTCAAAAGGTTCACCATACAGCAAATTCTGAGGGAGGAGAATATCAAGGCTGATGCTCTGTCTAGGTTGGCCTTGGGCGAGAACCGACCTGCCTTGGTCCATGTCGAAGAAGTATCCGAATCCAGTATTCGGTTAGAGGTGCAAGCCGTAGCCGAGCTTAATCTAAGCCCAGATTGGACCAAACCAATCGTGGACTACTTGGAGGGAGGTATGACCCCAGAGGATGAAAAAGCAGCTCGAAAACTCAAGAAACAGGCCTCAATGTTTGTCATAATTGCCGGGCAACTCTATAAGAGAGCCTACACTTGGCCTTTCTTGAAATGTGTTGGACCCGAGAAGGGAAACTATGTACTCCGAGAGATTCATGAAAGGGTATGTGGAAACCACTTGGGAGGCAAAGCTTTGGCTCGGAAGGCGCTGAGGCAAGGCTATTTCTGGCCAACCTTAGAGCAAGATGCCAAAGAGTATATAAAAAAGTGCGACACCTGCCAGAGGTTTGCCAATGTACAGAGGAAGCCTGCTGTAGACCTCATAGTGATAATAAGCCCATGGCCATTCTATCAATGAGGTCTAGATATCATCGGCCCATTGCCGACTGGTGTCGGCCAAAAGAAACACGCCTTCGTAGCAGTAGACTACTTCACCAAATGGCCTGAGGCTGAAGGTGTTGCTAGAATAACAAAAAAGGCAGCTTGGGATTTCGTATGGAAAAATATCATTTACTAATTTGGGGTGCCAAAGGTCATCGTTACTGACCACGGCAAGCAATTCGACAGTGCATACTTTTGAGGCAAATGTGCTGAGATTGGGATCGACCTTAGATTCTCGTCTATTGCTCACCCTCAAAGTAATGGCCAAGTTGAAAGGACTAACCAAATCATTTTGCAGGGCCTGAAAATCAAGTTGGAGGAAGCAGAGGGCCAGTGGGCATCGATTCTTCCCGAGGTGTTGTGGGCTCAGCGGACCACCACCAGCTCGGCAACGGGAGAATCGCCCTTCGAGCTGACCTTCGGTACTCAAGCAGTACTGCCAGTGGAGATCGGGTCCCCGACCAGTAGAACCCTCCATCATGATCCAGAAATAAACGGAGCACGGATCCGTGAAGAGCTCGACCTCGCCGAAGAGCTCCGAGCTAAAGCTCAGATCAGAATGCTGGCCAGCAAAGCTGCCATGAAAAGAGCCTTTGCCAAACAGGTCAAGCCTAAACCTATTAAGGTTGGAGACCTCGTGCTCAGAAAGGCCATCTTTTTGCCACGCTCGGGTAACAAGCTATCCCGGACCTAGGAAGGACCGTACGAAATCGTGAAAGAAGTCCGACCTGGGACCTTCTACCTTCGCGACAAAAATTGGAAACTGTTTAAGAACGCATGGCACTCAGAACACCTGAAGCGGTATTTTGTCTGAATGGCCCCGAGCCAAAAAATTTTGTAAATGGCCTCGAGCCGAAACCTCTTGTAATAGCCCCGGGCCGAAATCTTTTGTTAAGGCCCCGGGCCAAGACATTGCTTGTAATTGGCTCCCGAGCCCAAGAACTTCATTTACAAATTTAATACAATGCATTTTTGTAAATTAGTGCAATTCCCGACCTGGGGACAAACCAAAACTGGCGCAATACCCGACCCGGGCCCGAGTGCTACAACTACACAGCTACTTCCAACTCGGATTAACGCGGTGGCCACGCTTAATCACGAGCTAACGATCAAGTAACTCAGATCGGACTATGTTCCAGCTCGGGTATAATCAATAACAAATTGATATTCTACCAGTTCGGATTAAGGTCCAACTCGGTGTCATCCGGCTTCAGGTTGGTATATTAGTTTGGGTCTAAACTCGAACTCAACATTCATCAACATTAAGTTTGACCAATTTTAAATCGGACTGATGAGTCCAGGTTGGCGACGATTATGAAGTTGCCCGGTTAACCAGCTTGGATTAGGATGATAATTCATTAATCGCATCCAGCTCGGTTCTTTTTACTTAAGTTCGAGTGGTCCACTATATTGTCCGACCCCGTTTACTTGGAAAAAGTTTTGCGAAAAAAGAAAAAGTGCACAAGTACTAACTCCGATAAAACGCAAAAAAAAGCATTTCATTCAATTGAAACATAATTACAAAAAGCCCAACTTGGGCGAAATTACAAGAGCCTAACTCGGGCAAATTTACAAAATCTACTTCGGCGCAGCGGCAGAGGTGGTGGCTTCAGCTTCATCTCCGACTTGGTCCATTCCCTTCTGAACGAACTCAGACACCTCCTTGGCCTGGGATATCAGGTCGGATGGAAGTTCGGGAATCTCCCAGAACTCCGGTGGCGGAACCTCCAAGATCTCGATGTAGTCGTTCTTGGTGGCTGGAAAGAAGGTCTTCGCTCTCTCCCGAGCTGCGACCTGACCCCAGAAATAAAATTCCATCTTGGCGTATTTTGCCATGACTCTGCCTTCCATGGCCAGCCAATCCACCACCGCATCGCTGGACTTGAAGGCCTGCACTGCCTTCTCTCCCTTCGCGCCGACCCGCTCCACCAGATCCTGGACCTTCGCCTCTGCCTCACGCTTCTCTCGCTTATAGCGCTCGACGTCCTTGGTCGCGGCTTCGCGTCGGACCTTTTCCATGTCAAGCTTTTTCTTTAGGTGGTTGATCTCCGTCGTGTCTGCCTTCTTCCTCTGAGCAGCCTCTTCCCTCACGGTCTCCAGCTCGGCTTGGGCATCTACGTATCGTTGCTCGAGCTCAACACAGTGAGTTTGGGCCTTGACCAGGAAGCTGGGAACCGAGAGAATGTGGGACTCGGCCTGCTTAGTAGAAAACAAAGCGATCAGCCGAGCTAAACAAAAAATAACATTACCAGAAGTTGGATAAAGACTCATCGTGATGATGGCCGTCCTCAAGTCGAGCGAGAGCTGCTCTGCCGGGACCGTCGCCAGCTTGGGGTCGCGGTACACCTTGGATGCCTCCATGAAGTCTTTGCTTGGAGGGCTCACCTCCGTGGCCTTACCCTTCCTGGAGTGTTCGGCCCGAGGCCGCTTTCTGCTCTCAGGTCGGGATGAAGAACGCTCCAGAATCGCCACTCCCGAGCCCTACTTCTTGGGCAAAGGGGACCCCGAAGCCCCTTTATAGGAGACCTCGGAACCGACCTCCCGCGCTTGGCCGCTGGGCCGCTGCCTCTGTCCTTGAGCGGCACCTCCCAAGCCTGACCGAGCCGACGCCGAGCCGCTGGCCTCACTCTTCCTTCGCACTTGGGCATACGCGAGCTTCCTCATGTCCGCCATATCTGCAAAAGATAGAGGAAAGAAGTGAAAACGAGCCGAAGGCCAACCTAAAAAAAACTAGTAGACTGAATAATGGGGAGGTCGGGCGCCAATCCTGCAAACTGACCCTCTTCGGAGCTAGATCCCGCATCCCCATCAGGCTCGGGAAACAGGTGGGGATAGTCCCTCGAGAGGTCGGGCTCCCGACCAAATAACTTGGAATCCCAGATTCGCTCCCATTTGAGCACACTGTCGATGTCTATCAGCGTCCCGAGCGCGGGCTTGAGCACCGCGACTTCCCCGAGTTCCTCATTCGAGAGCTTGGGGTCATCGTTGGCAGTTTTCCTCAAACTTAGGTTCTAGTCCAGCCTACACCCAGAGTTCATGGCCGGCTCCACCCAATAATAGTCGTTATGCCAGCCCTTGTTGGAAGAATGCCACTTGGTGAATGTAGAGCTCCCGACCCGACCTGCGAAGTGGAACCACCTTGGCTGCTTCGGGTTGGGTTTGCACACGAAGAAATGCCTGAACCTGCGCAAGGTCGGCTCCACTTTCTTCTCTAGACAGAACACGTAGAAGGCCACCATCACAGCCCAACCATTCGGCGACATCTGACCTGGGCTGAGCTCAAAATAGTTCAGGATTCCAACAACAAAACTGGGGAGAGGGAGCTGGATGACGTCGAACGGGAGATCGTATATGGTGAAATGGTCGGCCGGTGGATAGCACGCCGATTCTTGCCGACCTGGAACCTTCAGCTTATGGTGACGATCCACCAACCAGTTCTTTAGCCTGGCGTTGTCCATTTGCACTGTGGAATGGCACTCACGCTTGCAATAGGCGAACAACTGCTCGATCCTCTTCCCCCGAGTTGACGAAGCGCTGGCTGTGGCCGAGCTCCGAGGTCGAACAGCACTAACTGGGACAGCTTCGATCGGCTCGGTGGCAGAAATCCCTGCTAGGAACTCTTGAGGTATCTCGACGCCCTCTAGTCGATTCAGCGGCTCCTCATCGTCCCTGTCTTCCAAGTCTCCCAGGTCGGCCAAAGGATCCGCCTCAGCTTTGTCTTGCGCCAGTCTGACCCCAATAACTTGGCAGTCATTATCGCTCTCCACGGGTCTAGATTTTCGAGCCGACCCTGAAGACGCACTAGTGCTCTCTCCACCTTGATCTCTATTTGAGGTAGATTCCGAGCTCAACGGACTCTCATCCCCACCGTAGGGCCTCACCTCCATCACCTGGGAATCTTCCGACTCCGACCTCCCCATCCTGTCTACAGACTAAATATAAATGTACAGGAATGACTAAAGGGAGTCGGGACGTACCTACTGCTCTTGACTGCGGAATGCTACCGACCTAGCTGGCTCCGAGTTGAAAATCTCGAGGAGGTTCTTTCTGAGCTAACTGCGTCCGACCACTCTGTTGTCCGACCTAAAACTCTTGAAGGTTGAAAGCGAAGTGTGGAGCGAATCTCGGATGTCAAGGCCCTATTTATAGGCGTTTCTGAAAATCACCTCGGAGAGTCCAAACGTCGCATCTTGTCAAAATCGCCAGGTGACGTGTCAGCCATCTGAAGGGCATGCACCGCTGACGTGGCCATCCCTACTCTGTCGGGGTCGGGCACATCCAGCTCGGGAAAAAACCCAATTCTAGATCTCTCCCCCTCGATCTCGACTTGGGGGGAGGGAATTGACGAGGAGTAATCGAGTTGGGGTGATTTATCTGTGCTGAGCTGAGACGGGCTAATCTGAGCCGAACTCAGCGCATTCAGCTAAATACCCAACCTGGATGCTGACCCGACCCCGAAAAACCCCGACCTCAGTGCCAGCTACTCCGATGGGACATAAAATACTAATGAGACATAAAGCTGCACTGCATTAAATGCTGTCAGACCCGAATTTAGTATAAATAGAACTCTACCCTCTTCACTTTGGAGGTAACTCGTCATTAAATGCTCTCAGCTACCTTGCCAGCTCGGACATAGTAATCATTCGCGGGCCCGAGAGGAAAATCCGGGTCATCACCCCGCATTTTTCTTCTTTTCTCTGTGCAGGTGACGTAGCCGACCTGAAAAGTTCAACTCGGAGGCCAACCTGAAACGTTCAGCTCGGCAAGCGTAGCCGAACAGTTCAACTGCGAGAATCCGACCTTGACATATATATATGTATGTATGTATGTATATTTTGAGTAAAAAATTAGTTAGTCTTAATTTTTTTTTTTTTAAATATTGGCATTATTAAAAAATTATGTATTATAGTTTTCACAATTAGAATTATTCTGACGCCATAATTAATTACAGAAGGAAAAAAAATCTTAAATACATCATCTTTAATAATAATGAAAGGATAGAATTCCGAATTCAAAATTTTAATTACGACACTAATCCACCCAATCCTTACGAGACATTGGTCCTCTTGTTGGCCGGAGGAAAACCATGTTATGTGCACGTTTAGTCCAAACAATTTAGCTTCTACCAAACTTTAATCACTCACAAAATTAAGAACACCACAAGGCTTTTTAGCTGGCCACATGGCAATCGGCAAGCGTTGATGGCATATGTTCGAGGAATGCCAAGTAGTTGGACGGCTCAGCTTACTCACTTTTACTTGTACCACACATTCAGAAAGCAACTCAAGACGCCACGAGTCGTCTAAGCTAAATTAGAATCCACTTCTAACTTAAAATTATTATAACTTTTTAATATTATATTATAATTATTCATTTGAATTTTAAATTACAAATATTAAAAAAAAAATACTTTTATTAAGTGAATGAATGACTAAGATGCAATGTTAGAAAGTTAGAATAAACTTTTAGTTAGGAGAGAATCCAAATCCGTCTAAACTATATGTTTTCGAAGAAGAAGGATCTCCACGTGTCATCCGTTTAAAGAGAACCGCGTAGCGTGCCCTTGGGTGAAGTTAGAACTGCCCACTCCCTTCAGTTAGCTTTGTTATTTTTATTTTTTATTTTTTTTGGACGAAAGATGATTTCATAAATGGAAACTCACAAGTCATACAAATTACAAGTTTTTTTTTTTTTGTCGTAATTACAAGGTTAAACAATGCCTAATTGTCAAAGTAACATAAAATAAATAAAGAGAGACAGGAAGGTAAATTAAAACACAAATCTTAAGATAGACTGTTGGTCATACAAAATTTTGCTATTTAATTAGCAATTTTGTTTCTAATTTTACAAACAAATGAGAAGGAAGTATGAGAAATAGCATGACACAAATTGCGAATATCTTCCAAGTCTAAGATTCTTGAAATTTTCACTGGGGAAGCAATAGAGGATGGAGTAGCTTGTTAGGGAGTGGAAATAACACGGTTTGCCCTTTATATTTGTCACATTTGATAAAGTAGTCGCTTATTTTTAAAATATTATATTTTTATTTTTCATGTTTTATTCGTATATGTCGCGTTAATCTTTTTAATGAAATTCATCAAAAAATTGATGCCCAGTATAGGCATGCGCAATTAATGCTCGTAGACACCAAACATCCTTGGTAACACCGTACCCTTTGTAGTATGTGAAAAATGCATGGTATCGTAATTATTAAAAGAGTTGTGTACGTAATACTTTCCTGTTAATATATCTGAAATGTTTATATATATAAATTTTTAAAAAATTACGAATTAAAATTAAAATTAAGAATTAAAACTGTAATTACATGCACTTCCAATGAATTACATGAAAGTAAAGTGTTTTTCACTTTTTTTTTTTTTTTTGACCTTTCTTAGTTTTGGTTTTTCTTGGTCAACTAGAGTGGGGGTGAGTAGCTCTATGATATTCTAGAAAATTAAGAGGTTATAGTTTAGAAAATTATTTAACAGGTGTCTAAGTAGTAAGGATGTTTCTCTGGAAAGTCATGTCTCTTTCTAGATGGCCAACCAAAAAGGAATTGTCCAAAATGATCAACAACACAAGTCTCACGTTAATACCATGATCTGGAAATGTATTTGTTAATTTAGCGGTGAAAATTGAAAAAATAAGAATCGATTCAAATGCACAAACCAATTGAATTTCGACAGTGAGTATAGTTGCATACTGAAGATAAGGATGAAGCTAAAGAGAACTCCACTACGTGAATACTGCAGACCTAAATAGATCGATCGAGGACATCCTATGGCAGTATCTCAAAGCGGAACACGATGGGTTAGTCGTTTTGGTATGTGCGAGAGATTTACTCATATTTGAGGAATAAATTTATCAGAAAATTCATTTATTTGAGGTCATTCTACTTAAGTTTTGTATCTAATTAATTTGGACTATGTATTCTTCGGGTGAGATCATGTGTTTCGGAGTTTAACACTCTAGTAGGAGCTTGAAAACTTTAAAGGAAAAAATTAATTTCTTTAGCCCAGCTTTCATAAGTGATATGGGTGAAATTACATTCTATGTGAATAGACGAAATTGATCCCAAAATTCGAGTGAAGCAAAGCCCGAGCCTACGACCCAAGGTGGATTAACTTGACATCGCCTGTTGATGGGGCATCTGACCTTACCTAAATAGGACATTTCTCAACCCAAGTTGTATTTGTCCCGACTTGAGGATATCTTTAGAGGCCGGGACTATCGTAAAATATCAACTTGGGGACATCCCAAAATGCTTGAACCATAACGACACGTGACATTTTTTAGGCCACATATGTTTCTATAAATATGTGGGCAACTCATAAGTAGAAAAACACACAAGAGACATAATAAATTGCTCTCTCTATCTGATCTCTCTCTCTTAAGCTCTTACTCTTTGGCTTATATGTTATTTTTGGGCCCTATGACTGACTTGAACGTTGGAGTGGGCCCCTAAGGCTATCTCGGGACCTTTGTTTTGCAAGTTAAATACTTCCAGAGCGTAACGACGAGCCCGTCAAGCCCGAAACCGGATTTTGACCCTTATCAATAGATTCTGTGTTTGACCAATCTGGACTATGCATTCTTCAAAATGAGTTGTGTAACTCGATATTCTACATCTTGGTGGAAGCTCGTAAAACTTTACAGAAAGAATTTCCTATCATAATAAATAAATAAGTGATATGAACGGATCAGTTCAGCTTTTATAAATTTTGTGTCTAATCAACTTAAATTATGCGTTCTTCAAAAGGATTCGAAAAACTTTACATAAAGAATTTCCTATCATAATTAATAAATAAATAAGTGATATGAGCAGGTCAAATAATTATGTACAAGTTTTTTTTTGCTAAATAATAATTATGTACAAGTTGTTATATTACTAGAGGGGAGTCTATTGCCCTGAGGTGGAAGTAGGTCTCTCTCTTGAAGAGGTCAAAGCGACAGAGTCGATCATCCATGGTGAGGGAAACAACTTGGGGGAGGGGGTGGCAGTTGGTAGTGGGAAATAGAAAGGTCAATTTTTATTGGTAGTATTATTAATCTGTCCTCAATGTGTAACATTGAATTTTAGGCATTTGACTTCTCACGTTTGAGTTTGGTGTCAACCATAAGTTAATTACTGTTTGCTAACTTATTATTCTCAATGTTATTCCAGTGAGTATACGGATCTAGAGTAGGTGCAAAAAAATCTATTTATCTCACATACTCATTGCTCTCTATGCCACGTATATGTTTATATCGAGGGGCAAATTCAAAATCATTTTTATTAGTAAAGATTATAACGGATAACTTTATAATTGTACGTATAAATATATTTTTCTTCCGTCATGATTAATTAATTATATGGATTAAAAATATATGTAAACATACATTCTGGTCCAATAAAAAAAATAATAAATCTTTTCAAAAAATTGACTGGCCATAAATTGGATCTGACTATGCTTATACCATGACAATTAATTGAACAATATGGGGGTCAATGGGCTATATACGGATTGCGTACGTAAAAGTTGAAACAAGAATCCGTGTACGGTAAAGAAAGGCAGCCGCACCGCATCTGCATGTGTATGTTTTGACCTGGAACCAGTCATTGCAGAAGCTTCAGCAGCCACAGGTCATGACAACCCCACAACACATATCACCTTTTTGCACACTAATGCATAATATATATCACATTCAAAACAGGAAAAGATAAACAAAATTAACTCTAGTGTTTAAGGCATTGATGGGAGATCTGCTTATGTCTTATCGAATCAGTTAGGAAGTTCTTATTTTAATTCAATTTAATTCGACGACAATATTTGTATCTAATTAATTTGACTTGTATCGTCTCATGATAAAATTATGTATTTCTTAAGAATTAAAAGTAAATTTTTGGGGACTCCATATGACACATATATATCTTGAAGGGCAAATAATGTGTAAATTATATAGATGGCGAACTTTGGATTGGAGTAGTTGCTTGGGAACCATCAATGACCAAATGAGAAACATCCTCTAAAATAATAAACGAATAGCTCGAATGAATTCCTTTTATCTATTTAATTATAGGGTCATATAAACCTTACTTAAAACTAAAAAACAAAAATTAAAAGAAACCCTTCCACCACTCCACTCCCACTCGTCTTGACTTGACCGACTTCACTTCCTCCCCCCACCAACTCATCTCCAGACGTGTGAACCGCTCCAATCCTAACCCCAGTTTATAGTAACTACTATATATTTTCCTACTACTTGTTCCATCCATTTTCCAGTCGCACAATAATTTAATAAAGATTAGTTTTCATAAATATATATTTATATAATCTTAAAGTGTGCAAGTGTAACCTATACAAATTATACAACTCTACCGCCATTCCATACGCAACTTCCAACCTCTCCTCATCCTATTACAATTTGTATATAAACTCTCTTTACCCTTTTCTTCACACCCTCACTCACTCACTCAACAAGCCTACTTTTCTTTATACTTCTTCATATTAACTAGTCGTCTCCTCTAGGGTTTCTCTCTTGTTTACACATAAAACACACACTTTAAACACGCAGAATTGTTCAAGATTCAAGCCAAGATGGCACTTGAAGCTCTGAATTCGCCGACTACAGCCACTCCGAGGCTTCGTTGCGACGAAAGTTTCGATTCATGGGCAAAACGAAAACGTTCAAAGCGTCCACGTCTTGATATTCACAGCCCTCCTACTGAAGAAGAATATTTAGCCCTCAGTCTTATCATGCTTGCTCGCAGCGGCGGCGGCTCCACCGGTACTTCAAGCCCCACCACCACCACCACCACTACCGTCGACGTAGTCACGGCCAAGAACTCCTCCACCGGTGTTTCTAAGAAGGAAGACGAGTCCAAGTCTGATGCTATATTACCAACAGAGATTCAGTCTTACAAGTGCAGCTTGTGCAACAAGGCTTTCTCATCATACCAAGCCCTTGGCGGCCACAAAGCCAGCCACCGTAGTAAGCTCACCACCGCCCCTTCCGACGACACCAACCCGTCCACCTCTACTTCAACCACTACTGCTACGGCGGCTGCAGCTTCCAACAGTAATATTTCTGCTGTCAACCCCCGTGGAAAGGTACACGAGTGTTCCATCTGCCACAAAACTTTCCCTACAGGTCAAGCTTTGGGTGGCCACAAGCGACGCCATTATGAAGGCAACCTCGGCGGCGGTGCAAGAAGCGGCGTTACAACCTCTGAAGGTGGCGGTGCTACGTCCACACATACACCACGGGACTTTGACTTGAACCTGCCGGCTTCGCCTGAATTACACTTGGCTTTGTGCGTTGACTTCGATGGGAAAAGTCAAATTTCTGGTGACCAAGAAGTTGAAAGCCCTATGCCCGCAAAGAAACCTCGTTTATCTTTTTCAATTCATTTGGATTAAAATTAGCTTATTTTCGATTGATTATTATCATCATGTGATTTTTTTCCAAAATATGATTGGGTTTTTTTTCTTGTTTTTTTTTTTTTTTTTTAACAATTTGATAGCTTATTCGAATTCTCGGTGTTACAAAATTTAGTCATTGTGGACAACTTCTTGATCATTATTGACTCAGTCATTAATTGAATTAGTAGAAAAAAAATATTATTTCAAATTTGATGTAAAGCTATTCCATATTATTGTTCTTGTATTTGTGTAGGATTGACCTTGAACATAGATGAATTAGATGATTGACATGATTGAGCATAAGTGTTGGTATGGAAAATAGTTGTCCATGTGATACGTGCCTAATTGCACATGTATTTCTAGCCTACTAATCATTGTGACCAACAATTCTCGTTTGCAGTGTTAATTGCAAGATGTGATAAATTTTTTCAACTATTGGGGTTAAGAAAATCCTTAAAACTCATATCAGGTCTAAATTTCGAAAAATATAATTAATTAAAAGAGTTATAATCCGATTTAGTTAGTCACAACATTGAGACTAACTTAAAGGTAAATAGTTTTTTTGACTAATTCAAACTCAAAACGTAAGTAAATCTCTTATCTATTTATCATATGCTCAACCATTAGGTTAACCATGAGATTTGCAAAATATGATAATTGTTTCTAGCTAATTTTATTGCAAATATCGAGTAAAAGGAAAAAGGTAAGAATGTAAGAGTCAGGGGAAGTGGTCGAATAACGACATGTTATAATTAGAATATTAAATTCAAATCACGATTTTTACCTTCATCGTATTAAAAAAGAAAAGGAAAAAAAAAGAAAAAAAAACCAAATTAAGTTTGCACGTTAGTTCCTTGCGCAGTCTTACATAACTTCCACACATTCCTTTTAGTACTCTTAATAGTTAAATATGTGGAAGCCATCTTTATTTGAGATTAATTATATATATATATATATATATATATATATATATATATATATATATATATATATTATTTTTATTTTTTATTTTTTTGATTCAGGAAGACTTAAGGCCGTACAATATAAAAAGCGAGACTTAAATTCATAACCTCTTATATAACAGTAAGTAACATTACCATTGAACCAAAGTACTAGTGGCTTAATTATATATCTTTTAATGTTGAAACTTGGAAAATCTTGAAGCGATACTCTAAGGGATTAATATCTGTCAGTCACGCATATAAAGAGGAGTTTGACAAGTAAGAATGACGAAGCTTAGTAAGATTATTTCTTTTTGTGGGACTGCACTCAACACCTTGGAAATTAAGTAAAGGAAAATTAAGCAAAGTGATTTACGTTTGGGAATTTGATTAGGCAGGAATTGAAGTAAAGGACATCCTTTCCAACGTTGATGTTGTAAAGCAAAACATGTATCAATTGGATTTCCTAATAACGTAATTATATTATTAGGAAGATTAATGGTAGTAAAATGATAATATAGTTATAATAAAATTATCTAGACCACGAGTATGAAGATAAAATAATTGTATTATTACTTCACTATCAAATCCGTGTGTCAATTTATAAACGAACAACGCTAATCATATCTTGAAATCGTATAGTACGAGATATTTGGAGCATTAATTAATTATTTGATTCACGTACCGGTGATGAAGTGATGAGAATAAGAGCTTAAATAAACTACTTTTTGAGTTCTAATTGTCATCATCACTTTAAAACTATTTAGTTAGACAATTAATAGTATAAATTTTTCTTATAACATTTTAAGATAATAGACATTATGAGATATTGTGACCTTGTAAGAGATAAGTCAGTATAACACTCTAAATTGATCTTGTCTGCTTGATTGAAAATCTTTCAAGTATAGGCACTTCGAATAGTGGGTTGATGCAATGTTCTTAAGATATATACTCACATGGTTGCTCCACGAGGCAAAATTTGTAACGCAACTAATTTGGATAAATTGGTAGTTAACCGAAAATGGTTGATCTTTGTGTATTGCGTAGATTACTTTTCACACTTATTAAGTCAATGGTTGAGCATAACAAGACTGATAGAGGTTTGTTGGACTTTTTCAACTGCCATCTTCATTCATCGAACCCAATTTCTTCGTCCTCTACGGGCAGCCTTCAGTTTGGTAGGCCTCAAAACAACCATTGAAGGGAGGACTAGAAATTAATGCTGTCAATATAAAAAGAGTGAATAGCACCAAACCCCCATATAATTTTCAAAAAGTGTACAACACTTCTCGTGTTCAGAAACCACCAAATACTTTTTTTGTGGTTTGTTAAATTAAGCGAATCATGACTCTTAAAATTTGATACCCTACTATAGTTCGAAAGACTTTTCAAAAGAAATTCCCGGTCATTGCAAAAAACATGATATTACAATTCAACATATAACCTCCCATACGTCCACACACGGTTCCAAGTTGAAATCGTCAATTGCCGACTTTATCTGATTAATGACAGCAACTGAACTAAAAAACTAACAAGATGGCTATCCCTCAAATCCACAGTCTATTCGACACAAAAAAAAAAAAAAGAAGAAGAAGAAGAAAAAGTCTAAATCGTGCTCTAATTCATGTGGATGTATTAAGATAAGGAAAAACACAGACTAAAAATCGTGCTCTAATTGATGTGGATGTATTTAAGATAATCTTTGGAGAATGGAGAGTGGGGTAAGAATCCCCTTCATTTTAAGTGGTATCATATACTAAACCTGAACGCGAGATTACAACACTAGGATTATTTAGTACCAAGTGAAATGTATATGATGCAAATATTTAATTCCAAAAAGAATCAATTCAATGGTTAAAGTCTAGGCACATAGCTAGAGTCTTACTTGGATCTCCCTCCAGTCCTACAGGTTATGATCCTCTTGTACCATTATAATGTTACAGTGAGCTTTAATCGTTGTGAATTATTCGTATTATTTCATTATAACTATATTAACAATTTATAATTATTAAATCTCGCTCAAAATATTATAACATAATGAACAAATCCATTCCTTAATCCTACAGGGTATATGGAAGAGTAGGATTTCGTTAACCAAATTTTATCCTACTAGTTAGATTCGTTTATATAAATATGACATGTTCGCTCGTTTATATAAATATGACCTGTTCACTCATTCTTGTCAAAATTTATTTTATCTATTATATTTATATACACGAGCTCTCATATTATTGTTTCTATTTAACTCAAGAAAACGAAATGAAAAGAGGAAATTAAGATGTGATGGATTGATGGATCAAGAAGCCCATCATCAGTGCAATCCATGGGAGAGGAGTTGAAATATAGCTCATCATATTAGAGAATTGCAAGTTTGACTAGTTCAATGAATGACCTTTTGGGCTGACATTCAAAGTTGTACCGATGACAAGCAAGCCCATCAAAATACTCGTCTTCAGACTTGGGATGTTAAATTGAGGACAACTGGGCAATTTGGTCGTTCTGTTCCATGCCTAAATGTTCGCTAATGGTTTATAAGATTGGCCCAAAGAAAAGTCCTAAGAGAAAATTTTAGCACCAAAAATACTTCTTTCTTTAGATGACATGAGAACACAGTTGGTGAAATTCAATTACTGAATTATTTGGCCGAGTCCGATCATGCACTAAGTCAATTAAAAGCGGAATTCCAAAACAATGAGGAGTGTTAAACCTGCGACCTCATAAACGTAATTTTACCTTACTACCATTGTACAATGCCCTTGGGGGCGCACAAGCAATACTTTTCTAGCATTCATTGAATGGATGAAGATTATGCTACACTATGTCTAATATAATTAAGGGTGGTGTGATATAATTAAGGGTGTAGATGAATGTAAAAGAGAAAAAATCTATTATCAATTTGACGTTGGAGATTTTAGTGAACTTTGAGCCTTTACCACTTTGCATCTAGTCTAGCATAGTCTCGAGTCATTTAAAAAGTGTTTGGTGTGGACTTTTTATTTATTTATGAATATCTTGCTGATTAATTATAGGATATGTGATATTGAATTAATCACTTTACAAATATGCCTATTCTATATACCCCTCTCATCCTCAGAGTTAGATGTTTTGGATAAGCAATTCTTGCAAACATGAATTAAAATTTCAATATTTTTTTAAACCATAAAATACTATCTAATCCGTTAAACCAAATAGGGTTAACCATAATAGGGTTACCTAAATGCAAAACTAATAATGCTTTGGCATTTTTCTGAATATGTTAATCTTTAATATGCTCTTACGATCTTTTAATCATATATTTCAAAGTCAGTTCAATTTTTTTTTGTATCTACATATAATTGGAGCGCTTCACGCACTAAATTGCTCTTTCTACTCTCTGTTTATGATTTTAGACTTTATACTTTTTCTACTTTGTCCCAATTCTTTGCTTTTTGTTTTACTACCATTCTTATTTCTCAGATGAAATCTCTTTTGCTTCCAAAAAAAAAAATGCTTATTTGAATTTTAATTAAGGTACTCGTGAAACCAAATTTCATCTTCATCCCCAGTTCCTACCCAACTTGAAGGAAGCGACTGAATAGCAATTAAATAAAATATTTTTTGTCCGTACGAAAAGAAATTTGATAGTTCACTTAATTCAATGTCGTTACTGTGTTACCCAGCCATAGCACTAGAACTTTGTTTTATTTTAGGAGAAAGTCAGTTGTAAGACGATTACATTAAATTCACTCTAAGATTATAAATTTTGTGATACAACGACGTGTTCGTTGTATGTTCTACATCAGTTAAAATCCAATTAATATTTGTCATAGGGAGACGTATGTTTGAATTTGTGATATTTGGTCTTATCGAGTCACTATCAAATTACTTTATCCAACTTTTAATGATAGTAAAACTTTAACAACAAGAAATATGAAATGTGTTTTATCTTTTTTCTGATTTACATTTTTTTTTTTTTTTGGGTTTTCTGTATTGAATTGTGATGTAAACAGAAATCTGACCATGGAGATCTCTCTATGTCACTCCACCATTAGTCACTCCACCTTAGGCTCAAGATGGCCTTTTAGTGACATACATTGTGCTCTTTTTTTGGAATATTACCCAATCGAACATTACATGTATGGCATAAACGTTAAGATTTGAAGCTAAAAAAGAAGAGGGAGAATTTCGTTAGAGATTGAGCATTACCTTTAGGCTTTCCCGTGATCATGCTATTAGAAGTGTAGGGCTCCACACACCATGTGAAGTTTACACAACATGGGTACATAAGATTCAATCATTTTGAATGACGGATCGTTTTAAAGTAATTTTCGTATCTTATTTTTCTAATGAAATACAGTATGATTAAAACCCAAAAAAAAAAAAAAAAATGCAATAGTAACTCATACAAAGTAGGCATTTAACTACGAGGTACAATTATGGCGCTGCAAATATTTATTTCTGGAACGACCCTTCTGGGATGAAAATAAAAAAAGGAAAAAGAGGCAGCAAACTTTATTATTATTATTTTTTGGGGGTCCATGGCGTATTATCAATTATGATCCTGCCAACAGAGTTTCTTGCTGCAGAGATGATAGGATGTAGAATGTACTACCTCTAGGCCTTGCATTAATGGGGCTTATTATTCATCAATTGCGTGCCACCTTTTCATATAGGAGCCCAAAATGTTGTTGTCTAGGCCAGCGTGTTTCATTTTTGATAGTTATTCTAAGTTTTAGTTAGGAGTCGGGAGTGTAACGATAAAATTATTATCCTATTATTTGAAAGTTTTAAAATCAAGTAATGAAAATTATTTTTATAAAATATGAAGTAAGATTACATATATTAGATTATAACGTAATTTTGATTTTTTATTAAACTTTATTTATAACGAGAAGTTAATAAATCGAGTTGTCCACGTAGTCATTCTAATTCTAACCAAATCATCCTTTCAACGGGTCGTTGGCTTCATCATGTGATGCATGTTTTGCTTTCTTCCAAGTGGAGAACAATCAAAAAGTCCCACAAGATATGCAATCAAACAGTGGTCCTGCCTCAATTGCTTTGTTTCGCTATACATTAATGAAAAATTTCTTGCATCGGACTAATGTGTTATTCTCTCACATAATTAATGGGACCTATACGTATAGGTTCTACCAATATATGAAACTCGTATCAGTCCAAACTGATTGAAATCCCCGCATAAATAAGTTGTACAAGTACACTATACCACATATGCATTCATGATCTTCTTCTTGAGGAATGCCATAAGAATTTTCTTAATCCATGTGATGTATACCCTAACAACGTGCCAACTGCGAGACCAATGGTTGCTATGATTATAGTATCGTTCTTGGACATTGCCTAAAATTTGAGAAATTCATTTAAAAAAAAAATTATGTTGATTACAAATCCTGCAGAGAAGGTTCTGGATCTAATAAGAAGAAATTGTTGGCCTCCTATAAATTTTAAGAAACCCATACCTAAAATTATATTGATTAGAAATCCCGTAGTTTAATATTATGTCTTAGTATATGCACCTATTTAATAAAAATAGAAATTTGAATGCGGAATTTTAGTCTACTAGATAATACTTTTATCGTTCGTTCACATCTTTAAATGCGCTTTTGCTGAAATTGGTTAATCAATTAAGAAATTTACTTCAAATTATGTGTGATTATACGTACGCTTTTAATAAAATAATCGTTCGGGAGCCTAGCCCGTTAATTAAACAACATATGGCATATCATTGTTCTAAAACCGATCTACGTAGAATATGCCATTGGTGGCCACGTGCTTTGTGCTAGCCCATTGCGTGACACCGTACTGTTTTCCTTCTTGACTTAGTACACTTGAGTGGGTTGGAAACTATTTAAAATTAAGGCCTCAAAGTTATTTCCCAGAAGTTATCAATAGCATGCTAGCTAAGGATTCAAACTATTATTGCAGTTGCAGAGTTTTGGTACAAGAAGCAATAAAGGGTGTTAATATCATTCTCCTCAGAATCTGGGATTCGATACAAGTTGAAAGATATCTTCTCCAAAGAAAAGCATTCAGTTTACACTCAATAGATTTTGCAAATTTTCCTCAATGATTATTGTATTAGTTTAGTATTTCTAACATGTCTTCATACGTACAGATAAAATTTTTTAGGTTATGTATAAACAAAATAATCTCGTTAGTAACTAGACTTAAATTCATAATCTTTTTAGTAATATGACTTTAATACCATTATAAGAATTATAGAAATTCTTATTAAAACAAATTGCTATTAAGATCAAATACCCTTACAATGTCATAATAAGAATCATGAAATTCCTAACTAAAACAAATTGGTATAATAATAGAATCCCATAATCATGAGTTTACTTAATTAATTTAATATTCTTTAATGATTTTATACACCAAACTGTATTTTTTTATCCTCTTATTTTGACCATAGAAAACAAAAAGCAAAGTTGTAGATATAACTCTCGTAAGTTACCTGATGGGTCAAAGCTAACACAAGACCTCTCTTTAGCGCAAGTAAGCATATGTCTGCAAGGAAATGTTACACATTCCAATGTATAATTTAATGGCTCATATATAGTATGATGACCCACTAAAACAATATGGATGATACTTTGACTAAAAATATGTGATGTCAAACCTTCCTACCACCTCTAAAGCCCCACCGCCACATGTGGAAATTTTGACAAATCTCTTGACCATCTCGATGCATTAGAAATCAAAGTGAGGTTAAAATAATTGAGTAGTGATTTTTTGTAATAATAAATTATTTAAATTCATGTTCTTTTTCACGAATAGTATCTAATTTTTAATCTGAAGTATATGTTAGAGTCTGCTACTATATAATAAAATTATAATATTAAAATGAATTCAATACAGTCTTAATTAAAATGAGTTTCTTGTTATCAAGGAAGACAAGAAAATGTTTGCTAAAGAATCAAATCACATTTTGCATGGAGTTCTTATTTATTTACTTATTTATTTTTGGTCAAGTTGCATGGAGCTCCTAAACAGTATTTATACTCGCACAGTCAGCTCCATGTGATCTGCCTTTTGATAATACACTTGGTAGCTAGAAAGGCATAAAAATGGGGAGCTTAAATAGTGGCAAGATGTATATTTCTATATGGAAAAGAAATTGAGCACTGGTATGGGGATGTGCTCATAGTATTAATCCAGACAGTTTAATATTATCATGTCTAATTTCTTGTGAAGGCAAATTATCGAGCAAGGGCGAATTTATACATACAATTGTAGAACACTTTAGTTCTCACAAAATTTTGCTACCAACTAATTTAATTGAACTTAACCTTTATTAACAAAATATTTTAAATTCGTCTCTAATACTAAACACCTGATTGAGGCCTACGTTTCAAGTGATGATATGATCTACGTCACTGTAAGAATTTTATAATTAATTATCGAGTGTGTCAACTAGTCAAAATCGATTTAGTTGTAAGTTTCACTAATTAGTGACCATGTTGGGGGTATATCTAAGCCTACAGTGAGACAAAAGTCTTAATAAAAGTTTAATATGAGATTAACGGTAATGCATCAAAATCTCAATATTTAATCATTTGGCATTGCAAAATTAAGCGAAGTATTGCTATTAATTTAATTGTACTCAACCAGTTTTGATCCCTTGAGTATATATTTAGTAAATTGGTATGAATAGAATCATCGTACAACCATTTTGCAAGTAACATTGTTCCAAGTTGAAAGTTGGCACAAACAATAATTTAATGCCATAACTTGTTGAATAGTGTTAGTTTGGAATATAATAAATAAATATAATAAAATCTTTTTTTAATAGTTTAAATTTTTAGACGAAATATTCATTTAATATAGTATTAGAACTTAGGTTATCTAATGATTTTGGATTCAAATCTCGTTGTACAGCATGTGAAAAATAGTATAAATGTCCATGTATAAACGATTTAAATTTTTAAATGAGGGAGAAATCAAGGACCTCAAAATTTCCTCAAAAAAGCATGGAAATGAATATACATCGTTGATTGAACTCTTAAATGAGGTGAAAATTAACGACCTCAATATTTCCTCAAAACGCATGAATATATAAATTGTTATTCTACTATAGTAAATATGGCCACGATCAGACGATCTCATGGTCAAAATCCTATGAGTCATTAATGTATCTATGAGATTATTTTTTGCCCTTTACAAAATAAATCAGCGTTTGATTCGTTTCGGAGGGAGAAGAAAAATTGATGCCAATGTCAACCAATATGATCTTGTCCTAGAAAAGAATTTCACGAGGAAAATCTCTTTTATTTTATATAATCTATATACGAAGATGAAAAGTAAAACATTTATTTAGGAGTCGAGAAATGTTTAAAATTAACTTGATGCATCTCAAATTAATTCACATTCAATTATAAATCCGTCCAAAGATATGATCAGTAACGATAATAAAAAAAATTTCAACTTTAAAACTTAAAATATAACTCGTATATCCTAAACAAGAATATACGGTTGGAAAAAAAAAACAAAAATTATTGAATGTTAATGAAACACTTAATGTGTGTGCATGTATTAGCTTTGGATCCTACGTTGACGGTTGATTGACCAAATTTACTATGAAGTACAATAATGTGAACTAAAGTATAGCAAGTACAATTAACAACATTATTTGATTGACATGGACCATTTACTAGATGGTCCATAACGTTTATTTCCACTAGCATCCCCCAACTCTATGTCAATCAAGACACGACACAACAATTGAATCACGCTTAATACGTTATAATATTGTAAGAGTGAGAATAAGAAATATGAAGTGTCGGTCTAATACATAACGTAGCAAAATTTGGTGTCTTAATCTCAATCACTAGAATAAATCAAAGAGAATACAAAATTAAAAGAAAATGAATAAAATGAAGAATAACTTTTAATGATTTATATTGCTTTTGTTTCTTTTGTCCTAGTTAAGAAGAACAAAAAGAAAAGTTCTTTTTGGCATTAAAAGATGTTTTTAGCTGGTAATTATGTAATAGTGTGTATATACAATTTGCTTAGATCATGAGCTAACACAAAAATAAAAAAAATGATTTTTCCAGTATCTAAAAGTTGAAGGAAAATTTTTAAATATGACATTTCGTCACTCAATTTTTTTTACAAATATGCGGGTCTCACAAATTAAATGATCAGGTTGTCAAATATAAAATTTTTTCAAAGTTGAAATGCTGATTTCAGCAAAACTGGTAAGCACATAGAGGCAAATCTTGGCTTTTTGGTCTTTATTGTGTTTGTGTTCGAGTGTACTTCGCTCAGCTGCACCATACAAGTACACAGCTCACTTTGAAGTTGAAGCTGTGATTTTACCTTTTAGTCCCTTCGCTTTCTTGGCACTTGTGCAAAAAACAAATTGTTCTTTTCTTACAGAACACTTGTGCATGTGAGTTTGTAGTATTATTCTTCTAATACTTTTGCTCTCTGATTCTTCCAAGATTTGTTGAATGATACTTGGGGTGGTCTTCTCTTGCTTTTTCCATGTTTATGTTTCTATGTGTTGGGCTATTATTGCACTATTTGAGGTTGGTTTCTTTTGTTTCTAATGCACATGACGTCATGTAAATAGTAAGTCTTGGATTTTGTTGGAGTTTACATGGTGAGTAACTTGTGGGTTTTGTTCTATGCCTACTAAAACACAAGGTCTAGTTGATCATGCTTCATGTATCTTTAATTTTGAAGATAGTTCGGCACAACGATAAAGTTGTAATTAGTTCCGAGTTCATAGAAGTTTTGGGAGTTTTGGAACTTATAGTTATTGGGTGTACTCATATACCAAAAGAATCCAATATTATAGTCTTTGTTACCAAAATAATAACTTTTTAGTTGAGATTGTACACTCTTAAGAACACGTAACTCCGTTACTGCTAGGAAGTAGCATTTTACCATAGATGAGTCCAAACGTTTTTCCAAGTATATATAGTGAGAGTTTCGTGCACTATACGGGCATTATGAATTTGTAATTTTACATGGTAACATGTAATAATCTATGGCTTCAAATATTAACTGCTAGATTTCTGTGAGATGATGCTTTGGGTTTCTCAGATTTTGTTGTTGGTAGCTTGCTTATGGTTGAAGATGTCTATTCAATAACGCATGTGGGCTATATAGTTTTTTGTGATCTTTCTCATTTATTCCTTTACCTGTGCAAAACTATAAAGATAGATGCTTCTTGTCTACCGTTTTGGTGGTTTCTTCAACTGATTTCGAGATGCTGTTTTCTGTTGCAGGATTATTCAAACTTCAACTGTAAAATTTAATATTTGTGTGATATGCAGATATTATTTGATTATTTTATAGGGTTTAGAACTTGAAGCTTTTAATAGGATTGAGGATTTTTTGGTAGTATGAATCTTTAAGACTTTAAATAGTTTATATTTTAAGGAAAAGAGTAAAGAAACTGAGAAAGCAGAGCTAAGAAAGAGAGAGAGAGAGAAAAAAAAAAGGATAATGCCCAAGAGTTGAATGGAATGGTCGGTTAGCAATGTATCATAATCAAAGTTCTGAGTTCGAAATGTACTAAAAAAAGGGTAAAGAAATAGGACGGAGGGTGGTGGGTAGAGTCAGATTGGTGCTAGGGGGTGTGCGTTTCTGGTTTTTGAGAATAATTTAGTGCTGAGAGTCTGTTGGTTATGTCTCCTTGGCTGACTAGGTGCCTCCGGGGTCTGTGGGGTTTGCCACTGCGCAAGGAAACAATCTCTTCTCTGGCTCACTTCCCATTCAAGTGAACCATTTCTTTAAAGGAAAAAGAAGAAAAAAAAAAATAGTAACCAAGGAAGTGCACAAACCAAAACTCTCTCTGAAGTTGCTCTTGCATTGGTTGCTGTCAAGATTCGGTCATACGAAGCATATATGCTTCCCTTCTTTGAGATCCCATTTTACTCTTCCCCATTGAAGTTTTGAAAATTTGTTCATATTAAGAAAATTGGTCCCCACAGGCTACAGTCCTTTTATTTTCCATTTCTGGTTTGCTTTTCCTCGATTGAAGTATCTTCTATCATTGTGGATGTCCTGTAGGGAAGAGTGCGAGTAGTTAATCGGAAAGTGATCAGTTTAGTAGTGAGGAAGTAGCATTTTTCAAGTATCATTGAGGAAGCAGATCTTTGAGTAGTTCCAAAAATGAAGTTTATGAAGCTTGGATCCAAGCCTGATTCATTTCAGACTGATGAAAAAAATGTCAGGTAAGATCTTGATAGCATTTGCAGAAAGTCTGTTGTTCAGCAAAATTCCAGTGTTGTTATGGTGAATGCTATTCATTCCGTTTGGCATAAACTATGGCGTTTTCTAGGATCAGAAAGAACTACTATAATGACTGCTACGTGCATTTCATTCTCTTCGAACTTATCTGTAGTCAATGACGGGTTCTCTTATTAATTTAATTGTCCTCTTGGGAATTGCCTAAAACCTCGGACGCACTGTGGCCTAATCATCATAAACTAGGGCTCCTTAAGAAAATCTTAGGCTTTCCTCTCATTTAGAATTAGAGATCACTGTCAAGCCACCAAAAAGGGGATACTCTGTTTCGTGATTCCATTTTTTTACTGGTAATGTTTGCTATGTTTATCTTCTTACGGTTAATCGTTAACTGGGAACCACAATCTTCATTTGCAGATACGTGGCTGCCGAATTGGCCACAGACATCACTGTCAATATAGGGGATGTGATGTTTTATCTACATAAGGTATGGCGATCATATGTACGTTATTTATGCTGCTAAAGTTCTTATTTCTGCTCTTTTTTCCCTTGTTCGATATGATTCTTGCGATAATAAATCTTGTCATGAATTTTCAAGCTCTAGGACATTCTCTTTCATGATCAGCCCTTGATGTGATCTACTGATATCATTTCCAGCTTTTAACTTATTAGCTTTTGTAGTCAATGTTTCTCAAATTTTCATCTGTTTTGCCCGGGTCTAGCCCCCAATTATTGAAAACATAAGCCGTCATCAGCTGGTGTTTTGTCAATTCCAAGTACTGAATGTGTATGATCTATACCGGATATGGAGGTGCAGTAGAAAATTTAGGAGTCTGAGCAATGTAAGTTCGGAATTCGTTAGGTTCACATCTCTAAATTGCTTGTTTGCAAAGGGCCACACCTCTGATTGTAACAAATTTGAATATTGAAGGCCTGAAAGAACCAAAGTCGTGAGATAATATATACAATATCAGCAAAGACGTTAGCTCAATACAGAGGAAACTCATATTATGCTGATCCTCCCTTTATAAATTTATAAAAGCAAAATAATAGCTGTGGAAACTTATCCAATTCACATCCTTGTCATCCAAAATTATTCATATCACCTTTTTCCATTGATGAGCATAATAATGTGATAATACCGACTGGTTTTACTGGTTTGGCAGTTTCCTCTATTGTCAAAAAGTGCCCATTTGCAAAAGTTGGTGTCTGCCGCAAATGAAGGAAATGGTGACGAGGTTCATATTCATGACATTCCTGGAGGGCCTACTGCCTTTGAAGTATGCGCCAAGTTCTGTTATGGCATGACTGTTACCTTAAATGCCTATAACGTTGTTGCAGCACGTTGTGCAGCCGAATACCTCGGAATGTACGAGACAATTGAGAAGGGAAATCTCATTTACAAGATTGATGTTTTCCTAAACTCTAGCATATTTCGTAGCTGGAAAGATTCCATTATAGTTCTCCAGAATGCAAAATCTCTGTTACCATTATGCGAGGAACTGAAGATAATTAGCCAGTGTATTGAAGCCATAAGTTCCAAGGCTGCCATTGATGTTTCCAAGGTGGATTGGTCCTATACCTATAATCGTAAAAAGCTCCCCGAGGAAAATTGGAATGATCACAACTTGAATGGTGTTAGAAGTCGGATGGTACCAAAAGATTGGTGGGTCGAGGATCTGTGTGAGCTTGAAATAGATTTTTATAAGCGTGTCATTTCTTGTATAAAGAGCAAAGGGATAATTTCTAGCGAAGTGATTGGGGAAGCTTTAAAAGCTTACGCGTGGAGGAGATTGCCAGGCTTTGTCAAAGGCATCAACCAGCAAAGTGACGTTTCAAGATATCGTGCAATCCTGGAGACGATCGTGTGGCTGTTGCCTTCCGAGAAAGGAAGTGTATCCTGTAGCTTCTTCCTCAAGTTGTTAAAAGTAGCAATTTTATTAGATTCAGGCGAAGCAGCAAAGGGAGAATTAGTAAAAAGGATAGGGCAGCAACTGGAGGAAGCCTCGGTTAATGATCTATTGATTCGAGCTCGAGAAGGGGAAGCAACCATGTACGATGTCGATGTTGTCCAGAAGATACTCGAGGAGTTCATGATGCAAGATCAGAATGCTGAAACTGTGTTGGAAGATGACAATGAGATTCAGGAAGTTAGAAGGCCAGGGATCTTATCAGAAGCTTCGAAGCTGATGGTGGCAAAACTGGTTGATGGTTATCTTGCTGAAATTGCAAAGGATCCTTGTCTACCTTTGTCATCTTTTGTTGGCCTTGCAGAGATGGTATCTGGTTTCAATCGACCTTCCCATGATGGCCTTTATCGGGCTATTGACACATATCTCAAGGTAAGCTACTTCTTCAAGACCATATGATGAACCATCAAAACAAATTTCATTACGGTTGCATTAAGTAATTGCATATAGTTAAATTCAAGTTGCATAATAATATCTGATCTTGTATTGATCCATGTTTATCACAGGGACACCCTGACATCAGTAAAAGCGAGAGGAAAAGGATATGTCGGCTGCTGGACTGCAAGAAGCTCTCTGCTGATGCATGTATGCATGCTGCGCAAAATGAGAGACTCCCTATGCGTGTAGTTGTACAGGTGCTCTTTTTCGAGCAAGTCAGAGCTACTGCATCATCTGGCAGCAGCACTCCTGATCTTCCGAAAGCTATTAAAGACCTTAGCAGTGCTTCCATTGGGAGATCAAGATCAGCAACAATTCACACAGAAGAAGAATGGGATGGTGTAGCTACAGCCGAAGAGCTTAAAGCCTTGAAGGGAGAGATAGCAGCCTTAAGATTGAGCAATGGAGGAATGCGTGAGAGAAACAGTGTAGGCAATAAGAATGTCTCTGATAGGGCTGCCATTAGTAAAATGAAAGGCTTGCTTATGTCGAGGAAAATCTTTTCTAAAATCTTGTCAAGGAAAGGGGGACAGGGTGAGAATAGCGGCTCAGATTCACCGGAAAGTCTTGGTTCCGCCAACCTTGAAGAAGCCAAGTCGACACCAACAAGAGGAGGGAGGCGATCAGTTTCATAGGATAGAAGAAATTAGAGATTGTACTTTTGATGGGGTTTTGTTCTCTCTTTGTTCTTTCATAATCGCACGTGTAGCATGTTCAGAAGCTAGCAGTTCTCTTTAACTCCAGCTGATACGAAGCATATAGGAGGAAGAGTTTGGATGTATTTTGCAGATAGTTCTCTCTTTTGGGATTACTATTCTCCTGGCCAAATAGCAGAAACTGAAGTGATCAACCTGGAATCGATCGATGCCTGAAGAACCTGGAAAATTGGATAACATCACACAATGCTGCAACAAATTAAGTTTGAATTGTATAATGAGCCATAGAAATGAGAGCTGAATGTATAGAATTACATTTATCAGTGAAGAACATATGATGTCTACTATTACAATTGCCATTGGCAACAAGTTGGGTAA
Organism: Ehretia macrophylla; assembly: GCA_037974665.1. Taxonomy (NCBI): domain Eukaryota; kingdom Viridiplantae; phylum Streptophyta; class Magnoliopsida; order Boraginales; family Ehretiaceae; genus Ehretia; species Ehretia macrophylla. Next base: position 21,863,926 of record CM075776.1, on the reverse strand, counting down.
TTTTCGCATTAGTTAACAAATGAAAGGTTACTTTACTCTTTTTGGCAATGGATCAGTATTTTTCACTCGTTTGTTGTAGAAACCTGGATGTTTCCATACTGCAATGAACCAAATCAAACTAGTCAGGTTTTATCCCACTAGGTGGGTCAATCATATGAATCTGACGATATCATTCATTTATGTTGAGGTTCGTTTCTTTTATTAGTTTCATATATATGTAAGGTTTCCTCTAATTGTCTCCGTTCACGTTAGCTACACTGACAATGAACAATGAGATAAAATTTGCCATAAAAATTTTGATAGCATATTGACAAATTCTTTCGCTCTCCATAAGCTGTAATGAGATGAATGCTTTCGAATTGTAGCACCATTATGCTGAAGAATTTGATTCGTTTGGTGCCATTTTGTAAAAGTTCTGCGAGTTATGACCAAACTTGTAACTCAAACAGCAGAACAATGAAATAGTCCCCGACTTCCTTTCCAACTTCGATGCTGAAAAACGTGTAGACAAAGACGTTTAGCCGTAGGAATAGATCTAGAATATTTTATGTGTGAAAACTAAGCGATTTTAGTGATCAAATTAAATGAGCTTGTGGAGGCTAAGTAATTTGCATACTAGAAATGTCAAAGCATTTTTTTGGAAGTTAGCCGGGGCTGCAACCCTTACAACCCTGAAATAGATCCCCACTGCTTAGCCCGTGCTTAACCTAAAAATCTGACATTTTAGTAGATCAAATACCAAAATATTACATGGTCTAATGTTCGATCAAAGTGAAGAAGTTAACATTTTTTTGGGTACAATTGTTGCTGAAGTCGTGTGAGTTATGACAAGTCACTACTTGACCATTCCATTCAACTCTTGAGCGTAAAAAAAAAAATTGACATTTTAATTGTTAGTTGTTGCCCATATTGAATTTGGATTCTTTGATTTTTTTTTTAATTATTTTATTTACTAAATAATGTGTATTATAAGATATCAAATTCGATCATTTTAAATCTTCGTACACATCTATATTTTAGGTGAAAAAGTTTCTCATATTAAAATCACATCCACGAGTATATGCTTCACAAGTAATATGGCTCTCTGGAGAATGCGAAACATCATGTCTCTCTGATCGATGGAAGGGCACTCTTGAAGGGTTACAATTTTGAAGCAAATGAAGCCAAAAGTGTAGCTCAGAAATGTTGCATGACCAATTATCCATTACCACACACTTTTTATGTAGATGAAGCCAAAGTGTTTCGTCGTAAACAGTCCCAAAGTCCATGGGATTGGGGTTCCATTTCTATTCAAACATCTTTTTGATATTGGAATTTACACAACATGTTCCATGTAAAGGTTGATTGTGGTCCACATCAGATGAAAACTCCATGAGTTTGTTTGAGATGTTAGTCAACATTGAAACTTCCATGAATCTTCCTATGTGCGGGACAATAATATTTTTACAAATCTTAATTTTTCTCCACGAAGATATTGGAGCTAAGTGCAGTCCCCCACTGGTCCAAAAAAGAATTTGAAAATCTATGCTTTTTTGCAACAAAAAAAAAGGAGAGAGAGAAAGAAATCTATATTTAAGATAAAATATTTATGTATTTTTACTTAACAAATTAGTCGGTTCTACTGAAAAAAAATATATTAGTATAATAAAAAAATTATATATTATAACTCCCATTTAAAAAAAATTCTAAATCTGCAAATTTATGGGGCGGTTAAAGTATCATATGAGAAATTGTAATGAATCTAGATATTTAGAATTATGAAGGTGTAGCTGGAGCACATGTTGTGCTCCTGCTTCACGATCCATCCTTGAAAAATTAACTACTGTAAAATAATAATTATAACACTTTAATTTTATAAACGAAAAAAACTTGAATTCTTACCATTGATTTTATACATGACAAAACCTAAAACCTTGTCCCCAAACCTTCTTCGTTACATTCTCAACTTCGCTAACAACTCTCTTTATCGAGTAGAAAATTTCTTAATTAACCTTGTTAGTAGTTAGCCAAATCCATCGAATCCAAAATGTCAGGGGCTTTGTTAAATGCAAAACAACTCTCTTTGTTTTGTGATGCGTTTCACAAAAGCCTAAAACAGATGGAACTGCCGCACCCACGTCATGAATTAGCATGCCAAATGATTTTTTGCCTTCATCTTTTCAGAATCTTACGAGTTTTATATTCAGGATTTGTACTAGTGTGTGGTTTTGCATCGGCAAGAATATACTAAGATCAATTCGAACAATTATTTGAATCTAAGGGTTAGGTGAATTGACCATGTAGTGATGGTTAAAGTTTTAAATTTGAATTTTTATTCTCTCATCATAAATTTCAATAGTCGTATAATAATTTGTTGTGACTAAAATCCCAAGTTTAAACCTATGTCCTTCCACCGCAGATGTTGGCTTGCCCTTGATGTGATCAGGTAGCAATTTATTGGGGTTAAAATCCCAAGTTTGAATTTATATCATCTCATCACAAATTTTAGTAGTCGTGTAATAATTTGTTATGGCTAAATTTTTAAATTTAAACTTATGTCTTTTCACTACAAATATTGACTCGACTATAAATACTACAATAAAATATATGTTGGGACACACATTTACACTACAAAATTTATACTCTACTATCTCTGATATCGTCTTACGTTTCATGTACCTTTTAATGCATACATTAACGGATAAAGATGAGAGATATTTGAATAGAGCTATTAGTTTAATGATTTGAATAACATAAACATCTGAAGTGGGAAGGGCTTTTAAAAAATGATGAAGTGCAGGATGACTCAGGAAAATTCCTATCATAGGGTACAAGAAGAAGGAATCTCACCTAAAGGTGGACATAGATTGAGAGGATCTTTACATGCATGTTCCTGAAAGGCCACATGAACAGCTATGAAAAACAACCTCTGTGGTTTGCCTTATGCTTAACGTGATTCCCAATAATTTCGTGGAGTACTTGACCCTTGAAATATTTAATTTTGCAGAGTGTGCTCGACTCTTAAAATATGTATTACAAAAGTCATATTTTTTAAAAAGTTTAAGAATCATATCTTTTATAAAGTAGGAGTTTCGTCTATCAAACATCGAGCTAATTGAGGCCATAATATCACAAGCCGAAAATAAGAGCAGATGAGGTAACTAAGCTTCAATGAGATAGTTTACATGGACTAATATAAGTACCATAGATCATGTCTTATAAAAGAACCACACAATGTTGCAACTTAACATAGATAGGAGGTCATAAAATTTCTATAGCGAAAATCAGACTGCGAGTTAGATTAAAGTGAACTTATATATTATAATCAGTGATACTATAATTAAAATTTACACGTAGTATTATCTGATTTTGAAATTTTTTTTGAATCTGAAAAAAAATCTAGTCGATAACTATATTTCACAACTATTTGAGGGAAATATTCCCTTGATTTTGGAGATTTGTTGAAGTCTTTATGTTGTAAGTGTTGTGTGATTAAAAAATTATCAAATTTATTCATTTCCTGCCCAAAAGAAAAATAAAAACGAAATTCGAAATTAAATCATCCCAAATATCATTGGAGGCAAATTTCATTCTTGATTTATAATGGTGAAGCACCAAAGGAGTACAAATTTAACAATCTCTCTAGAATAATGAACAGCCTGAAAAAGCCACTATATTAGACACCACAAAAGAAAAGGAAACATCTCCCCAAGTGTTAAGCTATCTTTTTTTTTTTTTCAATTACATTCATCCCGTAGGAGTAGTATAATCCTTGTATTTAGCATTTCAGTATTAATATATCAACATATTATGACCAAAAAAAAAAAAATGAAATAGAATTAGTTCACACTGCGATCTTTTTTAGTCCTGAGATTTCCTTTTGCCCGCGATTCTTTAGTTTCTTCCAATTTGTCAGATGCATCTTTTCTCATGGGAACCAAGTATTGTATGTCATGCATAAGGAAAAATTAAACTTAAAAATATCAGGATTGCATCTGCGAAGAAAGTATGAATTTTGTAAGAGATTCACACACACCTCTAATATAATGATGAGTTGTAACTTGTAAGACCGACTCTATGCATAAATCAAAAGGCCATTGTTGGCAATGAATTATTCCACATCGTGCAAAATCTGCTTTGTTTCGTAGAAGCAACAAAGCAGGTGAAAATAGTGGAATTTAAGTGATTTTAAAGGTCAAAGTTAATGAAAATGTGACGAATAGTTTTAGGAATAAAAAAATTGAAATATATAAAATAATGTTAAGAGTCGTTGGCCAACCTGAATTTCACGCTCTTCGAAACTCCAAGCTCCAAAACAATGGGCGCAGAAAAAGATGGTAAAAGCATCACAACAATCCAACGCTGAAGGAACCAACCATCCACGCCCTCGCGGAGACACGGAGCCGCTTCTGCCCAACACTTTGGAACACCCACATACGCAACACCCCCAACCCCACCCCCACCCCCACACACACACTTCCCCAAAACCACCCTCCTTTCTTCATGTCCACTCGCTAATGCACAAAGGCACTTATGCTCCTTCACTTTTCCTCTTTCCTTTTTTTCTTTTGCCGGCAAATATGTAGAAAGCTAAGTAAGCTAATATGTGAAAGGCTAATCAATCGAAATGGTTTTAGATTTTTGTTTTTTTTTTTATATTTAAAATTTTTATATTTTATTTTGGATAAAATAGTTTTTCATATTTTATTTTAGTGATAATCGTTAGTTCTTGAAACAAAAATTTATCAAAAAATAACATTAGTTAGCACGTGAATGACACGTGATCACAAAATGTATGACCTTAGTATGATTATATTTTATCATGTGACAATTTTATCCTTGAGGATTTGTGCATTTTGTAGTCACGTGCTAATTTACGTGCTCAATAATGTTATTTTTTGACGGATTTTGCTCTTAGGACTAACGGTTGTCACCAAAATAAAAAATAAAAGACTTAAATATAAAAAAAAAAAGATTTAGAATCATTTTGGTAAATTACCCTATGTGAAATGTCGCCACCGGCGTGATAAAGCGATAATGGCGTGATGGCGTGAAATCATTTTTACAAGATTGTGAGTTTGAATTCTACTAATTAAGTCATCACGTCATCCAAAAAAAAAAAGCTAATATGTGAAATGAAGACCATTTATAAGATTTGGGAATCTAGTAACTTAGACATCAATTTTTGTAGAAGTAATGGAAATTCAAAAATGTATTGTTATATGTCATCCGGTAATATTCTAATTTTTTTAACATAATAAGATTTTATTATTAAATGTTAAATTTCTTTTTTTGCTAATTTCAAATGTTAAATTTTTCTTTATCTGATAAAGACTCTTATTATATAAAAAAGAGTAAAATATCGTCAGAATGAAATATGATAGTGCTTAATTTAAAATAGGGCATTTTTACTAGACTTTTTAGGCAATTTGTTCCAATAAATAGGTGTTCTAAATATATCCAAAAGAATTTTGAAAATGGGTTGTTTTTAAGTCACTTAATGCAAAGTAAAATTGCATATATATAATAAACTAAATAGTGGTTTCTATCCTTCTCTCTAAATCTTATACATAACAAGAATTTCGTATATTAATTTATACCCTTTATTCCGTTTAATATCGGTTTGAGAATTAGAAAATGTTTCTAAAACAAATTAAATCAAAATCAATAATAATATCTTAACAATTTCATCCATCTATATTCAAACTTTTCTTGAATTTTTTATTTTACTATGTTCAATTCTATATGTTCTTCTATCAGTAAAGTACCTTAAATTTAGACACATGAATATAACAGAGTTTCTCTTATTTGTATTAATAATTATTTTAGGAAATATATTTTTATTCGGTACTAACGATTTAATAATTATTTTAAATTAACTACTTTTACAAAGTATAGTTAAATCAGTCCAACATGACAAGAGAGTTAAGCACAGTGAGAGTAACTTTTACTTGATAATTAAATGATTTTAAATTCAAATCTCCTAAGAGTAGGTGAAGAATTAGTATTGATTCCTTTAAAAAAAAATTTCCAACATGGCCTCCCTACAATAATAATCCCCCACTTTTCTCCACACCCAATGCACCCACTTGCTCATCTATAAATCTCTCTCTTTCCTCTCATCTTCAAGCTTCCACATTGTCTCTACATCTTCAAACATTCATTTCACTAATTTCTCTGCCCCAAGGAAGTTAAATCATCATATATTGTTTTCCTCATTTAACTACAAAGCTTTTTGGGTCTTTTAACATCTTACATGTGCCAAAAATGAGCTGCAATGGATGTCGAATTCTCCGGAAAGGTTGCAGTGAAAACTGCATACTTAGACAAAGCTTAAGAAACATTGAGAGCCCTCAAGCTCAAGCTAATGCCACTGTCTTTGTTGCCAAGTTCTTCGGCCGCGCCGGCCTCATGTCCTTCCTCTCCTCCGTCCCCGAATCCCAAAGACCTGGTAAAACCTAATTTCCCATCATCTTAGAAATTCTAGAATTTGTTAAAGAGAAGAAAAAACGTATTTATCAAAATTGTACGTTAGACTTTATAATTTCGTACTAATCTAATAGTTTTTCTTATTTACAAATACGTGTCTCTTTATTATTATTATTATTAATAAATACGTGGCCCCCTGTTTTCGTCCCAACGTAGTAAAAAGTGTGGCCAAGCAGATTAGGGTGTACAGCAACGTGCAATTTTTAAAAATTTTAAAGACTATGCATGCAAATATATATATAAATATATATATAGGCATGCATATCAGCTTGCTTTAGATTTTGATAACGTGGTTTTGCATCTGTGCAGCTTTGTTTCAGTCGCTGTTGTTTGAAGCGTGTGGACGCACAGTGAACCCCGTCAATGGAGCGGTGGGGCTATTATGGACTGGGAACTGGCATGTGTGCCAGGCGGCGATGGAGACGGTGCTGCGTGGCGGAGTGTTAAGGGTGTCGCCGGAGCTTTCAGGCGAGGACTTCTCGCCGGATTTTGAAGATGCATCGGAAACTAATGGGGTACTGCATTTGTTCAGATCGCAGAAAAGGAAAGATTTTGATGAAGTGGGAAATGATCGGAATCTTGGGTTGACGGCGGGTTTGCCGGCGAGGATGATGGCAGGTGGGAGACTGAAGAAGAGGGCGGCGACGCCGTCGGAAGAGTCTGAAACGACGACGTTGGAGAGTGATTTTGTGTATCAGCAGAATTTACAAAGAGGTGGTGAAGGAAAGAAGCTTCTGAGACTCTTTTTCTGATCAGGCTTACTCACATGCAATTTTCTTCTTTTTTTATTTTTTATTTTTCTTCTGAGGGTTTTGCCGGTAAAATAGAAGAATAGAACCTGCAAATTTTGGGAGGTTTCAAGGGGCTCACTTGATTTTCTCACTTGTGAATTCATATGATGAATTTGCCCCTTTAATGTATTTCCTTTTTTTTGCTTTATATTTCCTTCTTTTAGGTCACTCATGATGTGAATTTGAATAAAATGAACGTGGTTATTGTTAAATGTCTTCATCGCTTTTTATATAATAAATTTTTTATGGTATATTTATATAAATTTTTCTAGTCTGATTATCTTGATGCTAGTAATCAAGAAAAAAAATTATTTTCTTTCCGTAACATATTGATCGGTCTAACAATGCACAAGACTCCCTAAAATAATATGATTTGAAATGTACGTAATCTACTAGTTTATCCAAATTAGTGAGTTGAATGAAACATTCACCAAGATAGAACTAAGTTCTATTTTTATTTTTTGTTAAGCAAGTAATCATTTCATTCCATCGCAAAAAACAAAGATCAATACAAGAGATATTTACATTAATCTATCTATGATATGCGAAAAAGAGCAAAAAGATCTATTTTGTACAGTATTAACATATTTACTTTGTAAGGAAATCTTGTCTCTAACATTTCTAAGAACCTTTTCAATAATATATTTTTCTATGCAAGCTCCAGTTCCATGGACTCTACCGTTCCTTTACTGCCAGATATGATAGACATAAGCACAAAAAGAACATTTAGCAAGATCAGCCTTAAACTTTTCTTCCGACTAATCCGACAAAGACGAGTAACCATCAACTCCCAATCTGTATTCAACGATCGCTCATTGAGAAGGGAGGTAAAATACTTCCAAATTCTGTTTGTAAAGGGGCACACTAAATAGAGGTGATCCCGGCTTTCCAATCTCATACCATAGAAAACACAGTTAGCATGATCAATGACACTCCTAAGAAGACGTACTTTGGTTGGGCGACGGTTAAGGCACATAAGCTAAGCGTAGAAACTATGATTCAGAACAAAAGTTCGATGCCAAATAAAATCAGTCCACCTCGTCTTTGGTCTCTTTTCTCGGATAATTTCTCAGGTAGAAGAAGTCTTAAATATGCCATTCTTATCCGCAAACCATCCAATTTTATCCTCACAGTCTGATCTTATTCGCACTACTTTGATTGCAACTAATGCAACTTGGTTTGCGAATATTGACCAAATCATTATATCCTTTGTCTGTTCTGGATATTTATTTATATGAATAAGACATATTATCCACTCCTTGAAATTTAACTGCTAAAAATTTTGATGTGATTTGATTCTCTTTTGTATTGCTGCTAATACAAAATTTTCTAGGATAGTCTCCCAAATTAAGCTATCTTAACTACTTGATCATGGGAAAAAAAAAAAACTGAGAAAAAAAAAACTAGTGTTATGTGAAATTTGGGGCGGAAGCAGGGGGACCGAAGGAGAGCCGGCCCCCCAAGCCTCCCATTTTTTTTTAACACATGTAATATTCCTAAGACAAAAAATACTATGGCCCCGTTTTTTTATTCAAATTCTCTCATTTTTGTTTTTTTTGAATTAAATCTTGACCTTTCCAATATGAAATTTCTAACTCTACTATTGTATAAAATTAATCGATAATATGACTCTCATCAAGAATAGTTGTATCGTTATATATGACCTACTCCACCTATAAAATAATTAATTTGGTGCATCTATGTGAAGTTATATATGCAACTAGAATTAGTTATTACTGTCATGAGTTTATCTAATCATAAACAGATGCACTCTATAATTATAGATGGTCTATAAACTATGCTTTCAGTTTTTAATGAAATAAAATAACACTTTGTTATTGATCATTGATGAGGTCATCTAATATCCGCGATTAATATAATATATAATGGTATTAGAAGCCAAAAGATTCTTAGCTTTTTAATCATTTCCCCGACATAGGCAACTTGCATCTTCATTTTTTCCACGTATATGTGTTGATACATGTGGCCTTCCATCTTTAGGATATGTTAATTCATACGATCAACAAATTAATAAACACGAACAAAGAGATCCAACATAGTAATAAGAACTCAATTTACTTAGCAAAAAAAAAACTGAGAGCTCAATTTCTTAGACTTCCTTCTAAGTTAAACCTTACCAGCCAAACTTGTCGAGTAATGTTTTGTGTCATTTCTTTATCTTATTCATCTTCTTTTTTATATGGTAAGAATTTATATAATGAATACAAATTTTTTTACGTATATGATAAAAATTCTATTAAATAAGAAAATATGAAAATGTGACTAAAAACCCTTGATTATCCAAAATTTGTTCCACAGAATATGAATATAAATTTTCTTACATTCTCATTTAGTGAGTCCACAAGGAAGTAATTTTGGAGGAACATTTTTTTTTTTTTTGGTCATGTAACTTATAGTCCACGAGTCACTTTTTTTTAGTAACGAGAAACTCACTCTAAATAGAATCATATAGAATTCACACGTAAAATTACAAATCCCATATTTTGAGATACGACATCCCAATACATAGACTAATTCAGTAAAGAAGAGATTTGAACTCGAGAATTTTGATTTACATATTAACACATTTGCCATTTGTGTCTATATATCATTGAATGCAACACGAGATTAACACTTGTCAAGTCAAAAAGGGTGTAAGTGAAGCACAACATCTTGAGGGGTGACAATGCAATTTGCTCTCAGTAGAGACATAAGAGTGTGCAAATTGGTGATAGGTGGTGGGGGCAATGCTGGTGGCATATGCAGCGATCAGCACAATACAAACCTTTCGGCTGCTCTTTCAGCAATACAAATATTGGAGACCGTCCAATCCATTCTCCATATTGGGCGTAGGGTATAATATGATGCCACCATACTGCTGTGCCTCGCTGCATATGCATTGTTGTGGAATCTGGACCCTACTACTGTTTTCCATAAATAAATTGGAAATTACTTACAAACGCTCGATTGTTTGAATACCTAAGTCTGAAAACAACACGTGTCAACACAATTGGTTATGACACTTATGTGATGTTTTCTAACAAGTGTTATATGTAAATATAATATTTTGGTTTGAAACAATAAATGGTATGAGGATTTCCCATAAAAGATGAAAAGTTGGTAATAACACTTAAGATGCGACATAAAACATTGCTAAAAAAGAACAGCATTCTCCCTCATAGTAGTTGCTCTGATTTTATCAATTCATCCATGAATGGTAGAAATCATATTTCTTTTAGTACAATAAAAGTCGCACCTGTGATTTTATACATTCATATTTTAGGATATGAACATTTTTATTTTCCAAGTCCACAATAACATCATAATCCAAGAAGATTTTTTTTTTTTTTTTTTCTCACCATACGAAAAGGAACAGAAAAATAAAAATGCTTCCTTGCAAGTAACGGCAAAATATCCTTCTTTCCATCAATTAACTATTTTTTTTTTCCGTCTACATATTTTTATCACTTGTACAAATTAACGGGACCATTTGCAAGATGACTTAAAAAAATTGTTTGCTCCTTCTCTTTGCATTCTCGTAGGGTCAGTGCCTATGGAGATACAAAGAGTATTTGAATCTTCTCGTAACATCATAACTACTTAGATCATTTTATCATTGCTTTGTATACAATTCAAAATCATTTATAACATGATAACGTTATAGGAGAATTCAAAGAGGTTTGAAAACAAGTTATTTCCACCAAAAGAAGAGCCGCAGTCCATTAGACATGAGTGTCTAAGTCCAAACACATCGAGGCTTCATTTTATAACACAAGTTGCACACCATGAACAAACATCTAATATATCTCACGTTGGACTTTGAAGTACATAAAATTCATTGTTTGGAATAGCAAAAAGGCAAGCTCATTTGCCATTTTAACCATACCAGAATAGATGATATGCAATGGATCTTGCACCTGTAATATGGTGAACAATGTCATTTTATTATAGTATCATCTTTGTTTTTGCACATATCAAGCAATAGTAATATCTTTCATTGTTTGATCCAAATGCTAAAGCTTTGATCTTTTGATGTTTCTGAACAGAATGGAATGATAGTTGGTGAATCAATCTCTTTACCCTGAAGATATTGCTTTAAATAACAAAAACTGGACATGGCCTTATTGCCCGGATGGAGCAAACAATGGAGTCTTGGTAAGAACAAACCGCCCTTTTTTTATTACCAGACATAATTCAGAGAAGCTCATTGGGTGGGGGGTGTTAAGGTCGCGGATTGAAGTAAAACCCATGTATGCATCTTTGTAGCTACTGTGCTGTAGTCTGGTTCAAACACATCCAGTGCTGGAATACATCCATCATCTACTTCTCTAAACAATAGGAACAGTGATTACAAGCTTGAGCTACACTAACTGTTGTCCATAGGAGAGAACCAGGATTTTCCAAGGAACTGCTAAATAACAGTTCGATCAGAAAACTGCATATATACAACGCGATTTCTTTCCTCAAGGAAAGATCATAGGGAGAGGAAGAAAAAGAAAGTACGTGTGTACAGCTAACTAGTTAGAAGGAACCATTTCCTGTACTATTTGGATGCAAAGATACACGTGTACAGACAGAAACTCCAGCATGCTCCAAAAATTTCTTAAGGGGAAGCCTTACTATCAGTTCTTCATTACCTCCACAAGCTCCGCCCTGGTTTGAAGGTTCTGTATTATGTTAGCATTTAGAAAAGATGGTCAAATATGATCAGTTCTACGTATGCCTCGTCCGATTGTTGGTACACGGTTATGTTGTAATATATGGGTTCGCAAACTACAGTCTTTGACCTGGTAAATATGATGAACGAAAAAGGTTATTAGCCAATGACATCAAGATTATATTATTGAGGAAATAACAACCTGGTGCCACATACCTCTATCGCTGCTACAATGGATAAGAAATCCTTGCATTGCTCTAGTAAAGCTCGCTCTTTTGCAGTCACTTTAGTAAGTTCCATCACCAAGGAATTAACTTCCTCCACCTGAAAAGATAATCAACACTATCAGGTACACGGATAACAACTATCAGCTGAAACCTTGTTTTCTGTTGATTCATCAATCTGCTTTTTTATCAGTATTATTTTTCAGGTAGAGAATGGGAAGATTTAAAGCATTGAACAGGTCGGGTTTTTGTAATTAAAAGAGAGAATATTGGAGAACTACTAGAAATGATTGCCTGGAAAATTTTCGAGTACAAATGACATCTATAATCATTCTAAGTAGCATGTGTGGATGGCCTTTACCAAGCCAAAATGTAAATTAGAACTTCCGAAATAGAATCTCTCTTTTCCCAGGTGTTCCCAGAAACACCCAAAGAGTTCAAGAATTGTTGACACAAAAGATTCCATCCATCTATTTTCTTGTAGACTACATATTCAGAATTATATGTTCTCCAAAAGAACATATATTCCCCCTCCTCCTTCGGTCCCTCCCTTCTCTCCTCCTTGCACAGAAAATCAGTATATTGCAGGATTTGTTAGAATAACAGCAACCACCGTAGGTCAAACCATATGCCCCAGCTTTCTGATGATTAAGGCTTGAATATCAAGAGTGAGCGACGATAAAACCAATTAAGATTGGCAGCGGCATTCTCAAGAGTCTATGACTATAAGCACTCTTCAACCCCAAAAAATTTTCACTTTCATAGAGGATTGCGTATATTTATGTTGTTACTGTAAGCATATTCGCATATTCAATCATCCTTTTCTTGCATAGGTTTTTAAATTCTCTAAAATGAAGAACAAAGCAAAAAATCAAAAGCCTTCTCAGAGTTATGTCCAATTTACTATTTTAGCAATTATGACACTCAATGGAACATTAGGACATGAGATTACCTTTGGCATAAATAAATGAATTGAGGATGCCATTGCATGCATTACATCGACTGCTGAATTCACAGCATCCTTCAAGCTTTGCATGTCAGCCTGTCAAAATAAAAATTAGCACCAACTTTATTGAACCACATTATGACATGTCATGTACGTAGTAAAGGAAGCTCCAAAGTATTGCCAAGCACATACAATTGCTCCTCCAACTGGAAGACGAAGAGTGCTAGCCTTCAAAGCTTCAATTGCTCCTAGCAAAGAAATGCAGTGGTCTTTATCCAGAGAAGCCCAATCTTCTAAACATCTTATCTACATATAACAAAATGCAGTAACTCTAAAAGGTTATTTAGCTTCACATGAATAATCAAGCGCTACTAAAGGGAGAATGCTTTTGATATACATAGAGGTATTGGGAAAGAAAAAGACAATTAAACAAAAAAAGAAAGATATACAAGTTAATTTACAAAATGGAAAAGGTCAAAGTCCAAGAAATTGAGTAGTCTTAACAGCAGTTGCTCAATGAAACCACAAAGGATTCTCCTAGCATGTAAAATTCTTTACAAGTGCAAAAACGTAATAGAGAAGAGATGGTCCAGGTAAGGAGCAGAGGGCAAAGAATATAATGTAAAAAAGGCAAGGGAGAAGGAGACAAATTTATAAGCCAAAATTATGAGAATATCAAGTTCACATTAAGGAAACTAGAAATGCAAGTTTTATTTTTTAAAATACCAAATGCTTGAATCAGATGGTCATTCAAGAGATCAAGGATCAGAAGATTCTCAGTCTTTCACTTGTCCATGCAATGATCTCAGATATCAATGCCTTAAAATCATGAAAAAACTGAATGCTGGCATGTATCTATTGTTCGCTGATACAAAAGCATCATTACTTTTCTTAGTTGCCTTCTTCACACTACTAGACATTATCATTTCTCTGCTTTTAGGCTAAACAAAATTTAGCCGCTTTACGTGTAACCATGCAGCCAATTGGGGGCTGTTTGGCAAAGAGAGGTGGATGAGAATGGACAAAGCTTAATCCCTAGAATACTAGAAAAGATAGTGGTGATTGAATATGCTATAAATGATATGCCAAGAATGACACTGACAATGAGTCTCTCTCTCTATGCAACCTTGATAGTAAAGTGAGAGGGTGACTGTTTTAGCTTAAAAGAAGTGTTCATAATCATCTTTTAATGTTTATTTGGGGTGAAATAGTGTATGATGATGGAGAGCAATTCTGTTAATGCATGTGGTTTGATTAACACAAAATGCAATAGCTCATAAGCAGTAAACTGTGCTGCTTAAAAGATAAAATTCCAGCTCTCCATTCAAACGCTTGATTTATCTTGCATGATTTTAGGCACTAAGAATTTTAGCTCCAAGAGTTCAATATTCTCTTCTGATTTTCTGTGATTTCCTGTAAAGCTGTTAAGAAAAGGATGCTGCTGCTCAAATTGTTGTGCGTTAGTGGGTTCACCACCAACATTACCTAAAGGTGCTCAAATAAGAACCAGCTAAGCCAAAATATGCATCATGTATATGAAGAATCAACTACAAGTTCTCAGACTTCTACTGGGTTTTGCAAAATTTATGAATACCTTCCTTGAAACGTGAAACCTAATTCCTTTTGCCCTTTACAGGTCCAGTGTCTGGTGGAATTGCATAATTGTAAATGTAGTCATGTTAATATCTATCATTTACTTGCTGGGTTCAAGTAGATAATGGTATCTAGTGGTTCACCATAAAAAATCATTTCATTAATCAATAAGATATCCATAAGATAGTGTTTGGATGATCCCAGCAAAGATTTTGCACCAAAATATACCAGCAGAATTCAATATTGAAAACTGGAGCAAGAAGTAAAGCTTACTTGTCCCTTGAGAATGGAGGCTAACTTCAATTTTTGCCTCAACAACTGTAACCGGTGTCGTTTTTTAGTGACGGTGTCTCGTAAATCTGAGATTGTTATCCATGCATTCCACAATTGTTTCTGGTATAAAAGACAAAGATTTAGTTACTAAACCACTTGTTTCTGGTATAAAAGACAAAGATTTAGTTACTAAACCACCATGACTATGTAATGTTTCGGCTGACTGAGTAATGGAAGATGGATATAAATCTGCTTCTCACAAAGACATCAAGTAAATCTATGTACTAGTATTCATGCAAAGCATAGATTATTCCACAACTCGAGCAAAAGGATCTGAATCTCAATCAACATGTGAAAGAAACCTCAAATATTATAACATTTGAAAAACCAGAATGGAAAATGATGGCGCTGAGAGCTAAAAATATAACTTGGATTGAGCATTATCGGTAAATTGGCCCAAGATCTTTGCTGCGAGAAAATAGTATAGCACAGCAGGTATAAGATACAAAAGCAATACTGTTTTTACCATCATTGCACAATGGAGCAATTGCAAACTACTCCTATAAAAGTTTCATTCGATCACCCCCTCAAATGAGGTGGAGAAATTGTAATCCCCTATTTAGACTTGTGGGCCCTTCATTAGCATTAACTGTGGAGAAGTGTATAACCTAACTACACCAGAATCTAAAAGAGATAGTGGAAGTCTTCCCTAAATATCCTATTCCTTCCTTCAGGGTTCGTGATACTCATTACCTGTAGGCCTCATCATCTCAGATATTGTTTCAAGTCACAAGTTGGGAAGGACATAAAGGACATAAAGGACATGAGACATGGTTTTGATTACTCAGCAACCACAATGAGAGAAAGCAAGAAGCCTTTTGCAAGCGAGAAAGTTATTAAAATGAGGAAAATGGGAGGACATTATTTTTAGTGCATCTGCATACACCTCAAGAAGTACTTGCAATCTTCAAACTCAAACTAGGGAAACAACCCTTAACCTGAGTTCAAGTCAAACTTCAGGATTTGCCTGAAGGCCTTAACTTATCTTGATCAATAGAGATTTAAGATTACTGTAGAAAGAGCTCGATCCTTGAAAACTCACATAAAGCACAAGGCAGAACCAATAGATTTATAGAAAAAGTTACTGCTGTCCAGATTTAAATCTATTGGAAGGCATATAGTAATTTCTGGTTCAGCAAAGCTATGTTTTATACCTTCCAGCTTCAGTTGTAGCAGTAAATTTATGGTTTACTAAAGAAGTCATTTTTAACTTTTTCCTTTAGAATTTGTAATTTTTCCATGAAAAGGGTAAATTTTCTCCACGTCTTTTGCAAAAGTAATTCATTGCAAGTCCCATGAACTTTTGATGTGAAGAAACTAATCGCAACGCAATCATTTAAGCAGGCAAAAAATCACTGGGCTTGGTTCCTCCAAATTGTTTCTCATTATTGAATAAAGGCAAAAATACAAAATATGAGCTTTAATTTATAGCAATAGTAACTAAGTCGTTGTTTCAAAGTCAATCTATCTACACTTATAGAGATTATGTTTACTTGTTCACTAATAAATTGACTAATTATGCTGGCTCAACTCATCCACATCAAAAGTATTACATGCAGAGAGCATTAGTGGAGCAAAACATCCAACAACCTAGTTTCAGCAAATAAGTGATAACAGTTACAAAGATTACATTTTGAAGGGCAAATATGGTCTGCGACACCAGTAAATTCTCAGACACATCCCATACTAGAGGGTTCTAACTGAAACTTCGAATGAGAACTTTTCTTTGATAACTAAATACTAAGAATGCAAAAGTGAAGCATAATGTATGTAAAATTATTGGATGAAAGTGAAGTAAAATATCTTACTTCAGCACTGTGTTTCTGCACCAACAAAGCCACTTCAGTCCTAGCATTCACAAAGCGCCACTGCAGATGCCGGTTATACAGAAGCCTCAACAGGTGTGCATCAAAAATTCGATTCTCCCCTACCTTGCCCCTCCGAACATCAACAGCAAAACTAAGTACTGAAGGTGTCTCACTGAAATTGTTACTAATGGTGCTAACAGCATTTCTTACACGAGATGGGCTAGACATCCCCCGAGATGGAGTTGATGATCCCACTGGTGTCATGAACTTACTTGGAGATGCAGGCCTGATGCCTCCACGAATAGGAGATGACATAGTCCGAGGCGATGATGACATATTATCACTCGGGTACTTTTTCAACTTTGGTGGCACAATCAGTTTTGAACCAGGACTTTTCGATAGTGGTGACCCTGGATCCTGCAATCTCCTCAACCGACTATTTGTTTCTTGCCAAAACCTAGCTGAAACAACAATTCCACGAGGTCCACTTCGTGTATGGGAAGCCCCACCAGAGTCTTGCACCCCTGAAGTACTACCGGAAGAAACACTATCCGTATCCGATGCAGTAAGATCAGATGCAACAGATGATTCATTATTAACTGAATTTCCATCTTGGGCTCGTTCAGCTGCCTTTAAAGGCTCAGCATTACCTAAATCAAGACTCAATCTACCTTTGAATGACACCCTCCTCTCATCCATCATAGATTGCTTAAGTGTTCTAGTCATGCTCCCGGATCCAATAACCTTACTTCTCTCGCCACGATTATAATCTAAACTCCTAGATAATGGATTAACCTGCCTGGCCCTAGCTGGCCATGGATGCTGATCAATAGGCTTGGAATTCTCAGCCTGATCTCCTCCTCCATCACGCTTTCCTCTCAACAGAGTACTAGTCCTCCTCCTCTCTGGTGTACCCTTCCTCACACTACTCAAATTAGGCGAAGATGGTGCAACCTTAGTCTTACTAATTGGCAAAGAAAAAGACTCCCCTTGGAACGACACTGATAAACTCCTTGTACAAGTGACCAACAGCTTCGTAGCTGCTGAAACATCACTAGCATTACACTGTTTCACATCAAGATCAGGTGTAAGAGGCCTCGAGACCCCAGGCCGCCTTCTGTCCACAGAAACAGACCTTTTGGGGCCTAAAGATGCAGCATTTGACACAGAAGTCGAATTTCGCGGAACTAAAGGGGAAGGAAACCTTCTTGAAGAAGACGAAGACGACGAAAGAGAGGACGAATTTGAGGTAGATGTGGAAGGTGAAGGGGACAAATATCTTGAAGAAACAATTCTTGATTTATTAGGCCTTTTGGGGTTATTAACAGCATTACGATTACTATTATCTTTCTCAGAAGGCAACAATGGAGGCCTTCTTAAAGACTGGTCATGATCTTCTTGTGAACAACTTGTTTTGGGGTTTGCAGTTGCAGCTGCTGCTCCAGATACAGCAGCCACCATCATCACAACAACAACAACAACAGAAAAAAAACACACATAAACACACACTAAAAGTATGGAATTTCACCTTTCACATTGTGCTTTTTAGGCCAAAATAAGCTTATCCAAAAGCCCTTTTTGCCTCATAACCTGCAATAAAGATTAAAAAAAATGGTCTTTTAGCTTAAAACACCATAATAGGTCTTTGCAAGTTTCTAACTTTTTTCAAGATTTTGAGGAAATGTGGTAGTATATAGTGTGCTAAGCGCTAATTTTGGAGAGAGGAAGTTCTAGATATTGGTGAATTTTCAAGCAAAGAATGGTGAGGCTACAGTGTGTGTTTTTGGTGTGTGTGTATCTTTTAGTGTGAGTGTGTGTGTGTGTGTGAGTGTGTGTGTGTGTGAGTGAGAGAGAGAGAGAGAGATGGTGAAGAGAGGTGAGATTTGGGAGCATGGAGAGTTTCGTGCATCTTGAGGTGTTGGGCTTTGGGGTTTTGTGAATCTTTGGAAAGACGTTACGCTTAACCAAATCAGATTTCTTAGTTTTACTTAATTGTTTTTTTAATGAAAAAACTTTCGACGTAATAGTAAAGTCATAAAAATAGTTTTTTTTTTTAATATATAAAGTAAGATTATGTGTAATAGAGTTGATTGTTATTCTTATACTTCTTTGAACCCAATTTACAGTTAGATTTTTCCTTTAATTATTTTTTAGTTGGAAGAATTAGTTGTTTTAATTGAGAAAATGTTTATGTTGAAAGGGCATGGAACGTCTATTTTGCCTACAGCGACTTCATAACCATATATGCCATGTCCCGATTTATGGCATTTATTGTTGAAGGAGATAAGATTTTAATTTTGTCTTTTCATTACAAATATTATTGAATTCTTGATTGATTTAAAATATGAACATAAAGCTATCACAAATTATATATTCAATATAATAGTGAATTTCTCATCAAAAAAATAAAAATAAAAAAATAAAAAACACATGTGAAGATGATTTCATGACTTGCTGCTTTTGAATTTATAAAAAAGAGTACTAGGAATAAGCGATTGGAAGAAACAACTCAAATGGGGTCAAGTCTTGAAGATTCTTTAGTTGTTTAGGTCATGCCATGATAATCTTTTTTGAATAACTACACCAACATTTTTATAATAAAATAATAAAAAAATTAAGATTAAAGTAGGCTCTTGAGTTGATATAAAAAATAATAATAAAATTAAAAAAAAAAGTGTTTGATGAACTGGAAAGTATAATGAAGCTAGAATCTAGCTTAAAATTTGATTCATCAGATTCTTAAAACCTAAGGGTTAAAATAGTACATATAGGGTTAAATAAAATATAACACTTGAAAATTAGTTTCGTTGTCATCAGAGGCAGCATCAAAGAGAGCGAGACCCACAATATTAAATTACTAATTTCGTTCCTAATTGCCATTAAAATTTCTATATTTTCATGTTTATACATGAAGATTTGCTTTGACTTTGTCCTCCTCCTAGGTTGATCCCATGTTGCACATAGAAGAATGAAAGAAATCAAGAGATTAAAATTGATTAGATCCGAGGTTTTCAAATATCTTCCCATTCTATTCTCGAATACCAAAATAGGATTCTTGGTAAAACAGCATAGTATATATTAAAACCAGACAACTTCTTGTAAGATTGTATGAGTACACTTTTAGATGTCCTTTTCGATAACTTTTCCTTCTCTCCTACTCAAGTATGCTCCTAAACGCGCACTATTTAGAAATGAGAAGACAGCAGAAGATGCAACACTTCTTACCCCCAACGAGTTACCGCAGTTCTCGAACGTTTAGGCTAACGTGGGAGAAATACTCAGGTCTCGAATGTCTATCAATTCAAATGTTATTCTTCTTAAGGTTAATTTCGATAGACTCTATATATACTTAAATTAAGTAAAACTTTAATCTCGAGAGTTAGCACCTTGATTTGTGAGTTCAAGAAGCCTCTCAAGAGAGCTTCTATCACTAAAAGAATAAATAAAAGAACTAACGTTTCTATTCATCCAAAAGTTCTTTTTTTTTCCTTGACAAAAATGAATTGTTCAGAAATTAATAGGCTAACTCCAACAGCCTCCCTATTTTTCTCTCTACATGTAGAGAGTTTAAAGTTGTCTCACTAATTTTAGGGGTCCTCTATTTCAATTTCACTCTAACAGCCTCTCTAATTTTAATTTATCCTTATTTCAGGGAGTCTCTATTTCAATTTTACTCCAACAGTCTTCCTAAAAATTATATTCTAGCACTCTAACAGTCATATTTTTTACTATTGGAGCACTTTTGCATATGGCTCTCTACATTTAACAAGTCTGATGGATGAAATAGAGGCTCTCAATTCTAAAGAGCCCCAACTAAAGAGGCTATCATAGTATTTTTCACTAATTTGTCTCCCTATAAGAACGAATGAGCTATTATAGAAAGTTTCTTAGAGTAAGTCTAATACATTCCCTCTAAGTGATGGGAAAATTACCTGAGGAAAAATATGATAAATTGAGTTGTATCTTCCACAGAGAGGGCTTGTAGGAAATTTATGGATGACATAGAGAAGTAAACTGCATTTGAATTTTGATAAATGTATGCAGTTTGCTTGGCCAGGTTATATTTGCAGTCTAAGGCATAGCCTCAATTTGTCTTCATTATTTAGTTTGCTATAGGATGCACCGTCACATTCAGTGCCTATCTCTTGCTTTTGACGCATATTCATTTCTTGTTTCTATAGGCTTTAGCTACTTCTCATTGTTATTCCCTAGGCTAGAATAGCTATGTAGTTCTTAGTTGTATACGCTCTTTTTTTCTTTTTCTTTTTTTCAGAAAACTCTCAAGAACTTTGAATGCATGTTAGAACTTAATTTTGGGATATATAACTCCATTTGAAAAGGCATAATCAGAATTAGTTAAGCACAAGGCCTATTGAAACTGGTCCTGAAAAAATTAGTCTTTTAACTAATTCAATACTAATCTATAACGTGAACAAGTCTTCTATACACGTAACATAAAATTAATTGTAATAATGTCACGTTTTGTGAAACTCTGCATTATGACATTTTATTATTCTTCTTTAGTCATTTTTAATTCGTTAAGGCAAGGGAAAGACATTGTTTCACGTATCATATTAACAAAGTAGCAGCCAGGCGGTTGAGGTGGTGACTTTGCACCATATTTATGCTATTCTGAGAACTGGTCTTCTGTGAAAGGTGTTACCATGACCCGTGACTTTCTTCACAAGTAGAGCTACAGCAACTTGGCCAGCAGAGCGTGAGCAATTGAACAATAATTCTGCCATTCTGGGGTCCCGCAGGGTCCAATGTAGGAGAAAAAAAAAAAAAAAAACTCAAAATTCACTTGTACTAAGCTACCGGTGTGTGTACGGTTCAAAAAAAATTATGTTCATTTTAAAGTATTTTATATATAGACTTTTACGATCTACAATTAAGATCAAGAAATGTTATGCTACCGAGATTCCTTTTTGGGTGGACATCGACAATCTACTAAGTCCAAGACTTGGTGGTTTTAGGTTGTGCAGACAGGGTATACTAATAGCGTATAGGCTTCGGAGATAGAACTTGTGTCCTTGCCTGTTGCCTGGGTCGACTTTTTATACCGAATCCTGGTTGGGTTATTGTGTTGCAAGGTTGCTTTGCTATACTAATGAGGTCTAGGGCAATTACACCTCCTATAGGTCACTGCACGGAGGTTGACTTCCATATGTGGCTACGCTAATGTTATCTTGTCAAATCTTGGGTTAGGTCGGATGTGTTTCTTAATCCTTCTGATGCCGAATTGAATTTTCAGTAAGGTATCACAAAACTCGAATTCTACGAGTGTTTGAATCTTCTCCACCGGTCTGAGACTGCGTCAACTTAACATCCTTGTAGACGTGGGTCTAGGGACCGATATCTGCTATGTAATTCTATAACTCAAGTATTTTTTACAACACAAAATGCAACATCGCAACCATATTTTACATTTTTTTTTTTAAAGATATAACTCTTTTTTTTTTTTGGTAAAGAAGCAAAAAAAGATATAACTCGATTGGTATAATTTTACCATCGCAATCTAACCTTAAAAAGAAGAAATAATACATAGATGTGCTTGGGATAGTAATTGTTGTTATTCAACTGTAAGCTTAGCCAACAGAGCACTGCACAACTTTTGTCCTTAATGGTGATATGCCTGATATTCTTGCCTCTCTATCTGCAAAGTCAGACGCAAGTGCCATTTTTCCATACATGCACCATCCACAAAATGCACATCAAACAATAGGACACTCAAACATGGCAACGCACGTGTGCAGCAGCAACTCTGAAATTTATGAGATCTTTGTTTTTAGTTTTGGTTCATGTTAGATTGAAGAGCCATAGGAGCTCAAAATACAATGTAAACAATTGCAGATTTTGGCTTCATTTAGTAAAACTGTGAATGTAAAAAAGTTGTCCAAATAGGTGAATCATTCCTTTGCTCTTCGTAATTTTCCAGGAGAGGAAAATGTTGTCAGAAAAATAATACCCGTCAGACATTGGATACTTTGGCACTGAGTTTGATAATTGCAAAAAATGCTAATATTTTGAGTTTAGTAATAATGCAAACGTTGTTGTAATGCACTGCTACACCATCCGTGATTTGTCGTCTTGAAATAAATCTGTGATATCCTGTCTCACATCGATTTTGTTTTTTATGAAATTTATATTCAATTTATAATGACTTAGATTCAGCTAGTTGATTAGGCTTAAGTCATTATAGGTGATATTAGGCAGGCTACCAGATGAAAGTGTAGGCTCTCCTCACTGCCCGATAGTCTTGGACTATGATTCTGTTCTGTTTGGCGTGATGAGGACATTGCGTATTTAAGGGAAGAGTCTGGTGTATGAAATTTGTGTTTAATTTATAATGACTTGCGTTCATTACTAATGTTAATACACATTTAAGTATTTTGGACATGTAAATTAAGATCAATGTGTTGGTAGACTAACAATTAAATTTAAATTATTATAATATTTAATGTGATCATGTCTAAAATGAATTAAATAATATAAAAATAATAATAATAATAAAACATCGTGGTAATAAGGAAACCACCAACAAACATAACAAGGACAAACTGATGATGGATGGTTTAGATTATGACTGAGAAACAACTAATTAATTAATAAAGATCCAGGCTAGCTCCAAGCTCACTCATGCAAAAACGTTGATTGATTAATTATATTCAGGAAAAGGAAAGTATACTAGCCGACCCCTGTTCGATTATATCTATAGATTCATTAACAAATGATGATTGTTTGAAGGTTGAAGCCATGTGACTTGAGGTACACTCTAATATTTTATAAGTGGTTTAAAAGTAACACACCCACTAAATGGTGTTTTTTAACTAAACATTTGTTGGCCCTCTTCCAAAGTGATCACAAATTTATGAATGATTGTGTCTGTGCACACATTTGCCTACTTTGCTTCTCCCTTCCACTTTGTCGACCTTAATGAGGAAAATGTGAGTTTTGAAGATTTTTCAATAAAGGGAAGGTTGACGCAACAGTAAAATCATAGTTTTTAGAGTAAAATGCACTATACTTCTTTGTGTTTTATAAAAGTTGTATAGTAAACTTTGTGTTTTCAAAAGTGGCATACAACTCCCTATATTATCCATAAAGTTGTACACTCTTCCCAATTGGAACATTCGTTAAACGTTATTGGTTACAAGTTATAAAAGACAAAATTAGCCCTATTAAATAAAAATATTTTGTATTTTTAGTTAGTTTTTCAAATTTCCTTCATTATTATGCATCACATTAACAAAATATTGATTAAAAATATTTCATATAAATTTTATTTATTTTCATTCTACTTGAAATTACATATCTAATGCTTCAATTTTCATGAGATTTGAACAAGAATTGAAAAAGATATGAATTTTTGAAATTTGTTTTCATGGAATAAAATTCTGCAGATTGAAGGTTGAAGATGACACAAAACGACGTCGTTTTGATTATAAAACCCCACCAATAAACTGATGCCATGTAGCAAACCCGAACCAATAAAAAAATGTCACATAGCAGCGGTTAGGATTTAAAACAAGTTGGCTGGCCATTACAAAGATTTGAACCCATGATCTTCATCTTGAAAGCAAATAACTTAGCCACTAAGCCATATGTGTTCTTCAAAGTTGTTAAAGCACGAAATTAAATATATTGTCTTCCAAATCACAAGAGCCAGCAGTACACTCCATCTCCGCCAGTCCTCAAGCCCTCTTCATCAACTACCCCCACCATTGAAACCACCTCCACCAGCCAGCAACGAATCTATCAGCACAAAAATCCATCAAACTAATACACAACAATAACCATGCATTTGAAAGTCATGAAACTTTAGGAAAAAAAAAAAGGGTTTAATTTAAAACAATCTCAAAATTCAATTCCTATATGAAAATTATTTATAGACTATGAGGATTTTCAAAAGATTATTAGTGATGAGTATCTAAAATTATTTATGGTGGAGATATGTAGTGGTATGTGCTAGAGGTGAGGAAGAAGAAGGGTGAAAATGAAAAAAAAAAAAAAAAAAAGAAAGAAAGAAAGAAAGAAAAGTTCGAAAGAATATAAGGTATTTTGGTCAAACAATATGCATTTTAATACTTTGTGTGATTCTTAGTTGCATTGTAAGTGTGTATATGTCACTCTCCGTTAAATTTAACAGAATATTGGACGGAAGGGGGATGAAGCAACATTATGGATAATACAGGGGAATCTATACTACTTTTAAAAATACAGGGTTTATTATGCAACTTTCACAAAACATAAAGGAGTATGGTGCATTTTACTCTAGTTTTAAATAAGAATAAATTTAAAATTTTTGTTCAACGGAGTTAAAATCATACAATATAATACTCATATATGAGTAATCTTTTTTTCAGCGGGGATAGTTTCTAACTACCTGTTTATTAACTTGTTCATCAATCGATTTTTCAGTCTAAAAATATGTTAAAATTATATCAAGTCCAACTTACTCTTTAATAGTTCCGCTTTCAAGGCCAATCAAAGTGTAGTCCCCTCTGACCTAGATATAGGTTCCCCCATGCCTCTAAAGGTCAAGGTTCGAAACGTGAAAACAAACCTCTAACAAAATGCAAAGTGTAAGACTAGGTACAGTAGGTTTTAAAGTAAATCTGACCTTTAATCAAACCTAAAATATAGGGAGAGTTCTGTACACTGAATTACACTTTTTTTAATCAAAATTTCCAAGTTGACATTCAGAGAGATTTCGGGGGAAAATTCAAGTTCCCCACCGAAACTATTGAGGACCGTTTAACTATCAGCTTTGACAGATGGACCCTCAAGTACACAGCAGAAGCAAAGCTTCTTTCAAGTAGTTTAGTTGTCCATTTCTGCTGTTGAATCAATCGCCATTGACTTGGCCTGAAACTGCGTAAATTTCTCTTTTAAGGACTTGATGTTTGACAAAATCTCTGAATCGATTTAAAGTTGAAGCTGAAGATTGCCATTTAAGCTTTCAGGTCTCACCAGAAAGTTCCTAGCAAAAAGAATTGATATTTGACGAAAGTTCCTAGCAAAAAGAATTGATATTTGACGAACTATAATGTAATTATTAAACTTTATAAAAGTAATTGACCAAAAAAAGAAAATTCATAAAGTAAAACGCTCATCACTAGCCTCGATTTTTTTTTTACTAAACAAAAAAATCATATATTAATCACAAAAATATGTACATCAGTAACAAAGCCAATAAAATACGAAATAAGCTTACACTAGGATACCTATCCTCAATGTAAACCTATACAAGCATGTTCCTCTCCTTCTATATATGATAAATGGCTACTCGGAACAAAAGCTTGGTAATGACAATTTGCAAAAGAATGTTGGTTGCAATTGAGAGTGATCCAATTAGGGATATGTTCCCATTCTTTTTTTTTTTTTTGATTAACGGGACTCCTAAGATCCAATATAAGGTCATTAAAAAAATTCAATAATAAAAAAATAATAATGCAATTATAGTTTCAACAATTCATTACCATTGAGTCACTTTCATAAAGTCTAACGTTACACAAGAATCCATGCCTCCCCACTTTTTCACATTTCTTTGGGTAAAAAAGAGGGCTGAGTGTGGGAGGTGAGCTCTGCATATCTCTCAGCGGGACCATCTAGTAACCGTATGGAAGTTCTGCCCCTTGGCTTAAGGAACTGAAGTTTGAGGGGACAAAAAATACCAAACTTTTTGATGGGAGGAAAAAGGGAAATCTGCAGTTAATCAGATTTGACTATAGGCCTAGCATTTGAAGAAGCAAATGTCCTAAGAATCAAAAGTAAACCTTAACACATATGGTTATCACAACATAATGCAATAACAGACTTCTCCAAGAGCCCAAAACTAATTTCTTGGTTCACACATCAATTTAAGTCAAATGTTAAACTATAATAAACAAAATTGTTTGCATTACATCAATCATCTCTAACGAGACAGCACGTAATAATTCAAAAAGCTGCAAACTGTGAATCTCTCTTGAAAAAAATTCATCAATTGTACAGCAAACTCCAATTGTTCTGTTTAGCGGTACTGCAAGAGAAGAAGTCAAGGTAAGTGAACAAACTATCCAAAATTTAAAAAGAATAAGATCCAACCATTATGCCAATGAAAACTACAAGATACACAACGAGAGAAGCTTTCAAGAACTCAGCTATATTGAATCAAAAAGAATCTGACGTAATCTCAATGAAAAGTTCAGCTTGTTACCTTAATGAAGCCGATTTCCTTTGCATTGCTGTGGAAGCACTGTCTGCAGCACATAAGCCCATACTTTCTAATCAACCCGTGAGAGTTTCCACACACACGGCTGCCAATTTTAGTTATAACACAACATTAGATACTTGCATTACCAAAGTTATCTAACGCCCAAATGGCATTAACACATGCAGCATTAGCGACTAAATTTAAGTGGGTATCAATTTTTGAACTAAAAAACCCACAAAGAAGTACAAAATTCTTTTATCAGACTGTTTTTTTCGCTGTACCTGCTTCACTGATCAATTCAAATCTTAAAGCTAGAGAGATCATTGTTTTACAATCTTCTACTGTATAACTCTATCACCTAAATCTAAAAGCTTTGAAGATTTATAGGATAGTCAACACCAAGACAGTACGGCCATTACTATTTCACTTTTCCGCTATTATAGCCATATTTGCCGCAATCCATACGAAAAACATTGATTAATAACATTTAGACCTACAAAAAAAAGTTTACGATTTTGTGAAGACAAGTTCCATTTTTTCAAAATTAATCGATTCAACAATAGGAAATTAAGCACGTTTGCACTATGAAAACTTACTGACAATAGACAAAACCAACCATTTTCGTAGCAACATAAATTACTGCAAGTGAAATAAATAAATTTCCTGAATTTACATGTTAAATACCATCGTCACATAATAATCTAATAAAACTCATGAATTATAACCATGTTGCAAAAATTAAAAGTGTCGGGACAGTGAGCCGCAGGTTACTAAATTATTACGGTGTTACAGGGTTTAGCATACAACTACATTAAAACTAATAAAGCTTTTTTCAATTTCACCCATACTATACAAATATATCAACATTAAGATACAAATTAAGAAACAATTATCAAAGAGTGAAAATAAAAAAATAAAAATTGAAGTGGCAAAAGATTTGAGATGTTACCAGGTGCGAGAGCCAGGACCATAGGTCTTGGGGTGAGAGTTCCACACATTGGAGTGCCCCATTGCTCTTTCTTTTTCTTCTGCTCTTCTTCTTCTTTGATGGCTGTGGAGGTTTACTCTAGTGGAGAAAAGCTGTGTATTTATATTATGCAAGCTTAGAAACCCTAAGGGCATGTTTGGAATTTGGGCGTTCGATGAGGGCATGATTGGAAACGGACACTTCCATTTTGTTGAGATTTATTTTCTGATTTAATCAGGAATATGGATTGATTTTAATATATATATATATATATATATATATATATTTTGCTTAAATTAAAAATCCATTTTTATTAATGACAAAATTGTTCCACGATGAAATTATCAGAAATTTTACATAGGTAATAATGTCTTTTTTTAGATGTGATAAGGAAAATACTTTTCAAATTATCTATTTTTGAGGTATTGGAGGTCTTAGAGATTCACAGTTATTGAGTTTTGTATCGTGTTTTAGGATTATGTTGTTCTGTTTTGTTATCTAGTTCAATTATTTAGATTTTCTAAGCAAGCAAGTTAAAATTTTTTTTAAAAAATTACTAAGAATTTAAATGTTGCAGTGATTTGAACATAAATTCAGTACCATTGAGACAAACAAAAATTATAATTTTGTCCCAAAACTAATGGCATAAAATTTGGAATCGCCAAGCCAGATAATTAAGATCGACAAAAAAAAAAGAAGATAAAGTCCTGATCCTAAAACTGCGAACACTACACACCATGGCCAATACGAAGAGAAATTGTTCCGCAGGTTCAAAATCAACCAATCTTCCAGATCTGTCGTGGAAATGAAAGAGGTATAGAGGAAAAAATTAAATTCATTAAGCGCAATGTCCAAGAGATGATGGATGTGATGATTAACTGAGAGGCTATTAGACATCAAACCTTCCGTCGTAGAGTCAGAATTGGCTGGATCAAACCTCCGATTGACAGTTATAAGCTTAATGTGGATGGTTGCTCTAAGGGTAATCCGGGTTTCGTAGCGGCAAGCGGCATCATAAGGAGGAGTATTGGTGCCTGGTTTACGGGATTTGTGGTTAATTTAGGGATTACGTCTAACAACATGGCTAACTCACTGTTTTGTTTGAAGGAATGCGTTTGGCGATGAGTTTGGGAGTTAAGAGCCTGGCAATTGAAATTGACTCTCAAGTTGTCTTAGACCTGGTTCAAGGTGGAACTACTCACCGCAGTCCTCTGGGCCCTTTGGTGCAGAAATGCAAGGACATCCTGCA
Source organism: Ehretia macrophylla (assembly GCA_037974665.1). NCBI lineage: Eukaryota > Viridiplantae > Streptophyta > Magnoliopsida > Boraginales > Ehretiaceae > Ehretia > Ehretia macrophylla. The sequence continues at coordinate 21,834,692 of CM075776.1, read as the reverse complement.
AAGGAAAAATGGATTCCACGTGAGTCATGTGTTTCAAGAGGCGAATTTGTGTGCTGATTGGCTTGCGAATTATGGTTTACTTCAACCAATTGGTGGACTTGTCCTGGATGCTCCACCAAATGATCTCATCAGACTCATTACTAGGGACAATGAGGGAATGACTATTCCCAGAGTTAACCCGTTTTAACTAGCTGTGCCTCCTTCAAACCAAAAAACAAAAAAACAAAAAAAACAAAGCCATCAAACATAGGATGATGGGCTTGGATACATAGGCCCAAAATGAATACGGGTTCAATTAAAACTCATATGTTGTGGATATGGTTTTACCGATATACCATGATACCCATATTTTTAAAAGTCCTTCAAATACAAGTAAAAATAAAAAAAAAATAGTACAAGATGCATTAACATTTTCTTTCCCTCCATAAGAGAAAATGTAAAGATAATTTTAAACGAAAGTTACTTAAATACACTTTACATATTCATTCTTATGTTAGGATACAATTGAAATTGAAATTGACATTATGTACAAGTATTAGAGACAATTAAAATATTTCACACATTAATCTTTTATTTTCTTCCTTAAAATTCTAAATTGAAAATATTGCAAAATTCTCTCATTAAAAGAGTCCCGATCTTTCCACAATCTTTTTCCTTCCAAAAGTCAATCCAAACGGGAAAAAGATTCCCTAACTCCTATTCCTTTTCCTTTTCTTTTAAAAGTGCAATTGAAACACTATGTTAATTCCATTATGATCAACAATGAATAGAGGGGATTTATGTAAAATGATAGCAAAGACTAACTAATGGAATGTAATCTCTTGATTAAGAAGAATGATTATTAAACTCCTTCTTATACCATCATTCTTTTGTTTTTTCTCTTCATTTTTATTTGTCTAATATCATTTTTCTAAACTTTTATATTTATAACTTTAAGATTTTAATACATATGTAAAATCCAAGAATATAAAAATAACTTTAACATGCATGCATTGTAGGGATTAATCCCTAACCCCCCTCCCCCTATTCCCTAGTCTTTATCTTTAATACTTTTTCATTTAGAGCATAAACGAAACAGATATCTGTAAAAGTCATTCTCATTACTATCTCTATTTCCTATACACTAATGTATCTTATACAAGTAAAACTCATCCTTATTGTCATCAAAAGGTCGGAAATATCATCTTTCTACCCTAGTCTTTCCTAATTGTTATCCTTTCCACCATGGTGACCAAAAAAAAAAAAAGAAGCTTTTTCCACCACACCCGAAAAAAGTCAGATCTAAGAACAAAAAAATTCCAAGCCAAATGGCCTTCTGAATTTGACCCAAAAAAAAAAAAGGGCCTTGTACAAAGTTGACTAATTGTCCAGACTTGTTTCATGGAATCTATCCATGTTTGGGGTTGTCACATTTACACGCAACCCAATAACATAAACAAAGTGCCTACCAATTCCTACGGAACAGTTTAAAACCAAATCCACACTAAGTCCAACACGTGCACTTACAGTTTAAACATGTTGCCTATGTTAGATCCTTAACAAGATCACTACTCTTTAACTTGGCACAAGGCTAAACAAAAATCCTGACGTTTAACTAACCTTGACCAATATACTTAACATTGAGAAAGTTAACAAAAGTGTTAAAAAAAATCAACATCAAAATTTGTACACTTCCATTGATTAGGTGGGAAGATTCTTGCCAAGCTAAAAGATCTTTATTACGGGAAAGACCCTCCATATTAGTTGTCAGTTTTTGTTCGGTTCTCACATGTAAGTTTTATCCTTACTATCAGTCGGTACCATCCGGCATTTATTACATCATATCTTGTAGTATTTATTCCTCAAACAATCAAATTCTCTTATCTCGTTGTTGCCTTATTGGGGTTGACCTGCAACATCTCTGTTTCTTGCACATCTCTCTCCCCACCTTTCTAGTGAATGGGGAAAGAGGAGATTGTTGTTGATGTCAAAAACAATTCAAACACAAAAACAAACCCGAAACTTACACTATTGCCTCTTATAGCTCTGATTTTCTATGAAGTTTCTGGGGGTCCATTTGGTGTAGAAGATTCAGTCAGGGCGGGAAATGGACCATTACTTGCTTTGCTTGGTTTCTTGATCTTCCCTTTGTTTTGGAGTATCCCTGAAGCTCTTGTCACAGCTGAATTAGCCACAAGCTTTCCTGAAAATGGTGGATATGTTATTTGGATATCGTCAGCTTTCGGCCCTTTTTGGGGCTTCCAGGAAGGATTCTGGAAATGGTTTAGTGGAGTTATGGATAATGCTCTTTATCCGGTATTGTTTCTTGATTACTTGAAGCGTTCGCTTCCTATTTTCAATCGTTTGATTGCTAGAATTCCAGCTTTGATTGGCATCACAGTTTCTTTGACATATATGAACTATAGAGGCTTGCATATTGTTGGTTTTTCAGCTGTTATGCTTGCTGTTTTTTCGCTTTTCCCTTTTCTTGTGGTTGGTGTTCTTTCTATACCGCGAATTAGGCCTAGAAGATGGTTGGTTGTAGATTTCAAGAAGGTGGATTGGAGGGGATACTTTAATAGCATGTTCTGGAATCTGAATTATTGGGATAAGGCGAGTACACTAGCAGGGGAAATTGAGGATGCAAGTAGGACCTTTCCAAAGGCGCTGCTCGGGGCCGTGGTTTTGGTGGTTTGTTCATATTTGATTCCACTTCTTGCGGGCACAGGAGCTCTGGAATCTGATCCTAGTGTATGGAGTGACGGTTATTTTGCAGAAGTTGGAATGCTGATTGGTGGTTTTTGGCTAAAGTGGTGGATCCAAGCAGCGTCTGCCATGTCTAATTTGGGATTATTTGAGGCAGAAATGAGTGCTGATGCTTTCCAGCTTCTGGGAATGAGTGAACTGGGAATGCTTCCATCTATATTCGCCTCAAGGTCTGTTCTCGTTTCCAGTCTGCAACATAATAACTTTTCTTTTAACGATCATGATTTTCATATTTTCGTTCTATTTGATGACTTCATCAATTTGCATAAAGTAGATTAGAAATCATTAAACATGGGGATCGTTTAGATGTAGCTTAACATTAACACCGAAGGCTAATTGAAAGAGAATATATTTCTATCTCGATAAAAATATGAGGATAACCCTTTTGCAGAGGTGTGATATTCTGATAAAATGCTTGTGATGTTGCCTAGTTTGCAACATTTTCAGAATCTCTCACAATTTGTAAAAGAAGCAGGCAATAATTTTCTTATCAACAATGTTGGTTCGTTGTTCTGTATCTTACTGCGATACTAATATGAGAATGGAAATGTTATACATTCTAAGGCCTAAGCTCACATGACATTTTCTCCAAAAACTGTATTGCAGATCAAAGTACGGGACACCGCCTTTTAGCATCTTGTGTTCTGCAACCGGGGTGATTTTCTTGTCGTGGATGACTTTCCAGGAAATCTTGGAATTCCTTAACTTCCTATATGCTGTTGGAATGCTCCTTGAGCTTGCAGCCTTCGTAAAACTGAGGATAAAGAAACCAGATCTTCACAGACCTTACCGAGTTCCTGTACAAACATTTGGCGCTGTGATGCTTTGCCTGCCTCCTTCTTTCTTACTTATTCTTGTCATGTGTCTTGCGTCTTTTAGGACGTATCTAGTGAGTGGTATTGTGATTATTGTAGGACTTTTGCTGTATTATGCTTTAGATTACACAAAGTATAGATTGTGGACTCCGTATATTATGAAAGAACCATCAAAACCTTCTGACGATGATATTGAAGGCCATGAAACTGTGCTGGAACGCGATCAAGAAGCCAATGATGAAGCATATATTGGCCTTCTATCAGAATTGTCATCTTCCAAGACAGAAAGAAGGCCTGCAACTAAATCAGAAGGAATCTTGGCTTTGGAGGAGGATACACTTGCCATACCTTGTGCTCCATACTTGCCACGACGCGTGCAACTTCACACAGGAAAATAATGTCTACTAGGATTTTCATCCCCGTTTACAGTTATTTCTGTATCTAATATACGATGGGTCTGTCAAATTGTTGAAATGTGTCAGAGGTTAAATTTCTGACCTCAATGTAAAACGATAAATCACTACACACTTAGATGTTTATGTGCCAAATAGACCATTAGTTAGATTGAGCACAAGCAGGAAAAATGCAGAAGTTGTTTTGCTATTCTATTTTGCTTTTTGATTACAGATTTAATCTGGTGAGAGTTAATTCTTTTAAGGGAAACTATTCTATACATCACGATCAGACATCCAACTCTAACATGTGTTTGGGCCCATCCCCACACTCAAGACCGGACGTATGTGAGGACGTGTTGCACTATTTTTTCATTGTTTTCTACTATTGTAAGAAGATACTCTGCAAGAGTCAATCTTCTGCATGCTTTCGTGAACCTTATGCTTTGGTTTTTCATAAATGACATGGATATACATCTCGTTCAAGATTCTTAGAGCATCAGAGGGTTCATGCTGGTTTTATAGCTTCAAGTCAATTTATAAACAGGTGATCTCCTGTCTGAATGATTGCAGAGCTGACAACCATGTTAGTATTGTAAACGAAAATTTCTTCAATTCGCGCAACGGTCATGTGACAGTAACAGATTAAGTGGGCCTCACATGATAATAGGGCCAACCTATGTATTAGAGTGTCAATGATCGAACGGTTGAACTGAAGCCTTTTCCATTGTAAATAAAGTTGTATATACGATTTCTACTAGAAACAGACTGGTGTGAGTCAATCCTTCCGAATTTGTTCCTATGCTACTACTAATATTTCTTGCATCATGTTGTACTTCATACTCAAAAGAGTCGCTTATGGCCTCTATTAGTAGTATTTAGTATTGGAAAATGTTTGGGTCTAACTATCGGTGGAGTCCACATCATGTGAGTCTCACAATGTGTATGTTGGATTTAACTAGATGACTTTATAAGAGAAGATCAAACGAATCTAACTAAAAATGTTGATCATACAATCACATTATATGGGGACTCTAATCTTCATACAATAAATGCATTGTAACCAAATATTTTCCTAGTGTTTTTAAAATATCTAATTCAGACCTAAAATTCTAAAATGTAGATTATAATTTATTCATAGAGTTTGATTGTTTAGAATTTGGAATATCTAATTAGAATTAAAAATGTATATATTTTGATTCTTAATCTGTAATTTCCCAATTCTAAATCTAGACCTCAATTCCCAAAGGAACAAACATCACCTTAAAATTTATATACGCTAAATTTTGGAATGGGTCACTTAGACCAAAAAAAAAATATATATATATATATATATATATATAGTATGTGTGTGTGTGTTCCTTTTATGATTTATTATGTGCCCTTTCTTAAACTACATTTGTCTGCTTGAAATTACCATATAATTCTATACAAAAATTTTGCTTTCCCGGGAGAATGATAAAAAAAGTGATAAATCTCCTAAATCTATTATCGAGTAAACTTTAACTTTTTTTTTTTTTTTGTTCGGCAAGTAAACTTTAACTTTGTCCTCACTTGTAACACAAATTTCTTTTGTGAAATTGTTAGCTTGTACACTATTTATGAAAACAAAAGCATCGTCGATTAAATGACTCCCAAACACGGCATTACTCGAACACATACACAAAACAGCACGAGTGTACTTGACTTGTCAACGATGTTTCATTAACCTAGGCTTTCAAATTAGGTCGTGTTTGGCCTGTGCCCATTTAGACATATATACAATCCATACAAGAAGGTATAAACAAGACATCGATCAAACACGCACTTTTGAGCAAAAAGTGTAGACCTCAGCGTCATCAAACCAGGTCACCAATTTCACTGTTTACAAATTTTCTCTTAATTTGCGATATGTTTTCTGGGTTTTTCATTTCTCATTAAAGGGTGTCTAATCATATTCATAATTACACGTTTCACTTAATGAAAGTATATATTTTAATTCTTGGTATATTTGATAAAAATGCTGCTAAGGGTTTTATATAATTGTGTAAATTAATGTTTACTTTTAGCTAATTTTTGTTGGTTTTCTCTTCATGTTCAACCTGAGGATAATAAGTGGTTACTGAGGGGTAGCCAACGAACCTCGGGCTATGCGTAGGTTCTGGGAAAGTGTCGGACCTACTTTGAATTTTAGGCCTTTGAAATTATGATGATTGTGTAAATTAATGTTTTCTTCAAGAATTTGGTGGTTATCTCAATTTAAAGACTGCTGGAATAATTTTCTTGAAGTTTATTTTTGTTGGTTTTTCTCTTCATTTTCGTCCCAAGAATAATAAGTGGTTACTGAAGGGCAGCCTACAGGAAGGGGTTTGGGGAAGGGTTGGATCTACTTCGGAGTCTGCTACATGCAGCTTTAGTTTTAAGCTTTTGCAAGAGGCTGTTTCTGAGAAAATTGTTTCAAATTAGGCCTTTGAGATTATGATGATTGTGCTGCTATAAAGTAGTTTATTTGCTGGAATATTGATTGTGGGTATGACTTTTTGATATTTTAGGCTGTGAAATAAAATGGTGGCTGGTCATCTATATACTCGAATGGATACGTTGGAACTCAGATATCTTATTTATCGTAAGATTGGACAGCAACGAGCAGAAAATTACTTCGATCAGTTAAGAAGATTTTTTAGTTTACAGCTTAACAAGATTGAGTTTGATAAGTTGTGTGTTAGGACGATTGGACGCGAGAATCTCTCTTTGCACAATCGACTTATTAGATCTCTTATCAAGAATGCTTGTCTGTCTAAAGTTCCCCCACCTAAAGTTAGAAAGGCAGAAGGATCCCTCGGTGTTAACAATGCAAATGGTTGCCAGAGAAGTTGTCTACAATCTCTTTATAGTGAAGCATTCCCCCAGTCGCCTCGGAAGAGTAGGTCTTCGGTCACTAGAGAACGCAGGTATGCTGACCGGCAGAGTCCTCTTGGGCTGCTTGGCAAGAGTCCCAGTACCACAGGTGAAGAAGTGGTCCAGAGGTTGCAAGAGCAGCAAAGTGCAACTGAGTTGCATTCCCTTGGTAGTAGACCCCCAGTTGAAGTTGCCTCTGTAGAAGATGGCGAGGAAGTCGAACAGTTTGCTGGAAGCCCAAGCATTCAAAGCAAAAGCCCTGTTACAGCTCCTCTTGGTATTTCCATGAGCATGGGTGGTGCTCGAAAAGCGATTCATGGTGGACTTAGATTTTCATCCGCTATTCATCCAGGATCTTGCCGGAACAATGGTTTGTTACCTGACACAAGATCTTTAAGGAGTCGCTTGGAGAAAAGATTGGAGCTGGAGGGGGTTGGCATCTCAGTGGATGGCACTAACCTGTTAAATAACGGTTTAGATTTGTTTTTGAAGAGGTTGATTAAACCTTGTATGACAATTGCTGGAGCAAGGTGTGGAATAGAGCATGTTAGACATATAAATGGACAGAGCATACCTGGATATATAAATGGCCGGAGTTTACCTGGACATAGTGGGGTATTGCAGGGGAGAATTATACAAGAAGCACCAAGGCCAGTCTGTGCTAGTATGTTGGATTTTCGTGTCGCCATGGAATCAAATCCTTGTATTCTAGGGGAAGATTGGTCAATTCAACTTGAGAGGATTTATGCTCGTGCCATGGAGGAGTAAAAAAGTTCCAGTCGGGATGTAACGGTTGTGTTGAGCAGAGGATGTGATCAAAGTCAGCCTTTTATCGGCTACACACCCTCACATGAATACTGACAGCCAGCATTATGCAGTATCCGCGCGAATGCTAAAGGAAATAAGCTGTAAATACTGCTGGAACTTATAGATTACTTTGTTAGATCCATATAAATGTCAGCATTATTAGTTGCTAACGCAGCAGCATTTCCTACGAAAACTCTAGATGATAATGTCATTCTACAATTGATTCATGTATCGTCGCGAAGTTTCTGTTCTTCAACTTACACAAATTACATTATCCATGGTTTAGAGTATTTTTATTGTAGATAGTCATGAGACTGTTTCAAACTAGACACATGTTGAATCAAGTTGAAACTAGTTACATACTTCATCAAAGCGATTTCAATTTCATACATATATTATGGTTCCTTTTATTATACTGACTAGATTCTGGCAAAAGAGACTTGTGAGCTATCTGAAATAAGTATATGAAACCATAGACACTCTTATATCAGATGTTGATTCTGGTAAGCATTTCTTTCAAATTCTTTTCTTCTATTATCAATCTTGAGTCACACGTGATGGAGGTGTTGGAGACTTCTATTTTCCAACATGAATAAATCGTGATTTTGAGAACTACTATATCAGGTCCTGAGGCATCGGACAAGTTGGATGAACACGTAACAAGTAGAAACATGTTGAAACTGAATTAATGTTTCGAATGAAAAGTGAGAAATGTCGGTTTTCACAAGTTAATTGGAAGTGGAAAGGATACTTGAACCCTTTCAATAATTTACCATCGATCATGAAGAAGCTCAAACTGCAGTGACCTTGAAGGTAATTATATTCCCAAAGCTAAACGTAAGAGACGGATCCCCTATGGCGCTAGGTGTATTTATCCCAAATTTTTTGAAAAACACATGTACTTATTATATGGGTGTCCAACGCGAATGGACTAACGGAAAAAGTACAACCTGTAATTCCAGCATGAGGCGCGAAGGCTTTGATCATTTTGTTCCAGGAAGAATAGCCTCTCTAGAAAAAATCTCACTTCTGCATATCACAGTCATGCAATCATATGCATAAATTAAAGCATTCAGTAGGCAGAATAGAGAGGGAGTTAGGTTTTAAGAGTTAAGTGTATAATATGAAAATTGGTATAAATATAGATCTAGGCCAACAGCTGTTCAAAGTACAGAAGCAAGAGTATTAATTTTGTAAAAAATGGTGATTACAGTACCAGAGCAGACAATTCTTGCTCTCAAAATGTCAGCTGTTGATCAACAAATACCATTGAGATTACAAACTAATACTGTTATAAAGGTACTTAGTTTCTTTAAATAAAATTTGAACAATGCCATAAGTTACAATATTACTGCCTGAGATAAATGATTGATTGTATTGCCTGCTTGCGATGGCTTAAAAATGCAGCGGCAAATGCAATAATGTCTCCTCAAGCGCTCAAATAAGCATTCTGTCTAGATAAATCCATTCTAGCTTCCAGCTTTGAGCTATGCTTGCCAAAGAACCAAGGGGAAGGTTGGGACCCAGTCAGAAGCTAGGCATTATCAAGCCAAACCAACTTTCTCTCGGCTTGCCATGTATGTCATGTAAACAGTCCATAGATAGGAAAATGAATTGCTCACTAGAGGCTGCCACATGAAAACAACATAGGTGTCAATTGCTATACTTCTTCAAGTAAACAATACAAGTATATTTCGATCCTGTCCTCCATCTTCTACACCTTGACCGACCTCAAGGAGGGGGGTAGGCAATGTAAAGGAAGAAAGAACATATCTACAGTTCACCAAAGAATTTGGAGAGTTTGATCTAATGCAAATACAACACATCAAATGCTTACCTGCAAATGAACAGGGACAAACTTGAACGTCAAAAAATCACATAAGGGCCAGTACATGACACCACTAATCATTGTAGGCACCAAGTCACGTTTCAATCGACCAACAATCTCTTGACCGCTTTCACCTGAGTGATGCAATCATAATACACAAATCACTAATAGGTAAGATGAAGAGTAAACATCAAACTGAATTCATTTCTCATTGTGCATCAAACTTGCTTCAGACAGAAAGCTAATAGTACCTTGTAGGGCAGCATTTACAGAGAAGAAAACAACAGTCATACAAGGACCATATACTGTCTGGCCCAACGCCATCTTTTTCAAAGTTGAGACAAGGTCACGCTTCGGAAGGACTTTAGAGACGAAGTTGAACCAATAATGTAGTGAAGGTCCTAAAATCAGCAATCCATAGCCAGCCATGCGTGATGTCCGCACTAAATCATAAGATTCCCCAGATGGCCGAGAAATTGTCTGAAGATAAAATGACATATAGAACATGTAAGTCTTTACATCCATAACCACAAGTGCACAACAATGACTTGAAACAAATTAATGATTGTTGACACAAATGAATCAAGCAATTAACTTACATATTAATCAGTAGAGAACAAAGCTAACTTGTAATCAGCTATGCATAAAGTATTACAAGGAGCTATATCAGCGACAAATAAAAAAACAGGAAAGAGAAGAGAAGAAAGGAATCATTGATTAAGGAGATATAAAAGGAAAAACAAGAGAGAAAAATTAATAAAGAGAAAAAGAAATTAAATAAAATGAATGAGATTGGAAAGAGAATAAAAATAAATTTATCTAGTTGGCATGCCAACTAGAAGGTGACAATTGGGTGATAAAAAAAAGGTGACGTCTACCATTATTCTTCCTGAGTCACTAACTTTTTCATATTTTCCTAAATGATCCTTGGCAAAAGAAATTAACTAGTTATTTTCAGTTCAAATTCAAGAAGAATGTGACTTTCTTTATAAATGTAATGAGAAATGACTAGCAGCAGCATGGCAAAGAAGATTAAAAAAAATTAATAGCAACCATACTAAAAGAATTTGGGAAAAACAAATGTATTGGAACTACACCAATCAGTAGTTACTTATTCTCATTCAAGCTGATAAATTTATTCATTCAAATAATAAGTTGCCCTCTCGAAACATTATTTAACCCGAACTTTGTCATTTCCTGAACATCTACACACCAGATAGAAATCACCAATTTTAAATATCCAAAACCAAAATCTAAAGGCAGCCAGCCAAACAAAGAAGGAAAAAAAAGGATCTCTGACAAGAATGAATAAATAAAAACTTCCAGTTAAGTAAAGAACAAAAAAACATGAAAACATAACTAAAAGATGGCAAAAATTTGGAACCATAACATCATTTTTCCCAAAGCGAAAAAAAAAAAAAAAAAACTGTGCATGCATACATCTATATATTCTTAAAAATACATAAAAATACTCTTATATCTTCTTTAGATACATAAATTTAGATTTACATAGATACATACATCAATACACACACGTGCACACACACAGGTATGATATATATGTACGTATATAATACAAAATTTGATCTTAGGATTTAATTCTTCTATAATGATAATTATCCTAACAAAATCCTAGCCACCAAAAAATCATTTTATAAGAAACATCAAACTAATTAAGTACACGTTGGTAATTTAATACAGTATCGGAGCCAAATTAGCAAAAGGTTTAGGTTTTAAGTCCTCATTGCTACCCATTTAAAACAACAACAACAAAAAAAAGAAGAAAATTTCACGTGCAAAACACAATAAATAAATATAACTTTCTCAAACAACTTAAACTTTTAAATGAGATAATAACTTAATACAAAATGAAACATTGCGAACCGAAATGTTAGGTTAAATTAAGAGACAGCTCAAAGCGATCAATTTATGGTATACCTGAGAAGTTAAGTCGGCGGCTGTGTAAATGAGGGCAGAAGTAATGCTCTTAGTAACAACGGGCCGAGACTTGATCATTCCCAGATACCACTCCACAAGCCCAAACTTTGAAGCCCATGCACCAGACGACGGCAAGGCCGACGACGCCACGTTGGCTGACGCCGAGAGGTCAACATCCTTGGCTTTTCTGTAAATAGATTGAGTCGGCCGCGAATACGCTTTGCAATGTTGCTGAAAATGCTGGTTTCTGATAATCGGGCCCTCGATTGGGCCCGTGATCATGTGACGATTCCATAGGTTGTACAGTGCGCTGCGAGTGTTGTACCCGTTTCTTGTGAACCGGCGGCTCATGTTTGGGGTTTTTACAAGGAGGGGTTTTGGGAGAAAGAGAGAGAGCAGATGGGAAACTTGTGGCAAATTTTGGCGTGTTTTTATAGTTTAGATTCATACTCGCGATCCTAAGCAAGATAGCCAAGCGAGGTGTATAGTCTATAACTTTGAAAATTACAATTTTTATTCTTTAATTAATAAAAGTAGGACTTTTTTTCTCCATTAATTCTTCACTAATTTGATATGACTCGTATAATTTACAGTAAAAAATTGACGAAAAGTGCAAAAAAAATACTAATAGTATCCTATTTTATAAACTTAAAAGATTGAAAAACAAGTTTTTAAAATGAGGAGAACAAATTATCATTTTTGTCAAAATTAAATGACCAATAAAAATATTTATCTTATATTCAATTGCAAGAAAACTTTTGGATCCAGTTAGCCTTTTCAAACTGCTCTCACAATAGTCCAATATTGGGGTTAATATAAAAATTATATTGACATAGTCCAATAAACAAGTAACTTTTTTTTTTCGTTTTTTTTTTGTTTTTTTTTGTTTTTGTGAAAAGAAGCATTTCATTACAATGAGATCAAAAGTATAACTGTTTAGCCGATCCCAATAAGATCGCAATCTTTTATAAAAATATCCTTAAGGGGAGAGAGAACATTAGATAACCAGTCAAAAGCTAATTTGTCTTGAAGCATCTATTTGGCGACCCAGTCGGTAGTTCTATTTGTTATCCTTTTTGAGTACTGAAACCTTTTATAAGTAATTTCAGTTGCGATCATGAGAATATCATTAACAATTGGTTTGACTGATCAGTGAGTTTCAATATTAAATAATTTGATAGCATTAATGACAATAAGTGCATCACTCTAAAAAATGATGTAATCAAAACTTAGGCTTCTAGCAAAGGAGACAGCATGCAGTAAAGCCAAAACTTTAGCCTCAACGGCCGAGCTGCACGATATGCGACTTGCGACTCCAGTAATTAGAATTTCATCTTTATCTCAATCAATAATTGCCACCGATGTCTTGAAAGGAGGCTTGAAAGTAATGTCCACATTGAATTTGATCCAATTTGTAAGTAGCAGAGTCCAACGATGCTGATGAGATGATAAATTAGAACTTGACTAGTTATGAAAGTGATTTTGTCTATTTTGTAGGGCTTGAACTTTTATTAATTTATAATTAACTTGTGTTTTTGTTCAACCTGAATGAGTAATTAAAACAATCTATCTGTTAAAACATTGTTTATTTGGTTGTGTGCTTATATCGAAGTGTGGTCATAGAATATGTTTCACATACTATGAAGCACTTTTGACCCAGCGATAAAGAAATTGAATCTTTGTTTTCCTATATAATTAAAATAATTAAATTTAACTTTAAAAAAGCGATGATTACCATTCACATATAATAGGAGGAGATTTATGTAAGTTATAAAGTTCAACCATTAATAATTAGAAATATAACTAACGTACGAGAGTAAATATTAGTATATAACAAAACAAAGATACACATTTTTGGTGAAAAAAAAATTAAATTTAATGCTCCTAATCCAAGGACTTCCCCTTAATTGTTAAACTAATAATCACCAATTACAACAATTGAATTTAACTACTAAAGTTCATATATATTTAAAAGTGATAATTCTTTTCGTGAAAACCCCTATACCACTATTCATTCAATTTGCTGATATTTCCTAGTAAGAAAGTAAAAAAATAAAAAAATGTATGTTTCGTTCATCAAACAAAAGTAAAAGAATATCCCTTTACATATATATAAGATTCATTTTCTAGATCTTGGAAAAAAACAAAGGTGTGAAAAGGTCACAACATCATGGTATCTAATACTATTGCTTAATCATCATACTTAAAAGAATTTCCGGGTCCACAAATTGGTGTCAACTATTGAAAAAATTGCACAAATGATTCTTATTATTTTTTTTATATTTTAAATTTATTTTTATTATTTAAAATTAGTTAATTTAATCCTTATTTTTTAAGAATTTTAAAAATAATATAGACTAAATTGATTAATTTTAAATAATAAAAATGAAATTAAAATTTTAAAAAAATAATATGAACTAAATTAACTAATTTTGAATAATAAGAATATATTTAATTTTTTTTAAAAATAATACAAATTAAATTTGATTAATTTTAAACAATAAAAATGAATTAATTGTTTGGGTGGTCCAGCGCGTGTCCAACTTCCATAGATGCTGCGAGTACGATAAATGTCTCTCCCCCAAAATGGACGTATGAGATTTTTATTTTTTTGGTCAAAGGACGTATGAGATTCAATAGGTCTTTTTTTTTTTAATATATTTCTTGGTCAAGAGTTTCAATAGGTGAGTTTATGCCACCGTCTACACAGGCGTCAAAGTTTGACACGAGGCTAATTAGCAAAAAAAAGTTTGACACGAGGCCATCTCTGCCAACTCTCCTAACAACACGTGTCATCAATTCCCAATTTTGCCTACGTTAGGCCAAAAAGTCCTAAAAATAAATTTGTTATAAAATAATTGCAAAAAACAAATAATAATATCAAAAGAAAATTGAAACTTTTATTTATTTTTGAATGATTTACATTACAATTATTCTTCTCTATTTATAGAATTTCAGAAGTTAGTAACTGATTACTGCAAGATGCTTACACTGCTGCTTGTAAGCTGCTGATAATTGCAAGTTGCTTACGTTGTTGCTTGTAAGCTGATTAGTAACTAGTGACTGCAAGCTACTTACGCTGCTACTTGTAAACTGCTTAGTAGTTGGTGACTGCAAGTTGATTACGCTACTGCTTGTGAGCTGCTTATATTGATAGTGAATATTCACCAATCAATATTTCATAACACTCCCCCTTAGATATTCATTATAAAAATATGTTTCATTAAAACCTCGTCAAGAAAATCCAATAGGATAAAAACTTGACTAAGGAAAAAAAATACATTATCTTTATGAGGAATACTATTGCATTTGGCTTACCTCGTTAAAACCTTACCAGGAAAAACCCAGTTGGGATAAAAACCTTGGTGAAGGAAAAAGAGCATAATGCACAAATATCATCTCCCCCTCATGATGACAAATCTTTCAGGCGATGCATTCCATATCTTTGTACATGTGATTTGAAGATCGTTGGTGGTAATGCTTTAGTGAATAAATATGCTGGATTTTCACTCGACCGTACTTGCTGAATATCAACTATTCTGCTTGTTTGGAGCTCATGTGTGTAGAAGAATTTCGGTGACATATGCTTTGTTCTTATCACTTTTGATATAATCACCCTTGATTTGTGTGATACATGTTGTGTTATCTTCATATAGTGTAGTTGGTTGGTCTTTGTCGGAGGGTAATCCACATGATTCTTGAATATGTTGGATGACAGATTTCAGCCAAACACATTTTCGACTAGCTTCATGAATAGCTTGTGTGATGAGAGTCGGATAGATAACCAGCATCAGCATGACCAATTAATGAAGATCTTGATTGTCTTGAATAGAATAAACCCATATCTAGTGTTCCACACAAATAGTAGAATATGTGTTTAATTCCGTTCTAGTGTCTGTGAGTTGGAGCTGTATTATACCTGGCTAATAAGTTAAAAGAAAAAGCAATATCTGCCCTTGTATTATTAGCTAGGTACATTAATGCGCCAATGACACTCAGATATGGTGCTTCAGGACCAAGTAACTTTTCTCCATATTCTCGAGGGCAAAAAATGATATTTTGTCACATCAAGTGGCCTAACAACCATCGAGGTTGTTAGTGGATGAGCTTTATCCCTATAAAATCTTATTATAAACTCAACCACTGTCTCATTAAAAACCTTGCTAGGAAAACCCAATGGGATAAAACCTATGCGAAGGGAAAAAAAGTACAGTGCGTATTTGTCTCCCCCTCATCTGAGCATAACAAGAATATTATTTGAGTTGACAGAAATCAATCTTCAATGAGTATCTATTTTACTTCCACTTGGAGTTCATCCATGAAAGAGAACTTTGGCTCGACATGTTTCTATCATATCAAACATATTTGCCCTGCCTCGTTAAAACCTTACTAGGAAAAATCCAATGGGAGAAAAACCTTGGTGAAGGAAAAAGAGTACAGTGCATCAATATATTCTCCCCCTCATTACAACATGAGTCATGGGGACAGATATTTTAGGCGCGATGCATTCTACACTTCTGAGTATGTACTTTGTGATCTCTGTTGGTAAAGCTTTGGTGAATAAATCTACTAGATTTTCACCTGAGTGAACTTGTTGAATATCAACAATACCATTCTTTTGAAACTCATGTGTGTATAAATATTTTGACAAAATATGTTTCATCATGTCGCCATAGCCACTTTTAATGAGACTAGCTCTTTCAAAAAGGTAAGCCGTATGATTCCTGAATGTATTGTATAACAAATCTTAATCATATACATTCTCAACTAACCTCATGAATTTTTATAATCTCATCATGATTTGAAAGAGCAGCACTCATGTTCTGTTTCATGGAGCCATATTACAAGTAAATACATGAAATGTCTGTAATCTTTCTTTGTGGGGGTCAGGTAACTGGTCAGCATCTGCAGGGCTGACTATGATAAGATCAACATTCTTGGATAATATAAGTCCATATTTGATGTTCCACATAGATAGCACGACATGTGTTTATTTTTATTCCAATACCTTCAGGTTGGAACTGCCCTATATTTCGCTAACAAATTAATGGAAGACAATTTTCTGGCTTTCTATTATTAACAAGATACATTAGTGGATCAATAGGACTGAGACATGCTACTTCAGGACCAATAGTTATCTCATTATCATCCCAAGCGTCCTTTTGAAGATTAGGACAGTAATCATATCATTCTAATGCTTTCCATATTATTTTGTTAGTGAGTACTCGATCTTCAGGTTGATAAACTCTCACTTGTATAAACTCTTCAGGAGCGTTTATGACATTCAAGAATTATTAGCATATATTTCAGCAATAATTGGAAAATTTAAAATAATAAGCAATTGATAGCAAATAGAGATCTACAAGGAGATAATACTTCTTAATAAGATATATGACCAATAAAATATCAACATATACTAAAAAGGTTATACCACATTCTTCCAGAATGTTTTCATTTGTACAAAGATCTTTGTAAATGATTACATTTCCCGGGATTTCGAGTCATATGCTTCAGGCATAGTAAGTTCTTCAAGAACTTCAATATCATATGCTTCAGGCATAATAAGTTCTTCAGGAACTTCAATATCAATATCATGTGATTTATATTGGCAAGTTGTTGCCATTTTTAAAGAAACATGGGAACTCATTAACAATGGTATTACAGTTACCATATGGGAATAAAAGTCAAAGCGTACTCATATATCATACTAACCCATTCCCTGCGAAGCTTTAAGTAGTTTAATGGATAGATACCTATATGGTACAATACTTGCAAGTATTCAAGCGTTGTGGGATTGAAAATGACATAGGGTTTGCTTCACAATGCTCCCCCTCAATCCCATATACGAGAATTTCACATTTGTCATGTGAGCTGAGTGTCCACTATATTGTTTATCTCTCTTTGACCGATTAGGTCTTTGTCGACATTCATCCATACTTTGTGGTTCAAGATCCTAATCGCTTTATTCCAAGCGTTTGGCCTCTCCAGGAACCAACTATTCTGCAATCTCTTCAGGGATTGTGTATTTACCAACGTCGGTTGGTTTTGCTAGTTCTCTCGTGCTCCTTAAAGATATAGAATCTGAAGGATTCATAATTCCTATATTTGTTTCCGTGTGTTCTCCCTTGTCAAAGGTATAATATCTTTTGCACCGACAGATACACTACGCTTCTAGCGTGTCTCAGATGCATATGCTATGGCGCTTACTATATGTCCTTCTGGGACAACAATTTGTGTCGACACATTCATAGCAAATATTTGTGATTTCACAATATTCTTTATATCTGGTAAATTATTTGCAATTCTGTGCAAATAAATAATTCTGTGAACTTCAAGTTCACAATGCTAATTCTTAGATTCAAATGAGATAATAATATCGTCCTTCAACATAGATTATATTGAGATATCAAAGATGTATCATAGGGAACTTCAGGTTCCTCTTAAATATCTCACGCTAACTTTAGGTAGCGATTTTCTGTCCCTTTAATGAAGGGAATAAGTCCTCATTAAATAGTAAGGACCAAAGCGTGCTTTAACATGATCATCAACTAGGGGTTCAAGATATGAATACTGCCCCTAGGTAGCCAATTTGATAATGTCAAACCATGAGAACAATTGGATTATGATATCTTTACTTTTGCACAAAAGGTGATTCAATTGCTCGTATGGTTGTATGATACAACCCATAAAAAAGAGCAAGAATTTTGAAATCCATGTTTTTGGCATGGATTCAAAAGAAAATGCAAAGATATTCTTTATTACCTTCATTTGTGGTCTTAATAAGATATTCATTTTAACAAATATCTTTAATCTTAACAAAAATCTTTTGCACTTGCTAAAATATAATGAATCCACGATTCGAAAGTTTGGGCCACAAAGTTATGTTATATTAGCTCTGCTGGAGCAAGTTAGATTGGTAAAACTAAATAGTTAGTACATGTGCCTTGGGTCAAGCGTACAACAAGTACACTCAATGTGTATCCATACCACAAATGTCATAATTATTTATGTTTTCTCATGCTTTTCCTCATTATTCCACTTCTGGGGTAAGGATTATCAATCTTAGTATTATTTGGATCACAACTGGACATATTATCTCAACTATGGTCATGACTATGACCAATTTAATATGTAGATATTACAGTTAGTACAAGAAGTGCAATATCATTCATTTTGGAGAACACAACTCTATTCACTCCGGGGAATGTAGTTTCATTCGCTGCAAATAATGTAATTTTATTTTCTTCAGGAAAATAAATATTATCCACTTCAGGGGATTTCAAATCCATTCGGTTAAGAGAATTTAATTTCACTCACTTTGGGGAATTTTCAATTATATTCCTTCAGGGAATATAATTCTACCCACTTTAATTTCATTCACTTTAGGGAATGCAATTTTCGATTCACTTTGGGGAATCTAATTTCAATTCATATCGGAGAATTTTAATTTCATTCACTACAGGAATTGGTATTAAGCCAACTGAAAATTTGGCTTTCTATAAATTTCAGTGGGGTTTTTATTATAACAATGTAAATTTTAATCCTTCAAGGATAAAATAATAAAGGAAAAATACTTCTATAAATGATATACATAAGGTATAATATTCATACTTCCATTTGAAATAGCTTCAAAACTACGACAAGGTTTTCCTTTTCATATTCAAAGAGTAAGATTTGATTCCCACCATAACTTTCTACCAAGTAACTCAATGGTAGAGCCTTGTGCTGATAATGTATTATAAAATAACTACAAAAGACAACAAATAATATCAGGAGAAAACTGAAACTCTTATTCATTTTTGAATGATTTACATTACAATTATTCTTCTCTATTTATAGAGTTTCAGAAGCTAGTAACTGATGACTGTAAGCTGCTTACACTGCTGTTTGTAAGCTGCTTAGTAGCCGGTGACTGCAAGCTGCTTACACTGCTACTTGTAAGCTGCTTAGTAGCTGGTGACTGCAAGTTGCTTACGCTGCTGCTTGTAAGCTGCTTATATTGATAGTGAATATCCACCAATCGATATTTCATAACAAAATTTTAATTTTAGCTACAGAGTCCTCACGTATACGCATATTTCATGGATAGCCATGATCATGTTTGACCATCCAGAAAAGATGAAATAGTCAAACTCAAGACTTATCGTGCTTTATTACTGTAATTTATAATTATAGATTTGGGTACCAGTAACTTACGAAATTAGATGTAGTGTCAAGTTAGTCAGAGCAAGTTGGGTTATAGTATAAAGTCGTAAGTGAGGTAGAAGATAATAGATAATGTGTAAAAATTCATTAAGTACTTCATTAAATGCTTATTTTAAGAGTTTATTAAATGATTCAAACTCTTTCTCTTCATATTCTTATTATTAATTAATCTCATTAGTTACCACTAATTAAACTCATTAGTTGGCAATTAATATATTTATGATAAAAGTTCATTTATTGTGGTCCAAACTCTTCATCTTTATATTCTTGTCATTAATTGAACTCATTAGTTCATTAATTGCCTAAAGAGTGGTAACTCTTCACATTCTTGATGGGAGAATGTCTATATATAGTAGGTTTTGGTCCCTAAGCTCAATCACTCCTTTTTGAAATATACACCATGTTTTGAGAGATTAGAAGTAGTAAAACTAAGTGAGAAATCTATAGTCGATCACGTTAGCAATGGTCGGAGGTACGCCTTCAGTTCCTTTCGTTTCCGCATATATATTTATTGATCTTTGTGTTTCTTTTAATGTTAGAAACATGTTGGAATAAAATATATTTCAATTATCATTTGGTATCAGAGCAAATGAAATTGTCTCTGCCTTGCTTTATATTTTTTTGGCTATTTTATAGTAACGGTTCGCATAAAATTTTGTTGAAGTATGAAAATTATATGCATAAATTGTAACCAGATTTTGATTTGTTAGCCTTTTCTTCGATATCTTTATTATAAAAAAGGGTAACTTGCATTAATATGCTTCAACTTGGTTGCCATCCCCATGGTCAGTATGTTGAAGGGGCTTTTCAAATGAATTAATTTTGAGATATTTGTGACATCTGTTTTTGAGATATTTGTGATATCTGTTAATTATCATAATGGTCTCTTTGATTATGGAGGATCTCAATTTTGTGTGCCAAGAGGGATATCATAATTCAATTGTAAGATGACATATTGCTATAGGCTCGGTAATGAATTTGGATTGCCATATTCTCCTGGCTGATTAATGCATTCTTTTGTCCTTCGAATAATGTTAATCCTGCTATGGAGATTAAACGATTTAAACATTCGTTTAACAGGTTTCAAACTCAAGACCTTTTAAGTATTATAACAATTGCTTAACCATTATTCTAAATGAATTGCTTGTTTTCTATAATGTTTTCATACGATATTATTCATGTGATTTTGGTCAGAGCTTAGATGGTTGCTTAATTAATATATGTTTTTAAGCAATAAATGGGCCAGTCACATCTAAGCATGATTTCTTCATATTAAAATTATGTTTGTTTCACATCTCTTGCTTAAAAATGTGAAAATCATACAATACGATAAAGATATCAAAGAAAACTTAGGAATTTATAAATAATTCTTTGAATTATTTTGCTCAAATTAAGTTATTACCTATATATTATTAAGAGTAGACCAACTTTAAGCATTAACTTTAGTTAAATGCTCATATTATGCATGAAAAATAATAGTTAAATGCTCATATTATACATGAATATTATGTTATTAATTTATGCATTTAGAATGAGTATTTTCTTTGTGCATAGAATTAAATTAAGTGCATAATATAATGTTTAATTATGCAAATTTGTGTTTTATTTATGAAAAACTATGCTTACATAATCTAACATATTATTTAGTTTTAGATATTGTTAGACAATGTAAAATTAAGGTTACTCTTATAAAACTTAATTTTATGCACAATATTTTGTAATGTCTAAGTGATCCTTATAATCTTAATTAATTAGGGATTATCCAACGCATCTTTATTAAATTAAAATTATTTTTTGTGTTTTTTTTTGGGACCACATAAAAAATTAGACATACAATTGTGATTAATTATACTTAATATAATAAATTTTATCCCACATGAATTTTTATTATATTTATATAATTAATTAGGATAAAATGTCAGATTACTTTCATAATTTATCCACATGAATTATGAATTGATACTTAATTTGATAGTTTTATCTTAAAGGAATATTTTTGGATAGAAATTTTAATTATTTTCATAATGTATCCATAAACTATGAAATTAAGTTCATCATAAAGATTAAATGGATCTACTTGAATTAAAAATTTAGCCCACAAACAATTTTTATGTCACTAGATTCATTTTTTGCATGTTTACATTGGTAATACATGCAATTTAGACTAATAGGCCTCAAATTTTGACATAAGCTTTTGAGTTCTATACAGCTTCTCAACCTGCTAGTTTCTCTGATATCCGATGTGACATTCCCAAACTTAAGAGTGATAATTCGATGTCATTTGTTTGCTATGAATCTAATATGGCTAATGTTAATATTAACACCTGGTGGATTGATTCTGGATCAACAATCATTATTGCAAACTCTTTAGAGGGTATGCAACACCTAAGGAAGCTAGTGGGCAGTGAGCAAAACATCTTATCAGGCAAAAACATGGGCTCACATGTGGAGGCTATTGGAACTTGTATTTTAACGTTAAGTAGTGGTTTTGTTTTAAAGTTAGAAATGACCTTTTATGTACCAAGTTCTCATGAAACTTGATTTCTGTCTCCAGACTCATACCATTTGGATAGTCCTTCACATTTAAAAACACATCATTAAGTTTATTTTATAATTCTGATTGTGTTGGGAATGGTATTTTGTCTGATGCTCTTTATCGTCTTTCTTTATAAAATGATACCACTTATAGTTCGATGCATGCTAAGCGGTGTAATATTAACGAGGATTCTTCTATGTTATGGCACCGGAGATTAGGACATATCTGCATATAGAGAATTAAAAGATTAGTAAAAGATGGGGTCCTTAATACTCTAGATTTTACTGATTTTGAGACTTGTGTGGATTGCATTAAGGGCAAATAGACCAACATGTCTAAGAAAGGTGCTAATAGGAGTTCAAACATATTAGAAATCATTTATACTGATATATGTTGTCCATACATAGATGCGCATGGTCAGAAGTATTTTGTCACCTTTATTGATGATTACTCTCGATATATGTATATTTATTTGCTTCATAACAAAAACGAAGCATTGGATGCTTTCAAAAGCTCTGTTTGGCCCAATTGTGAAATTTCAGCTTTTGAGCTGTAGAGCTTTTACAGTAGAGCTTTTGCAAGAAGTGCTGTTGAATAAAAGTCGTTGACTGTTTGGCCTGTATTAGACAACGTAGAGCTTTTAAAAATTTTGAGGATAATATCGGACTTTAAAAATATGGAGGGGTAAATTTGAGAAAAAAGAAAATAAAAATAGTTTCCTACATTATGTAAAACAGTTTCGCAATTACCTTTTTTGAAAAGCTCTAATTTGGAGCTTCTCAATTTTTAGCTTTTTTCATCTTCAACTTTTACCTAAAAGCACTTTTAAAAATGGGCCAAACAAGTTATTTTAGCTTTTAAACTCATAGAAATCGCTTTTCAGTGTCTAAAAGCTAGGCCAAACAGAGTCAAAGTCTTTAAAGCTGAAGTTGAGAACCAATGCAAAAAAACAAATAAAGATTGTGAGATCAGATAAAGGTGGAAAATATTATGGTAGATACACTGAGAATGGACAAACACCTGGTCCTTTTGCCAAGTTTCTTCAAGAACATGGGATCGTTGCCCAATACACTAAGCCTAGTTCTCCGGACCAAAATGGAGTTACAGAAAGAAGAAACCGAACATTATTGGACATGGTGCGGAGTATGCTTAGCAACTCCAATCTTCCTAAATCCTTGTGGACTGAAGCAGTTGTGTATATATTAAACCAAGTTCCAACCAAGGCTGTTTCAAAGACATCTTTTGAATTATGGAAAGGTTAAAAACTGAGTTTGCGACATATGCGCATTTGGGGATATCCGTCTAAGGTGAGGATTTATAACCTACAAGAGAATAAACTGGACCCAAGGACTATTAGTGGGTATTTCGTTGGATATGTCGAACGGTCTAAAGGTTATAGAGTTTATTGTCCATCTCATACTACTAGGATTGTGGAATCAAGAAACACCAAGTTTCTCGAGAATGACTTGATTAGTGGGAACGATTGGTTCAGGAACTTAGTTTCTGCATATGATCATACAAAGTCTCAACTTTCCACTTCGGGTCACAGATTGATTATAATTCATAGTACCCTTCAAGTACAAATTGGTATTGAACAACCAATCATTGAGGTTCCACAGGCTGTTCAATTAGATCAAGCTGTTCAAGAATTACCTGTAGCTCCTGAACAACAAATTGAACCACAAGCTCCTCAGGGCGATGAGGGTACAACATTAAGAAGATCTATTAGAGAGAAAAGATCAGCAGTTCCTAGTGATTATATAGTGTATCTACAAGAGTCTGACTATAGTATAGGAGCCAAAAATGATCCTCAAACCTTTTTACAAGCCACGAGTTGCAAAGAGTCAAATTTGTGGCATGATGCCATGAAAGATGAGATGAATTCCATGAAGAGCAACGAAGTCTGGGATCTTGTAGAGTTGCCTAATAGGGCAAAGGCCATTGGCTATAAGTGGATATTTAAGACCAAGAAGGATTCATTAGACAGCATTGAGAGATAGAAAACAAGACTCGTTGCTAAGGGATTTACTCAAAAAGAAGAAATTGATTACACGGAGACTTTCTCTCTTGTCTTTAAGAAAGATTCTCTTCGTATTATTTTGGCATTAGTTGCTCATTTTGACCTTGAGTTGCAACAAATGGATGTGAAAATGACTTTTCTTAATGGTGATCTAGAGGAGGAGGTTTATATGAAACAACTTGAAGGTTTCTCTTCTAGTGATGGTGAACACTTGGTTTGCAAGCTTAAGAAATCCATATACGGTTTAAAACAAGCCTCCTGTCAGTGGTATTTTAAATTCCATGGAGTAATTTCTTCATTCAGATTTGTTGAAAATCCCATAGATCAATGTATATACCAGAAGATCAGTGGGAGCAAAATATGTTTTCTTGTTTTATACATGGATGATATTTTGCTTGCAACCAACGATAAGGATTTTCTATATGAGGTGGAACAATTTCTCTCTCAAAATTTTGATATGAAAGATATGGGCGATGCATCTTATGTCATTGACATTAAGATCCTTAGAGATAGACCTCGAGGTGTTTTAGGTTTATCACAAGA
Source organism: Ehretia macrophylla (assembly GCA_037974665.1). Lineage (NCBI taxonomy): Eukaryota > Viridiplantae > Streptophyta > Magnoliopsida > Boraginales > Ehretiaceae > Ehretia > Ehretia macrophylla. Next base: position 21,809,986 of record CM075776.1, on the reverse strand, counting down.
AACCTATATCAATAAGGTTTTATAGAGATTTTGAAAAAAAGATTCACCAAGTGTTGCTCCCATTGTAAAGGGTGATAGGTTCAATTTGAACCAATGTCCCAAGAACGACTTTGAGAGAGAATCAATGAAAAACATCCCATATGCTTCTGCCGTCAGAAGCCTTATTTATGCTCAGGTTTGCACTAGACCTAATATTGCATTTGCTGTGGGGGTGCTAGGGAGATATCGGAGTAACCCAGGTATAGACCATTGGAGAGCTACAAAGAAAGTGATAAGATATCTTCAAGGAACCAAAAACTACATGCTTATATATAGACAGACGGACAATCTGGAAGTGATCGGCTATTTAGATTCAGACTTTGCTGGCTGTATTGATTCCCACAAATCAACATCTGGGTACATTTTCATGATGGCTGGTGGAGCTATTTCTTGGAGAAGTGTTAAGTAGACCTTAACTGCAACTTCTACTATGGAAGTTGAGTTCGTATCTTGTTTTGAGGCTACTTCACATGGTGTATGGCTTTGGAGTTTCATTTATGGACTTAGAGTCATGAATTATATTTCTAGGCCATTGAGAATTTTCTGCGATAATTCAACTACTGTTTTTATGGCCAAGAATAACAAAAGTGGGAGTCGAAGTAAACACATCGACATTAAGTATTTGGCCATAAGAGAACGTGTAAAAGATTAAAAAAGTGGTCATTGAGCATATTACCACTGAGTTAATGATCGCTGATCCTTTGACTAAGGGCATGCCACTATTGAAATTCAAGGATCATGTAAAGAAAATGGGACTTGGTTCCACTTTGTAATTGTATACATACAGTTTCTAATGAAACTTTTATATATTATGATATTTTCTCATATTCATGCTTGCCTTAATTTATTTGAGAAAATATTTATATTGGACCAGAATAAACATAGGGTTTATTCATTAAGTATGATTACCACATTAAGAAATTTTATTGAGGAACCAATTGCATTGTAATACATGGATGGTAATACTCGTTATTAGAGGACTTATCGCCATGATTCATGTATTTATTAAGAAAGATAGTCATTGAGATTAAGTTAAGAATCAAGTTTACGTTTGGACCAAGTGGGAGAATGTAAGAATTCATTAAATATTTCATTAAATGCTTATCTTAAGAGTTTATTAAATTATCCAAACTCTTCCTCTTCATATTCTTATTATTAATTAATCTCACTAGTTACCATTAATTAAACTCATTAATTGACAATTAATATATTTAAGTTCATTTATTGTGGTCCAAACTCTTCATCTTCATATTAATTGAACTCATTAGTTCATTAATTGCCTAAAGAGTGGTAACTCTTCACATTCTTAATGAGAGAATGTCTATATATAGTGGGTTTTTGCTCCCTAAGCTCAATCACTCATTTTTTAAATATACACCATCACTTTAGAGTGTTTTGAGAGCTTAGAAGTGCTAAAACTAAGTAAGAAATCCATAATCAATCACGTTAATAATGGCTGGAGGTATGCTTTTAGTTCTTTTCGTTTCCGCATATATGTTTATTGAAAGATATGATCAAGTACTTGATTTTGACAACCTTCACTCCTCTATATTCGAAATGTGTCTCTAAAGACATTTTTACATAGCGATTGAAAAGTAAAGTGTAAGTGAATGGTAAGATATATAGAGTTTTTAAAGCTCATGTTTGATAGACAAAGATGAGCTTCAATTACTTCATATTCTTCCTTTTTTGCTTTGAAGTAGCAAAAGGCAGTAATAAAAGTACACATACATGTGAAATAAAATGCTGTTTGGTCTACTACCCTTTTCAAAGATCACAATGTCTCAGGTGATTCTTTAATTTTGGGTTGTGTGGTCCTAGGTTTTTAGCTTTCTAATTGAACTTCAGCATCGCAAGCCCCCACATTTATTCCCACAAGGATCTTGAAACTGAAGCTGCTATTGTAGATTCGAGGGTCGACAGTAATAATCTGGCATTCCTAACGAGCAGGCTTATGAAAAGGGCATGATCAAGCAAGCAATTCTAGAGTTGTTTAGCATCCGAAATCATAGGGCACCAATCCCTTCAACTCGGGCCCGTTAAGCCTGTTGTTCTTGAAACTGACAGAAAGTCAAGATAGACAGATTGATTAGTCGATTATCGATCTGAACTGACCTCAGTTCTAATTCAAATAATTAACCAAATTAGATGAGTATTAAGCATCACAAATTTGGGACAATGGACCACATACAAGGCATGATATGAATGAAAAAGAAAGAAAATGAACTGGGAGGATTGCTTATGAAAGTACATTGATATGGATTCTTGGAAAACTACTTGAGGTTAAAGGTGAAAACGAAAGACTTGAAGAACACAACTGAGCTAAATTTGAGGGTGGGGCCATTTACGGGCCAACAGGGTTGCAAATCCCTGTAACTTTAGAGTGAAGCTATTAAAAAGTAAGTTGAAGTTTCATTTTTCTAAGGTGTGTATACTTTTAATCTATTTTTAAGCTTAAAAATCAATTTAACCCCAATTGAAAAAAGTTATCCATATGTGAGTACTAAAAGAATATATATGTAGCTCAAATGATGTAAGAAAGAGGGTCCCCAAAGTGTACCTTTCCATAGGAAAGCCTGCGAAAGGGCCATCAATGGGTATTGTTCCACAAATATCATTATCTGAAACATCACTGAAAAAACCAAGTTTCAACCAATTGATTACTTGTGATTACAGGGAAAAACAAGAAAGAAAAAAAAAAAAAATCTCAAAGCTATTTGATTACACGATATGTAGGGGCTCTAAAAACTTACAAGATTTTGAGATTGGAGAGAGTGGTGAGTTCCCTCGGAATTGATCCTGTTAACTTGTTGTCATTTAGCCGTCTGTATCATCAAATCATATGAATATGGAGTCAAGATAACAGCCAAGGAGTTGTGTCACGCCCTCAAAAATCTGGCTAGGCGAATTTTGCAAGCGTGACAAGTTACAAAGGTCAATTGATGACGACTAAAATTAATTATACTCACAAGAATTTAAGGGATTTCAATTTGGCAAAAGACTTGGGAATTTTTCCTTCAAACTTGTTGCCATACAGATCCATGCTGATAAGGTTTTTTAAATTACCCAACTCCTTCGGAATTTTCCCTCTTATGTCATTCCCGTAAAGCTCTCTGCAAATGCACGAAAAATTTACCACTTTTAGCTCAGGGTTTGAGATTTCACCACAAGGATTAGAAGAGCCACTCGCTCTATAGTGATATCACACAAGATATCCACACTGCCTGTGTACTGGCAGGATGAATCGAAGTTCTCTTCTAATCAACTTTCTATCCAGTTATGTGCAAAAAACACAGTAGAATCACGCAACACACGCTACTGGTGTGTTTCCTGCTCGCCTTAATATTGAACGTAATCTCTGACTTTACCCCTTGTCAACGAACAAAACAAAGTAATGATTTCACTATTGGCGAGCAAATGCAGGAAATCTATAAGTGTTAAAACTTAAAACTTGAATCTTTGATGAATAATGATTAGGCGTGACAAAAAGAAACAAAAAGGTACCAGAAAACTGGAAAAGAACACCAAAATTGTGATACAGAAAATCTACTTTTTTTTTATTAACTTTACTTTTGTTAGCTTTTACTTGGTCTCGCATCAAACAAACAGAGAAAATTACGCAAAAAGACACATGCACTGCCATAAAGAAAAATTTAAGGACTTACAAGTATTGCAGGTGCTTAAGTTCACCAAGCTCTGGACCTAAACTTCCAGAAATATTAGAATTTCCCAAGTCCCTGTAATTGCAAACCAAGACCGCTTAATTTTTAAATGAGGTAGTAATTTATTATAGTATCAGAATCTAGATTACGAAACAATCCGGCTTGCACATGAAAGGGGCGTGCTAGAAATAATGAATAATATAAAAAACTCATTTTTAACATCTAATCTGTTAAATGATGTAGTAATTTAATAGCTGAAATTTTCTTATCCACCATATACGTAACTAAACTATATACTAAAAGGAGAACTGATGTCAAAAAACATACTTCACGAGCATTAATGTCACGCTCGAGGCCCAAATAATAAGTCCGCAAGTGAAATTAGCTTGAAAAATAACTGATTCACTAAGCTAGATGATTAATCCAAATAATTATTTAACCGCACAACACTAACTTATAACCTATTTTCGTAATATGTCTCAAAGTCACGAGCATATGTTAACGAAGAATTAGAACAAATGAAATGATCTTACAAGCGAACAACATTGCTGTTGGAGTTACAGGTGACATGGAACCAAGTGCAAGGGTTGACGAGAGTGGGGTCCCAGCTCTGCAGAACATTGGTAGGGTCAGAGAGTCGACTTCTCATAGCATGCAAAGCATTGCCTGAAAAAAAAAGAAAAAAGAACTCAATTAAACAGAATCAAGAAAACAATAAACTATGAGAATCAACAAAAGAGGAAAAAAAAATCTAAGAAATGGTGATCTAGTGGAAACTTGCTTAGTTGGATAATCTTACCTTCTGAGTTGGTGGAGAGGGTGGGAGAGAAAGAGAGTAGGATGGCAAGGACAAAGGAGATGAATAGAGGATCGTAAGCCATTACACACACCACACACAGTGGTTCAAGTAAAAAAGGAGAGATCGAGAGAGAGAGATGAAATGGCGAAGGGTTCAAGTACAAGATTGAGATTTGACCAAAAAAAAAAAAAAAGTACAAGATTGAGCGAGAGAGAGAGAGAGATGAAATGGTTCAAGGAAAAAATTGAGAGAGATGATATCGCGAAGTGGTTCCAAGTAAAAGATTATATAGAGCAGTAGGCATTTGTTTTATGGGTATGATTATTATTTTGTGCATAAAAGTTTTTAAAATTGAGTTTTGATACGTGTAATATTTTTTTTGTAGATAATATAATATTAATTTAATTTTTTTAAAATAAAAAAGATGATATAAAAATTTAAAAATTAAATGAAATAATTAAATAGTGATATTTTATAATGAGATTTTTTGATTCAACTAAAATTATGGAGAGAGTTGTGGCGTGGCGTGGCTGTGGGGCTATGGGGAGCAACTAGGAAGGTGTATTGAAGTCAAGTCAACATTGGGAGCAGTTAGTGTTGGGAAAGATCTTAGGAAAAAGTCACGATAAGATCGTGAGTTTAGCCTTAAGAAGCGTGTCTAGTTTGAAGTTTTGGACCCCACAGTTCTGAAGTTTTGAGGAGAACTCAACTAAGTCAGAAGATTCTGTCCTTTGTAGGGACCACTTTTACTCGTCTGACACTGTAATTCCACATCAACACGGGAAGAAAAAAATAATATTATTTTTTAAACCATAAAATTTTAAAAATACTTAAATTTAGAAAGTTTTGTATTATAGAATTTTTATTGAGGATAGTCTAAGAGTGGTTTGAACTTTTTGTTGAACAAAATGGAGTCAATGGCTATATTTTATTATCTTTTAAGTTAAAAATGAAGTCAAAAGTGGTGGACTCTACATACTTTTATCATGAATAGTGTTATCTTTTGGACCATGAGATTCTAAAAACACTTAAATTTAAAAAGTTTTGCATTATAGAACCCCTATTGAGGATACCCTTACAAAGTCTACAAAATTGATTTATCCGACACAATTTTTTCCTCAAACAACTTGTAGTATAAAGGGAAAATCTCACTAGAAATCCCCATTGTTTCATTTTGTCCCAAACTAATTCCTATTGTTTAAAGTGTACCAAATTAGTCTCCAATGTTTGGAAAAAAAGTCTCAAAATGGTCCTCACATCCAAAATTCTGTTATCTTTGACAAAAAATTAGTAAAAAGACTAAATTAACCTCACAAATACTAAATTATAGATTTTTAACTAATAATAATTATGAATCCATTCATGTGCACCACCACGTGACCTCTAACATTTTTTCTCTTTAATTTAAAAGAGATTTACAAAGTAATATTACATAACTTAGAATCTTAATTTTAAAAATCAATATCGATATCTCTCGCACATAAAATGATAATTGTATCAATATCGATTTTTGAAGTTAATATTTTAAGTAATGTAATATGATATAATGATATAATTATCGTTTAAAGTTCAAGAAGTCTTAATATTGGTTTTTAGAGTTAACATTCTAAGTAATATAATATGACTTAGTGATACAATTATCATTTTATGTGCGAGAGATATCGATATTGATATTGATTTTTAAAATTAATATTAAGTTATGTAATATTACTTTGTAAATCTCTTTTAAATTAAAGAGAAAAAATGTTAGAGGTCACGTGGTGGTGCACATGAATGGATTCATAATTATTATTAGTTAAAAATCTATAATTTAGTATTTGTGAGGTTAATTTAGTCTTTTTACTAATTTTTTGTCAAAGATAACAGAATTTTGGATGTGAGGACCATTTTGAGACTTTTTTTCTAAATATTGGGGACTAATTTGGTACACTTTAAACAATGGAGACTAGTTTGGGACAAAATAAAACAATGGGGACTTCTAGTGAGATTTTTCCTAGTATAAACATGGACGAATATATTTACGGACCAATGGTGCATGCAGTTTTCACTGACTATAAAAACAGAGTTATTAAATAATAAGTTAAAGTTGTATTTTTAAAAAAAATATGTATATTTTAAAGATATTTTTAAATTAAAAAATTAATTTAATCCTCTAAGAAAAAGTATTCATATATAAGTGTTCAATTATAAATTTTTAATATTTACTAAACAAAAATTCTAAATTCACCCCATAATATAAGAATGAAAACAACAAATTGTACCGTTTTCTCATAAGGGTATATAGGTTCATCTTAAAGCAAAGAATTATATTCCCCATATGCGGTAAGTTATAGTTTCTTGCTAATAAATCTTTACAATAATATTATCTTCTTTAATATTCTTAAGAATAGAATTAGGTCTATAATCTGTTTATTTCTTTTTCTTTTTCCATCTCAATCAAACAATTTATTGAAACCACCAATATGGCTTGCCGAATTCCTCTTAAAGGTAAACATTAATTTTATGAGAACTATTGTTGTATATATAGTTATATATTTTGAGAATACGAAAAACTTACTTTATTTCATTTTTTGCCTTTTCTTGCCCAAAAAAATGAAAAGGTTTTTTATTTTTATTTTTTATTCAGAGAAAGCCTAATAATCAACGAGACTCAAACTCTCAAACTCTCACATATACAATGAGTAATATTACCACTGAACTAAAACCCTAATGACAAAAAGTTTTTTCTTGAAGTACATGGTATCAACTTTATTACTTCCATTTCCTTCTTTCAATAACGGAACCAAAAACATCTGATGCCAATTTTTTTCCCTTTTCAAGAAAAATACCCTTTTTGAATACATGTTCACGCATTTCACTTTCTTGTAGCAAAATGTGTTCTTGAGAAGAAAAGAATATTTGGAGATGCTCTACTTCATTTATTATTTTCCCTATGTTACCAACCCATCAATCAAATTCCCTATTGTAACATTTTTGTTCTTTTTCTCTAAAAAGAAATCGAAGATCAAAAAACCTCTACGCAAGTATTTTTTCTATCAAAAGGAGATTTTCTCTTGGTGAGTAGCACTTCTCTTAACTATATTATTCTCCCCTAACCCACAATGCATACAACATAAAGTCAAAAAAAGAAAAAATGTAAGGTGTTACCTTCTTTGTTATTTTTTTTTTATAATGTACGTACATAACGAAAATAAAAGCTTGATTTAGCTCGATTATTTTCATAAGCTGTCAACATGGCATTCTACGTGGTAAAATGGGAAAAAGAATTTTGTGAACTATTTGCTTTAAGTTCACACAATAAGCGAACTAATTTCCACTCAACAAACTATTTACTTGTCGAGTGAGAATATTGATTGTTAACAAATTAGATTTCAAAAGTAGTCATTTCAATTGAGATCAGACCTGACAAAGAAACAAAAATAAAAATTGGATCAGACCAAAACTAGAAACATCAAATAACTAGTCCAAAGAATATATCCTTTACTTACCCAAAGAATAGTGCTCGTATTAGAATTCGTATTAGATACCAAATACTAAAATTATCAATTGGTTTCCCACTTCAGTAACTATTTGATCTAAAAGTTTAAAGGTGCATATTATCGACCTAATAATCGACATAGAGAATTATGAGAGTTCTGGAAGAATTCATATACATATATCTATTCTTTTGATAATCTAAATTGATGACCATGTATGCTTGCCCCTGTTTACATATATGCATGAAATAGAGAGTACCGTTTAAGTTGGTGCATATTCCGTTTGAAACAAGAATTCAATGTTTGAAATCTTGATTGAGGATTTTGTGATCTACAGAATATAAAACAGAAAACTAGAAGGAAAAGCACTACTCACATTTAGTTTCAAGCCCTGATGATTTTCATGTATAGTATATCCCTAGCTACTGGCAAACCAAATGTATCCTCACCTGTGCTAGATACCTAAATTGATAGAAGTGCCTTCATTTAACCAATATTGATACCCCACTAATTAGAGGGTGAAGTCTTGAAGACAGAAAGTGAAAAGGGAAAATTTCTCAACCAATACAGCTCTAATCAATCATTCTCATCAATGCTAAAGGAATAACATATATTTTTTTTAACAAATCGAAACTTTGGTTCAAATTCAGAACCTTTAATTCCAACAGATGTTCACAACTTGATCATTCTACCCAATTTTTAGATGTAATAACATATATTCTTTTTGTACTTAAAACTTGATGATCGGTACTTAAACAAGTACGGACCTTAATTATAGCTCTTACTTTCTTCCTCTCTTTGTGGGTATCTTGCGACAATAACTAAACAGCAGTTTTGAACCGAAGATTGTTACATTCACCAGATTACAGAAATCCAAAAAAGTTGATTGAAGTTACTTTTGCTTTAAATATGTTCTCACTTCTTTTAAATCTTAGCCAGAGATGACCAAGAGAATTTATTCTATTCAGTCATGAAAAACAAGACTAATTCTTGAAATGTTATATTAACTCATTGTTCAGATTGCTATATATAAAGGGCATTGTAGCCAACATCGATACTCAGCTGCTCACTTGCCCTTTTAACCTTGTGATCGCTTCTTCATAATCGTTTTCATTAGCTACATACATGGCAAGAGTTGGGATCATGAAGACAAAGACATTGTTTTCTAGGTCAACATCTGAAAATCCCTTATTATTTCTCTGTGTGCATCTCTTATATTTTAGCACTTTTGTTACTGTTCTTATTTAGGTAATGCTCCTCTTATATCGATCAATTTGGCATATCTCATTAATCATTATAGGTAGTTTGAACCATACTATTTGAGGGGACATTATATGGTGAGTCCCGACAGATATCAATTTCTTCATCCCTCGCAGAAAGATATAGGATATTTATTTCATATGGGTAAAGTAATATTATAAATCAAAACTAGTGGAGATACGGGCTAAATGGGGTCAAGATAATTTTATACGTAAAAAAATATACAAAGACATTCTAAAATATTTTTTGAGGTTAGTGAGGGATATAACCCTGGGAAATTTTAAAAAAATTTGATCTGATCATATCCACTTTTTGATTTATTGTAGGCACATTCAGCCGGTAGGAAGGTGCATGAGCAAGATTCCAGGGCTTAATCAAGCAACGAAACTCGAGGCATCAATTGAAAGCGAAAAGCGAGACGATTCATCATCATGCTGGTTGCCTCATCCTCGCACGGGTATATACTTCCCTCAAGGTCATGAACGTGTAATGGAAGATATTCCAAATGAGGCGGCTTCTTTTGAACAGATTTATTGGCACAGGAGCATTGATGGCGTTGATAAACCAGAGCCTGACAACTCTACTGATTTTTACTTCGATACAAAACTCTGAAGAGATATGTTGGTAGATGACCGAGGTAGTACTCTGAATCATATTCGAGACCATTAGTATTAGTTACCTTTTCACTCAAACTTCTGAAGTTCTCAAGAAATTGTAGTAGTACTAGTATTTCATAGCGTATCCATGAGTGGAAATAATAGACATTAACATGAGTAACCACCCATGTCTTAGTATTATACGATTCTGTAATATTTGGGTCCACGTTAGATGTTATGTTATATAAATAATTGAGAAAATTTAGTGGCTAGATTGTTGTGGGGTCATCGAATTAAACCTTTTCTTCTTCTGACGTTATTCGATTTATATAACTGACCTTATGTAGTAAAATAAGATTAGATTTATGTATGTAATGAAAATTGAAGTTGAGGCACCACTTGAGATACAAACATAAAGCAGACAACAAAACTCTCTCGGAATCTCTCTCAAACTCCTCTCGTCTTCCGTAATCAAAGGGCCATTTAAGTTGTGAAAACATAATTTAAAATCTAATATTTTGGAATTGAATTCACAACAGTTAAATGATGGAACAATCTTGGAAAATCCTGAAGAGTTTAATCAATAGCTTAACTGGTTAGTATTTTTTCTATTCATGGTTTATAAAGATACCAAACTACGTGTTAAAAATCTTTGGCATGAATAGCCTGAATTGAACGCCAACCTTTGGCCACCTCGAATGGAGAGCCACCATCAGAGGCCAGGCATTAATCCATATTATTCTATTATCCATGTTCCTGCTAACTGTTCTTCCGGCTAAAGTTTGCAGAATATTTACGTACTGGTGATAAATTCCATGAAACTTGGAACCTCGCTAGCTCGTGTAATTTATGTGGCACTGATAAGTGATAAATGAAATAGGTATGAAAAAGAGATGTTTAGCAAAAGGAAGTCTGGATGCGAAACGCTGCGTAATCAATTTTCGTATGTAACGTCGTAAATGATATAAATAACTTAGACCTCCCTAAAATAAAAAAATAAAAAATTCCTAGAGGCTAATTTTAGCACGTGGACACATATAAGAACTTACAAAATCATTATATATGTAACAAATGGACCATTTATCCTCATTAATTATTAAGCAACTGAAAAAAGCCGCAATACCCCGAAATCTGAATCTTCTGCCTATCAACGAACAGCCACTTCTAAAAATCAATTTAATTGTCTCGTATAAATAAATTATGAATTTAATATCAATGTACATCTCTGTTCGATTTAATTTTTTGACACTTATAAGTATTTTATGTGAGTTTAAAAGTTTAGACTTCCTTGTTTGGCCTATTTCTGAAAGTACTTTTAGGTAAAAATTGAAGATGAAAAACAAGAAACTCCAAATTTGAGTTTTTTATATAATGCGAAAAGTTATTATTTTTTTTCTTTCTCAAATATATCCTTTTATATTTTTTAAAATCCAACATTACTCTTAAATTTTTTAAAAGTTCAATATTGTCCAACATATGCCAAACAATCAACGGCTTTTGTTCAACAATACTTATAATCGAAACTCTACTACTAAAAATTCTACAATTCAAAAGATAAAATTTTATAATTAGGGCAAACAGAACCTTAAACTATTGCCACAACCGTGTTTGCTTTTTCGCTAATCACCAACCCATTTTTTCCCTTCCTCAATATTGGCTTTTGATGATTCCCAAATACATATACTTTCCACATTTTATTACACACCAATAGCTACTGAAGCAAACTGCTGATTGAAGAATGCAAGCGAGATTATTACGAGACAATTTTAGGCTCCAAGTGAACCATGTATATTGTGAAATTAATAGATTTTTAAATTAACTTGTAACAAAGAAAGAAAAAAAAAATTAGAGGGCAATTTAGCCTTTAAAAGATGAACAACTAATTTAGTAGCTTAAAACTACAAATTCCACCTATTAAGCAATAATTTGTGTAAAATTTGAGTAAATTCAGGATTTGTAAATCTTGAATTTTTTATTTTTTGAAAAGGTATTTCCAAACACAAAAAGTTAGATTTGCAAATGTTTTCCGTAAAATTTTATAAAATTCATTTGTTTTAAATAGTATATTAGTCAATTATGACAAACTAGGTTGGAGCCGTTGCAAAATGTCAAATTAAGTGGCATCCAATGTCACAACTCTTTGAGGGTCTTTTTGTAATTATCTTGTTCTTTTCTTTAACCGTCCATATGACTATTATCAATAGAATCTCTATAATGGGTCTCTATTCATTTAAAATATAGAGACCAAATAGTATTTTAGAGACCCATTTAGAGATCAAGGTAAAAAAACTATTTTAAAGACCCATTTAGAGACCAAGATAAAAAATCCCCGGTGACGGTCTCTATAAAATTGAGTTTCGATATTGTGTTAATTTTAATTTTATATAATAATTTGATTATGTGTTATTTTTTTAATTAATTGTTATTTAGATTATTTTAATTTTTTTAACGAATATTTCAACCAAAAAATAAATAAATTGCAACGAACATAACATTTAAAAAAAAACTATACGTAAAAAAAATCTTGATTAAACTTTTTCATTAATTAATTTTTTCACCTAAACTAAAAATAAAGTAGAAAATTTTATTTTTTCAACAAACAGTAATATCGGTTCAAAAAAAAAAACAAGCAGCAATAAAAAAGTTTACCAAACCAAAAAAACTAAAATAAAAAAATAAAATACAAAATCATAATTAGAAATAATGTCTAATTAAAAAACCCTAAATGTAAAACCTTAATTAAAAAAGCTTAATTACAAAATCCCTTTTAAAAAACCCTAAATAAACCACCCACCCACATTTCCTTCTCTTTCTTTTTGGGTATTTTTGACTGACACCCCTTCATAAAAAGTTATATGAGACTTAGACCCCTTGTTTTTATTTAAAGTGAGAGACAGACCCCTTCTGTTAAGGGTCTGTCATATTTTCTGTTAAAAGAGTATAAAATGACTATTATAACCTTCATTTGATTCCTTTTTCATTTCCTGCCCTTACCTTTTCTCTCTCCATCGCCTCTCTTTTTTTGCCCTTCTCTCATCTCCCAAGAGAAGAGCTGTTGCAGAGAAAGGCAACGACCCTTTCGGAAAATTCGTAACATCTCTGCTGCCTCATTCTTGCTCTAAACATTGCATACAACCAATTTCCCTGCCATGGCTGCTAACTCAAATGCCCAATCAAGTTGCTAAGCCAAGATGCGGGTTGGATTTTCTTGTTTACTCTCATAAACATAGTTCAGAAAGATATTTGTTAAAAAATAGGAATATCATCACAACCTTATGCATTTATCCACACCAAGACGAAAGCATCAAGATAGTTCAGAAAGATATTTGTTAAAAAATAGGAATATCATCACAACCTTATGCATTTATCCACACCAAGACGAAAGCATCAAGAGCAGCACAACAAAAGAAAAAGAAAGATATGAAGCTGAAGGCCTGAAGACCAGACACGCAGTTCTTAGCCATAGGATCTAGAATAATAAATTAACCATATATGAAAAAAAAAAATCATCACCGAAAACATCAAGAGCAGCACAACAAAAGAAAAAGAAAGACAAATATGAAGCTGAAGGCCACACATGTTAGGAATAATGTCCAAAAAGCCAATAAATTATATTTTAAAATTATGGATAATGTGTTATTTAATTTATTAATTCATTTAATATGGGCAGTTTATTTATTTATTATTAATATCTTGATTAAATAAATAAAATCCTTATAATACTATTTATAGATTCTATCCTTAGGAGTAAGGATATGAGTGACATAATCTATAATCATAAATATATTCTAAAAAGGTTGTCCCCGATCATAGAATAAACTAGTTGGGCGTTAGTTTATCCGGAAAGATCGGATTACAGTCTATTAACAAAATTATATGAGATATCAATTTGGGCAATTTGTCTCATATCGTTATAATAGATGTATAAGTACTTATTATGAATAAGTAATTGGACATGACCACTGATACAACGAATTACGTGGAATGTCAATGGTTTGTTGTATCATGTAATTACGCAATTAGTATGACACCCCGAACCCAGCACTTCATTAATTGCATTCATTAAATGGTTAACTTAGATGTAATTTAGCTAATTACTTCATTTTTTTTATATTTTCATAAATTCAAATATTTCTTTTCATGCATTTTATATTTTTATAAAATACTACATATTTTTAGGGGACTACAACCCCTGACCGTGCGTGCATTGCATATCGGGATCAACGGAAAAAAATTCACGAAATGTCTGATAAATAGTACCAGCGGGATTTTTTTTTTTTTTCAGATTTTTGGCATTTGTTTTGCTGAAATTTGATCACCCAAATGACCCTTTTGCCCTTACTAAAATGCTTTAATTATTTTACCTACCATTTGACATTCTCATGAGAATAATATAAGCCAAGAACAAAAAAAAAAGAGTCAAAAAATGGCCAAAAAATAGTTACAGGAATAGTAACTTTTTCTTGCAAAATTGCTATAGTTGGTCATTTCCATCCATTCCAAGCTTGAATCTTGAGTTCTTGAACATGTTTACACCTTCTTCAAGCTTCTCTAGCCTTGTGTTGTAAGAATTTCATTTTATTTTTGTATTTGAAAATTTTGTACCTAAACTTTATTTTTTTTTGGGATTTGTTGAGATATTATTTGGTTATGCTTGTTTATGCTTAAATTACTCTTATTAATGATTATAGAGCATACTTTTGTGGTTAGATAGCATTTTGAATGGTTGAAAATGGAGTTGGAGCTTTGAGGAAGATGATGAATAGTAAAATTTCTAGAGTTCCAAAAATTTGTGCAATTTAATTTGATTCAATGCTTCTAGTAGTTGCTAATTAGGTCCTTGAGCGTGGAAAAAATGTTAGTTGCACTTGCCATATACAAAATTTGAATAATTTGATCAAATTAAGCTACTTTAATAAGAGGTTTCGGGGTTAACTCAAATCCGGGCACGTTTCGAGGTTATGACTAGTCTTTATTAAGTATTGAAGCTTTAGAAGTGCCTTCGTTTCGCTTGTTTGGATTTTAGAATTGGTACTTGTAGTGTAAACGCACAAAGAGAAAATCGGGGATTTAATGGTAAATGAGGTTTAACGAGTGAGCTCGAAGGTCCTTGGGGTGCCATAAGGTGTGGTTTGAAGGATAGGATAACTCGTTTGAGAATCTTGAACCTTGCCTTTTGATTTGAAGCTTAATAGCAAAGATTGACAAAGGGAGTTTCGGGTTGAAAGTGAATCCGGGTGCGTTTGGGCATTAGGGCTAGTGTCTAGTAAGTGATGAGGTGCTAGAAATGTATTCGCTTTGCTTAGTTGAGCTCCGATTAGAGTACTTGTAATGTAATGCATAAAGAGGCAAATTTAGACTTTTCGGGTAATTGTACTTTAAAGTGAGATTTCAAGGGCTTAAGTGATGCTATTAAGTGTCATTAGAGATTTAGTATAGTTAGATTTGAGGTTCGTTATCTTGTGTGAAGTTTAGAGCTTATTTTGTTAGCATTTAGAAGGAGATTTGTTAGATTTCTTGTGAATTACTTGAATTAGTTGCATTAGTAGTTATTATATTGTTATGTTTGCTCTAATTGATCATGATAGAGTTATATGTTATATAAGTGTGAAGTTTATGACCTAAATACCAAGCATGTGAAAAGTGTCTAAATGAAGCTTATGTGAATTAGTTAAGCTTATTGCATAAGTAGCTATTTGAATTGTTATACTTGTTATAATTGTTATATTTGTCTATTGATTGAGTTATAAAATGTAAATTGGGAAAAATGAGTATGATAACTTGAATTATCTTGTAATTAGCTAGAGTTGAGTTTAGACAAATGGTTAGCTTGTTGAACATGTAAGTTGAAATGGGAGGTGATTGGCTGCCATTTAGCTAACTAAATGGAATTAGGGCCTTGTGCATGCTAATGCTAAAAAGCAAAGAATGCTTCTTGTCATATCCTCTAAGTTAGTTAAGATAATGCATGTCTAGAGATTTTAGAGTTTGATATTGTGACATGAACTTGTAGAACTAGCTAATTAATTGCATGATTAGCATTCTTAACTCATGTTATTTGTGTATGGTCAATCGAATGAATGTAGAATGATTTTATTGCATAACTGCCTAATTAGGAATTGAAGGGAATTGATGCCATGTGAGAAGGTTCAAATGGTAGTTTGACTAAGTTTTGTATGTTTGGCTTCCTAAAGGTGAGGGACCTGCATCCTTACGTGCATTATAGTTTATTTTCTTGCTAAAAGAGTATATTGTTTAGTATAATTGCGTAATTGATATATGCTTATTGTTGCTAAATTGTAACTTGGTGCAAGGACAACCTACTTTTTGTCCTTAAATGTGTTTACTGATTATATTGTCATTGTTATCATTCTTGCATTGCATCGTGGTTGCGCAACCTCATTGTCGCGGTGGATGCGATGGCCTCACTGGGCGGCATCGGGCTTGCCAGTGTTGGTTGCCTTAGCTCCGTCTGCTATTCCTTCACTCGCCTGGTCCGGAGATTGCCAGGGGGTGTTGGGTCGTAGGATCGGGTACATCCGGAGTACCCATTGGTGTAAGGGATGCCGGCATATCGAGATTGAGATCGTGGTTCGTGGATCGGGGATCGAAGATTTGGAGTGATAAGGGTTATCGATTGTATCCTTTTAAAATGTGGTATTAGAATTGTTATTCACTGTTTATCTATTGTATTAATTGTGTTAAGTTGCTGCATTGCATGTCCCCGGTAGACCTTATCCCTCACTGAGCAATTGTGATTGCTCATACCTCGCTAAACATGTTTCAGGTGGTGCAGTTGGAGGAGTTGCCTTGGTTGCTGTGTACTATTACTTGAGATTGGAGTGATTGCTTGCTAAACTGTAGAAGACCTTGCTTGTCTACTTTATGTTCTATTTTGGAGCCTAAGGGCTTATGTATATATATTTGAGTGGTTGCAATTTGAAAGCTAAGTGGATGTAGTAAGTGTTATGGAATTGTGGCATGTAATAACTTATGCTTCTGCTTCTAGCTACGTTGCATGCTTGTATGTGTTTATATTGTCTTGTGTTGCTTAAGGCTCGGATGGCCTTGAAGTTGGGATTTCAATTAGAAATGTTGTTCCTTTGCTTCGTGTTTTATTTGAATGCTTACAGGTTTTCAGAATGTCCACGGTACAGGGAAAACTCTGTCCGTTTTTCCTAAAATCTGTGCCCGGGTTGGGATGCGGTTGAGAATAGCATGGTTACTAGAGCCTCCGGTCTCGTGAGGGATCGGGGCGTTATAATTAGTCCTTAGACCTGAGACACTACGATTATCTCATGATTAAGAATGTCATTATTTGCTGGTACGAATAAGCCAGTCCTAATCATAGATTAAACAATGTATTCAGTGGTTGTGATTTATTCTGTCATGGAGAAATGTATGTGTAGACACGGAAACTGTCAATTGGGTGTCCTATGCAATCTGATTAATTGAGTGACTTGAAATCCTTGGCCGAGGTGGAATAGTGGAAGTCGTTTTACGAATTATTCATTAGTCACTGATTAATTGGGTTTTGGCATATGGTCAAGTAAGAGAGTTTGACGACCCAATCCATGACTCTGGCTTGGTCGGGATAATTGAGACAGTAGGATTTGATTGTATATAAATTACTATTTGGGTTCGCATGCTTGCACTTCATCTTTAATTTGGGTAATCGTGATACACTGCTAGGTGTCACTCACGATTTGCGAATTAATTAGAAAGAGTTCTAATTTAATTAATTGGTTGAATTAATTATTCGCTGCCGATTAAAAATGAACCCGAGAGGTCACACACAAATAGAATTTGCAGATTAATTGGACTAGAGAAAAAGATTAAATTAAATTTAGGATTGTCCTAAATTGGGCTTGTAGTAATTAGATGGTGATCTGATTGATGTGGAGTCTAAGACTGGTAAGTTTAAGACCAGCTCACTTATGACTTAGGTCATATGTGTTTCCTATATATAGAACTATTCTGACAAAGAAATAACTAGCACACTTTTCATAGTCAGAATTAAAATATAGGATTTCTCTAGAAAACCTAGTGGGGGTGAAATCCAGTTAGCAAGTGCAGATTCTGTGTGGATCAATCTTGGAGGCTTCACACGTGGGGAGCTTGATTCAGATTCTACATCGATCTACGCTTCAAGAGGTAATCCTGAACTGTTAGCAGATTTAATTTAATTAGATTAAATTATTATCTGACTTAGATTTGCATAATTAAACATGGACGGATACATGATATTATTTTCTGCTGCGCAATTATTTTAATTGTCATGTATTTTCCCAACAACACATTCATCATATATGAAAAAAATATTGCTACAGGAGCCAAACCTATATATACATAACAGAGTTAGAAGGAGATAATGGATAGTTTTAATTTTTTTAGCGCAAATGAGAAATCATAGGAAAAAAGAGAGGGACAACGACCCTATTAGAAATTGCTAAACTCTTCGTCGCCTCATTCTTCTTCTTTCTGAGCTCTATACATGCCTTGTGATGGAAGAGAAACTTAGTGGTGTTGATGGTGATACAGAGAGGAAAGAACGATTTGAGGGAGGAGAGAGGGTGGAAAGTTTGCAAAAAAAAAGAGAAGGGATGGAGAGAGAAAGGGTAAGGGCAAGAAAGGAAAGAGAAATCAAATGAAGGGTATAATAGTCATTTTATACTCTTTTAACAGAAAATATGACAGACCCCTAACAGAAGGGGTCTGTCTCTCACTTTAAAAAAAATAAGGGGTCCAAGTCTCATATAACTTTTGATGAAGAGGTGTCAGTCAAAAATATCCCTTTCTTTTTTCCCTGCAACCTCCCCCGTCCCTTTCTTTCCCTACACACACACAAACACATACAAATATACACACACAGACACATATATATATACACACAGTGCCCTCCTCCCCCCTCCCCTCCCCTTCCCTTCTTCTTCTTCTTCTTCTTCCCCTTTTTTCCTTGCAACATCAGCGCCCCCTCCCCCCTTCCCCTTTCTTCTTCCCCTTTTTTCCCTGCAGCGCATCAGCGCCCCTCCTCCTCTTCTCCGTTGCATCCCACCCCCCCACCATCTTCTCCGCTGCCACCCTACCTCCGGCAAAACCACCAAGACAAACTTTATTTTTTATTTTTTATTTTTTATTTTTTTTCAGTGCTGTGTTTACCTTTTTTTTTGTTATTTGTTGAAAAAAATAATTGTATTGTAATAAATTTATTTGTTGTTGTTTGTGCTCCTTTTTTTGTACTTTTTTTTTTTTTAAGATCTGACGATGTCAAACAATCTGACATCGTCAGATCTGATATTATTTTTTTTGGAGACTCATTTTTGTCTTCTTGTATAGTCTCTATTTTTTTTAACAAATTTGTTGAAAAAAATAGAGACTAGGTGCTATTTTAGAGACTCAAAGCTTAAGTGATATCATAATTTTGCCAAAAACTATCAAATAGTATTTTAGAGACTCCCATTAGTGATGAATTTTAATCAATAGAGTCTCTAAAATAGCAATTATTATTGTTTAGAGACTCCTTAGAGACTCTATTAAGGATGCTCTAAAGAGTTTGGTTCTTCTATAATATATTTTGACTCCTCAATATCACGTATCAATTAAAATAGTCTTTTTTTTTGTCAATTAATATAATCAACAATCTAAATTGATTCTTTTTACATTTAAGAGAGTGATTAAAAAGTATTAAATATTAAGATATTACGTCAACTATATCCTTTTCATTAGCAAATCAAATCAGGATATATAAAAGGAAAAAATAAATTTATCAAGCCAAGGTTCAAACCGTCAGACACACCAAAATTTGTAGGTAGCTCAATAACTCATAAACAAAACCATAAATTTTGTGACTTGACCAAGGACCAAGAAACAAAACATAATTGTGGAGTGGATCAAAATGCTTTATGTTGATTTTTCCACCCGTACAAATGACCAATAACATCTTTTCTCAATTAGTTGCCTCATTAACTGCCCATTTTGACTCCGTGAGTCCGTGACTGTTTCTGTTTGTAATGTAAACATTTTTAGAAAGGCAAATCGTGGACTAATCCGCATGATATTTTTGCTTTGAAAAATAAGTTTGAGTGACATTTCTTTATTTTTTTTGTCAATCTCATTTAAAAAAAAAAAGATTAAAAATTACAAGTAAATTAACCAGTAGCAGTAGGGGTAAACTCATGGGCAAGTAGTTCAATCAAAGGAAATGGTACATTGATAATCCAAATCACTTAAAGGGCTTGTTTGGATTCATGAGAAAAAATAATAATTAACAAGACATACGTCTATTTATGCACAAAATTTTCCCTTTCATTGAAGAAAATAAAATGATTCAATAATAAAGGAAAGAAATGGAAAAGATTAAATTTTGTTTGGAATTAGAAAAATTATAAAAAAAAAGATCATAAAAGATTTTGTGTATTTTTTGTTTGGATTAAAAAGAAATGAAAGGAACTAGAATGGGATAAATTTTATAAACATATTGACTTCTTTATCATTTTTGATATGTCATACTTTCTTCTTCTTGCTAATAAAAGTAGTATAGTCATTCAACAATAGTTTAAAATCTAATCATCTCAAATCACTTCTTTTGCCCCCAATTTGGGGAGATTTTAATTCTTCCCCAACCCTCTCAGTCAAACTAATATTTTCCTCCCAAAACCCCCAATCCAAACATGTCCAAAAGTTGACCTTTGAAATTGGCTTTGGCCATCCAATCCACTACTTTGTTTCCTGTTCTTCTCATCAATTGGATTGAACTATCGGGAATGCTTGCATAAATTGTCTTGATATCAACATTCATGGGGTATGCGCGACATTTCACATAAACAACAACCAAGCCAACGTGAAAATAAATTTGTGTGGAATTCCACATAAATCAAAATTAAGTCAAATTAGATTTATTTCACTAGTAGACTTGAATCTATAGATTCCAACTTATCTTGGGTTTTTTTTTCCCTTCTTACAACATCCTATATCTATAATTTCTCACAATTTAATAGGTGCTTCCAAGGGTCATATTTTAATATGTCTCCACTATCTCAAATAGTTTTTCTTTATTTTATGCTAAATTGGGGTTCCTATTTTTTTGCATACGCGCCTTATTTTTAATTTTGTTCTTAAAATTTTATCACATATTCATTTCAACATTCTCATATTTAGTATTTCACAGCTCAAAACTATAAACCATACAATAAGTATGGTCTAATGACAATCTATATTACTTTCCTTTCAATTTAAATGGTACCTTTCGATGGTGTATGTGTGCATGTGTATTGTGTGCATGGTATGTGTGGATGGGCGGGTGTGTGGCTTGGTTTGGGACGTAGGTGCGGGGTTCTCGTTTAGTTAGGGAGGTGTTGTGGGTGCTAGCCGGGGGAGGTAGGTTGGTGAAAAAAAGAAAAAGTAAAAAATAAATATATATGTATTAAACGATCATTTTATTCTTAAAAAAGTGATTACGTGCCATGCACATAATTGTTTGTTATAGTTTTGATGTTAATTTAATAAATAAGGCTAATTATTCAACTTTTTGATAATATTGAGAACACGTTAATGCTACTTTAGAAACTAATTTACTTTAAAAAAAAAAAAAAAAAAACTTATCAATATAGAGTACCATGTTCTTCACTGTGAATGTGAGTGATCTTGAAATGGACTCTCGTGAACACTATTCTTTAATATGTTTGTTCGGCTTACATCTCATTTGAATAATAATAATAAAAAAAAATTACTCTTTCGCATAATTGAAAATTGGGTAAACGGCACGGGACCTCCTGTGCTTTTACTCATATGCAAGTTTCCTCTTATACTTTATAAAGTACAAATTACCCCCTTATGGTTTTTGAACGTGTGCACAAGTCCCCCTATTCGTCACAAAAAATCATTAAACTTAACCGCAGGTGTAAGACACTCGCGGTGCTTGCGAGGATTTGACCATATTTTGATGGGATCCACTTGAGGGTACAGTTTTTTGGACAAACAAACTCTCCCATCCTCTTTATAATGCAATGTTCAGTTGTATCACCACCACAAAGCTTTTTATACATTTTTGAATTGAAGAAATAGGTGCAGTAGACCTCATTTTGCTGGTGTAATTTTTTTTTTCATTTGCATCACCCTCACATCCTTGTTGGGGGCTATTTTTTATGGCTTTTTAGCTTAATTTTTTCTTTTTTCGTTTATGTGCTGCAACCAACTTTTTTTTTTTTGGTTTTTAGCTTAATTTTTTTTCGTGGGTAGATTTGACTTCATTTGGTCTTTTTTTTTGTTTTTTGTTTTCTTGGGCCAATGTTGTGCTTTTGTGGTAGCTCATTTTGGGCATAGTGAAGCGGAAGTGACAGGACCTACAACGATTAAAATGGAGCAAACTCACAATGTTGAGTTGGTTAAGAAAGCCATTCGTGTTGGTGTTCTTTTTTGTATTTTGCTATTTGTGCTTATTTTTATGGTGACGTTGAAATAGGATTAGATATGGTGTTAGCTATATGTCTATCCTATGTTGTTATTAGTGCAAATGTTGTTGTTGTAAACGACTCTCTATTATGTTTTTATTAATAGTGCATGAACCACCCCTTTGTTTTGTTAGTAGATGAATCCCCCTTGTGTTTTTGTGAATGGTGCAAAATACACCACTGTGGTTTCATGCATTTGCAGCAATATTAACAACATATTAATGTGTCAGCAACATGAACGAATTTGCAGCACAATCATCTATTAACATCTCATAAAACTAGTAAATTAAACACCAAACACCACAAATATCTATTGATTTACATCAAAAAGTAGTTTCAATATGATTGTATCAGTAACAACCTAAATGTACTTCAAGTTAACAATAACAGTTCCACAAACATCTATTAAATCCACAATCATTGTTTTTCCAAGTTCGCAGTAATGGTACTACTTCAAAAAGAATTACCATCCAAACTTAAATACAAGTGCACTATTGGCACTACCAATTAATGTTGGCATAACAAAAAGCATTAACAAGGGTTAAATTTTTGTTCATGGTTTCCAACTTCTTTCACAACTTCTAATATTTTCTAGCACTTGGACAACTATTGGCAACCTTGATCTCTTGGTTGAACAACTTCCAACAATAACAACCTTGATCTCGTTTTCTCACCAACAGCAGCAACTCGCGGCCTCGTCTTTCATCAACAACAAACATGAGCGAGTCCTAATTTTGAACAAATGATTTTCGAGTTTGGGTTGTTGTTCAACTGTGAGTGAGCCCTAATTTTTTATTTTAATAGGTTATGTTTGTTGGGGACTTTGGATTTATTTTTCTTATTTTGTTCACTTATCTAAAGGGGGCTTAATTGTCAAATGACCAAAACTATTAAAAAAATTAACGTCTGAATGACGGATGGGGGATGTCTGCCCACGTTTTAAAACCATAAGGGAATAATTAGCACTTTATAAAGTACATGCGGGAAACTTGCATATGAGTAAAAGCACAGGGATCTCGTACCATTTATCCTTGAAAATTTGACGAGGGGACACTGACTTGCCACGTCCGCTTCTGTGGGTGAGATTAATATGATCTATGACTTGTGGGCTACTTGAGGGAAAACTCTTCAAAAAGTCTGACTGATCGGTCAGTCAGACTTTTTTACTGACAATAAATAGTCCCCACATGTGTTTGACCCTAATATTTTGTGTGTAAAAAGTCTAATTGACCGGTCAGTTAAACTTTTTGAAGAGTTTCCCGCTACTTGAGTGGGATGTTTCCAGTATGGGCAAATTTCACCATTAGTCCACATTGTTGGCTTGCAATGTCACTTCAGTCCCTATTGTTACAAAAATGACATTACTAGTCCTCAATATTTGCAAAAAAAGATAGAAATAGTCCTTATTGTTAAAATCGATGGAAAAAGTTATTGTTCATGTAAAATGATCATTATGCCCTTACTAATTAAATACATTTTCAAATATGCCCTTTTAATCACAAAATTAACATTTTAACATATTTTTTTTATTTGTTTATCTTCCTCCATCACTACACACCAAGCACAATCAAAACATACACACAAACTGTAACACCCCTCACTTGAAAAGGAATCTTGGACAACAAGAGTGCAAATGACCCACAACGATATTTTTTATATTTTTATATTTTTCTAGAGCTATGGTGAACATGGTTTCCAGCAAAATCCACTCTGTCTCTTACTAATAGTAATATATCTTCCTCATAAAGCTAGTGTGGCTACCATCCTAACCATATTAGTTTGTCTAAACTTTTACCAGGACTTTGCAACTTTGTGGCAAAGTTAACATGGTTGTCATAATAGCAGCTTTACACCATGAATCATGTGATTGTAACTTTACACCTATTAAGCATATTGTATACTAAGAAAGCTGCCTAACGTTTAGGCTATATAATACCCCTTGTTATCAAGAGCAAAGGCACGACAGAATAAAAGCCATATATACCTATGTTGTTGCTTATCTGTTTGGGTAGCTTTTGGCAACCAGAAATGTAATTCGGATGTAAATACTACCATCAAATGCGTAAATTGCATGAAATACTTACCGTTCTCATCAAATATATTGGTGCCATAAGTAAGAGTGTGATCCTGTAGAATCAGTATATAAGCCTGGAGAGGAATTTTAATTTTAATTCATTACTCGATAAAAGGTAAGTGGGGTTTTTCATCTCTCTCTATTTCTTCCCAAATATTTATTGCGTGAACTCGTGTATCTATCTTGTATCGCGTAATACTTCTAATTATATTGTACTCAATCCTCGATATTACATCATATTCTATTCATACTCTTACTCTACATATACTGTGATGTACTTGTTAATTATTAGTCCTATCACATTATTATTAATTATTGTGATATTCATACTCTTACTAGATCTACTTATTATTATTTATGAGTTAGGCATTCTTTATTTATTTCATCATACCCGAGTAATCGTTAAATCTTGTTACTATTTCTTCTTTTTCTTAAATTCGTAGAAAATCTTCTATCCTAAATTTCATTTTGTAATGATCTTATTTATATAATATTCTTTATCTTCTTGTACCATTTTTTCATCACTGAACTATGACAATTAATTTATTCAACTCTATCTATTATTGATAAATACGGGACTTTCTTAACCTGTATTACTCATAAATGCGTTGTTGTTATTCTGCTGCTTTTTTCTCTTTTCTACATCAACTTAGTCAAAATTCTTTTCCTTGGCTAACATCTTATCTCGTGTTTGTTGTTCAAACTTGACTCGATTGCACATGTTTCTGTACTTGTTTATACAGTGGTCCTTATTCTTATTCTCTTTCTAAATTAACTTAGCAGAAATTCTTTTCCTTGGCTAACATCTTATCTCGTGCATGTTTATTATTTAATCTTGACTCGATTCCACATGCTCCTGTACTTGTTTATACAGTGGTCCTTGTTCTTATTTCCTTTATAAATTATCTTAGCCGTGATTTTTTTTTCCTTTGTTAAAATCTTATCTCATGTTTACTGTTCAATCTTGACTCAATTCCGCATGTGTCCTATTCTTGTTTAGTAGAATGATCCTTGTTCTTATTTTTCTTAAATCCATCTTGAATGACTACTACACTTTTATTATAAAGTGTGACATATATATATTATTATTATACTCAGGCTGTGAACTTTACGTGACGTGATTGCTATTTACTCGCTTGTCGTGATGGGATCCCTTAATTGTGTATGCCTATTGGGTGTTACACCCATATAGTGTCGTGGTCGTGATTATAATGCTACTATGCAGCCACAGCTAATTATCGTGCATGATATTTATTTTATATATATTATTTTCAATATTATCTCATGACAGTGACTTGACTCGTGTTAATTCCATTCAAAATACATGAAAGATATCCACGTCAAGTTTTTCCTTGGTCTCTGGTTCTCATCTCATGTTCTTGTTGTGTACTTGTATTTTTCATAAGCTTCATTCTTGGAAAAACTCTTACTTACTGAGCATTCGATTCGCTCACCCATTCTTTTTGACTGTTTCTTTTACAGATGGTAGAGCCTAAGTGAAGAGTTAGCGAGAAGGGTAGTCATATCCCAAGACTGAGGATTGTGTAAAAGGAATTGATAATATGTTTCATTAGCGAGAATAATTTACATTTGTATAAGGAATGTAAATTTTAAGTATTTGATATGAAACAAATCTTGGAAATGATTTCAATTTAAAGGTTTGTAGAGCTCTGAATATTGCGTGTTTAGTCATAAGTTTGCCTTGCGTGTTTGAGGGCCTTTTCCTCTTAAGCACGCGGCAGTCACGTTCTTAAATTTTGCCTTGGCGAATTTTGGGGACGTGACAGTTTGGTATCAGAGCTTTTGGGTTTGATGGTCTCATACCTAGGTGGGATTAGGTGTCTCACTATACTGAGCGTTTCTTATTAGGTTCAGTAATTAGAGAATGACTATTTTATGACTTATAGCTATAGTGTTATATTACGTGGGAATTATTTGATGACTTACAAAGTTATCTTTTGAGTCAAGCACGCTTGACCGTGGCAAGTGGTCGTGATGTGATCAACTTGAGTAGTATGGTGAGTAAAATTATTTCATCGTTTTATATTTTAAAGAAATATTGTAACAATAATGGTCGTACTTTTATAGCAGGACTTGGTGAGAAATATCACTTGTGTAATGGTCTAAATCCTTCACCTTATACGTCTATTCTTGAATCAACTGCAATCATGATAATAGGGTAGTGAGTACCACCATATTTTGCACTAAGTTATGATTTTGGCATTTAATATGTCATTAGGAAGGTATGGTGTACATGATGACCTAAGGCCAACATACAAGTAGAACATTGAATTAATTAGTTTACTATGTAAAATGATAAAATACCCTCTTATTCTTATTCATGTGCCGCCTTACATGTTTTATGTGCCACAATTCAGATTGGGACAAGTATCTGAGATTATGTCAAAGTGAAAACAACACTACTATAGAGGAGTGTAGCGAAAAACAAACTGAAAAAAAAGAGAAGAAATGAATGATATGTAAACTGGACTTGGAGTTATATCAGCAACAAAGAACATAGAATGTTCAATGGAGCAATACTAGATTTTGTGATTTGCGTTTTGAGGTAAGTTTTAAAAAAAAAAAGTAAGAGGAACTAAGAAGTTTTGATGTGATGAAAGGTAATGACAAATTTTATGAGAATATGGGTCTACGGCATGTTAAGTCTTTATGTGATGACAACTTGAGTAGCTTTTTGATTGTTTTTAGTGAAATATATGTATTATCTGGGGGAGATATTATTAATGAACTTTCTTATCAATGATTGAAAAAAGTAATTACCTTGATGTTCACTTTGGAGTCTATTAGTTACTTTCTATCATAAGATAACTTGCAGACTTAGTATAAGTAAGTACTTGATATTTGGTGCTTATTTCTTACAATCAAATAGCTTGAGGACATGGGCAGCTAGGCAAGTGATATAGAGTCTATGATTATAATCTACTTATGCTAAGCTCCTTAAATGCTTGAGGTAACTGATCAACCTTATTACGAGTTTCTACCATGTGCCTAGTTGTTCATCTTATTCTTATATACATTTTGTGGAAAAGGGGGTAAATAGATAAATGAATAGGATTTTGATTGAAATTACAACATTATTGGGAGGCCTGTAAGCTCGAAGATTTTTTTGAGGCTTAATTAAAATGAGTCAATTCGAGGTATTGTTATAATTATGATTGTTTTTTTTTATGAAACGGGAAACCGAGGACTTCCAATTCTAGATTGTCTAAAAACAAAAAGGATGTATTGACTTTTAGCAGTCTGGCCAAATTATAGCTGTAGAAGATTGAGTTGCTTTATATAGGATGAACAATTATAATGTCGGCTATAATTGGAATAACTATTCTTGTTGGTCAAATCATTGTGTAGATAGATAATAAAAATGAGCATTTATATAAGCCAGCTAGTGCAAAAGCAAAACCGAATTTACCGATTAGACATAATGAGAGAAGCTTTGTCAGCCACTAGAATAAATGAATGTTATAATTATATGGGTCGCAGAAGAATGCTCGAAGGTCACATGAATTGGAGAGAAATGTGTGGAAGCCTATACAGTATGAGTGGTACATTATTTGATAGGTACGTATGCATATTTTCTAAGGTAAATATCACGTGATATATAACAGTTTTCCATCTAAGGAAAAATAAGTGTTTGGCCAAAGCCAAAAAAAAGAGATTGAAGCGAGAGTTAAACTGCATGCTAGCTTTTGTCAAACAAACATTCTACCCCAATATAGCGATTACATGACCTTCAAGGTGTAAAGGGCCTATCTGTACATTCAAACTTCTTGTTATCCACATATTAGATCAACTCACGTGTGATATTGTTATTGATACATATCTGATAGGAAATTGATTCATTGTAAAACTCTTCCATTGAGCACTGTTGTATCTTTAAATATTGGATTGCAATATACAAAAGGTATCGAGAGTTTTACCATCTTACATGGTATCAAGAGCTCAGGCTACATTTTTTTTTCACTACCATTAAAACATCTGTGTGCAGCCAATGGCTTCTTCTACGACTAAAACCAGCGACCAGCCTCTTAACAATGACCAGCCCTTTGTTGATTCCGAGACGCAATCTCTTCCATCCTCTATTAACGTGGCGTCTTTGCCCGTAATTAAGACCATTCATCAAGAACTCTCTCTGAAGCTTAGTAGCGATAACTTTCTGCTATGGAAAACACAGGTCTACCCTGTCTTGTGTTCTCACGATCTCCTTGGATTTATTGACGACTCTGTCCCCAAGCCTTCTGCCCCTGCTACTGCAGTTTTACAATGGCTACACTTGGACCAAATGGTCCTCGGATGGTTACTTGTTTCCCTCTCCGACTCGGTTCTATCCCAAGTTGTGGATGCATCAACTGCTCACGCTGCTTGGGTCACCTTAGAAGTTTTATATGGCTCGCAGTCACGAGCTCGAATTCAACAAATAAAGACAGAATTACAGTCCATCATTAAAGGGGCACGATCTGTTCATGCCTTTGTTCAACATGTCAAATCTCTATCTCTTGTTCTTGCTAATTCAGGACGACCAGTTGACAATGAGGACTTAGTTCTTTGGACACTGCGAGGTCTCGGGTCCGAATTTAATCCAATCGTTGCTGCTATCAACTCTCGCACGGACTGTCCTCTATTTGCTGAAGTATGTGGCCTACTCTTTGATTTTGAACTAAGACTTCAATCTTCTGCTATGGACAATTCAGTTGCTTTAATGTCTGTCACTCACTAATCTGCGCCCTCATCTCCTACACCACTCAACTCCAATCGAGCATCTCACAATGGTCGTGGTGGTGGCCGTGGCAGAGGTCGTGGTCGTGGACGGCAACAGTCAGGTAACTCTCCATCTAATTCAAGCTCTCCCCAGGTTGTTTGTTACAGATGTGGCCATTCGTATCATAAGGCCAACAATTGTTGGGCCCCAGATGATGCTATCAATTCAGTCACCAAGGCTTTTTCTGCGGTGCAAGTTACTAATCCTCAAGACCCGAATTGGTATCTTGATACCGGTGCGACTCACCACCTCACTCCGGATGACACCCAACTGACTGGTAAGACTTTATATTGTGGTTTGGATAATAATATGGTTGGCAATGGTCATAGTTTGCCCATTTCACATGCTGGAAGCACATGTTTTAAATTATCCAATGGTCATTCTGTATCATCCAAAGTGTTACTGGTTCCTTCAATTACAAAAATATTATTATCCGTTTCACAATTTGCTCGTGAACATGATTGCTATTTTATATTCACTGCTTCTGGTTATTGCATAAAGGATCTGAGGACAGGCAACCTACTTCACCACGGGCAGCTTAAAGGTGGATTATATTCACTTCATCAACCAGAAAATTTTGCTTTTCTTGCCAATAAAGTATCATCAGCAATCTGGCATGCTCGCTTGGGTCACCCATCAGATCGAGTTCTTGGCTCTCTTCGTCAGTCAGTTTCAATAATCCCAGCTCCTTCTTTATCATCACCATGTAGAAGTTGTCAATTGGGTAAAAGCCGACGTTTACCATTCAATAGTCCTGTGGTTAGGTCTTCTAATGTACTCCATATTATTCACTCTGATGTATGGGGTCCTGCCCTGACAAACTCATTGAATGGATTTCGTTATTATTTGATCTTAATTGATGATTATTCTCGCTATGCTTGGTACTATCCTCTTTTGCGCAAGTCTGATGTAGCACATATTTTTCCTATGTTCATTGCTATGGTTCAAAATATTTATAATGCTCAAATTAAGTTTGTCCAAAGTGATGCTGGTGGGGAGTTTACGGCTTCCTCTGTTCAACAATTATTTCAAAAGCATGGCATTATTCATAAATTATCTTGCCCAGGTACACCTGAGCAAAATGGCGTGGCGGAACAAAAACACCGGCACATTGTTGAAACCGGACTCACTTTATTGGCTCATAGTAATCTCCCTCAACAGTTCTGGCATCATGCTTTTTCAACTGCTGTATTCTTAATTAACCGTATGCCTACACCATTGTTGCAAAATAAGTCGCCTTATGAACTGTTCCATGGCGCCTTACCTGATTATTCTATGTTGCGAGTATTTGGGTCACTTTGTTATCCTTGCTTGAGTACATTTAGTCGAACGAAGCTGGACTTCAAGAGTTTTCGTTGTATCTTCCTTGGATACAGCCCTTCTCACAAAGGGTATATTTGTTTCAATCCGCAGACCAACAAAATGCTAGTCTCGCGCCATGTTGTATTTGATGAGGCTAATTTTCCGTCAATTACTAAGTGCACGACTTCGCAACAATTTGGTCCATCTACTGATTCCCCACGGTTTTCATTTAAGAAATTCCCTTCTTGCCAACTGGATCAATTACATAATCACAATCAGAATGGTCCTACACCTATGAATACTTCAACGGTTGATAATCCTTTGGTTTCACAGGTTTCTCCTTTGGCTTCTCAGGATCATTCTCTCTCAACAATTGATCCAATCGCTTCACCAACCAGTGGTCTTGCTGCTCCTAATAGTGTTTCAGAAACTACGGATCATGGTGCACCAATCTTGCCAATTCAAGAGCCACATAATATGTCTGGTGCTCAACTCCCAGCTACTACATAACCCATGCGAACTCATTCCATGATCACTAGATCAATGGACGGTACTCGGCCCCCTAAAGTGCTATTTTCTATCAAGTATCCTCTACCTCAGTGTCTCTTATCGGTTTCTCATGATTTGCCTATTGAACCTACTAGTTACACTCAAGCTAGCAAATATTCTCATTGGCGTTCTGCTATGATTGAGGAATTTAATTCATTGCTCAAAAATCAAACTTGGACACTAGTTGCACCTACATCAGACATGAACATTATTGATAGTAAATGGGTGTACCGTGTAAAGCAAAAGTCTGATGGATCTCTAGAAAGATTTAAAGCTCGGCTTGTCACTAAAGGTTACTCTCAACAACCAGGATACGATTATGGTGACACATTTAGTCCTGTTGTCAGACTTGGCACCATTCGAATCATTCTTACTCTGGCTTTGTCTAATAAATGGCCTCTTCGCCAACTCGATGTTAAGAATGCATTTTTGCATGGTGATCTTTCAGAGGTTGTTTATATGCGACAACCACAAGGTTTCATTGACTCTCAGCATCCGGATTATGTTTGCAAACTGAGAAAATCTTTATATGGGTTGAAGCAAGCTCCGCGTGCGTGGTATCAAAAATTTAGCAATTACTTAATCTCGTATGGCTTCACTCATTCTCCTCATGATGCTTCACTGTTTATTCAGTTTTCTTCTCACAGTGTCATTATTTTGCTTATATACGTTGATGATATAATCCTTACAAGGAGTTCTCCTTCTGTAATTCATGCCTTTATTCAATCTCTCTCCAATCACTTTGACATGAAAGATTTAGGACCTCTCCATTTTTTCCTTGGCATAGAGGTTAATAATCAAGGTGATGGCATCTTTTTAACTCAGACAAAGTATGCAGTTCAATTATTGCAACGCTATGGCATGGATGCGGCAAAGCCTGTCAATACTCCTATGGCCACCACTCCCTTGAATTATACTGATGGCGACTTGCTAACAAATCCCACGGAGTATCGTCAACTAGTAGGCGCTCTTCAATACTTGACGATGACACATCCTGATATATCTCATACTGTAAACACCATATGCTAGTTTATGCATGCTCCACGATCTTCTCACCTAGTAGCAGCTAAGCAAGTCTTTTGATATGTGAAACAAACGGTGCGCCATGGTCTATGCTTCAGGCCATGTTCTGAATTCACCTTGCAAGGTTTTAGCGATGCCGATTGGGTTGGATGCATTGACACTCGCCGCTCCACCTCTGGTTGTGCAGTTTATTTGGGCCCGCATTTAGTTGCTTGGGCATCCAAGAAATAAACTACAGTATTTCGTTCCAGCTCTGAAGCAGAATACAGGTCATTGGCATTACTTGGTGCTGAATTATTATGGTTTATCCACGTTCTTCAATTTCTTCGTATCGCTTCTCCCCTGCCTGTTAACATCTTTTGTGATAATGTTAGTGCTATATACATGGCTTCCAATCTGGTACTTCATCAGCGGAGTAAGCACATAGAAATAGACATTCATTTCATTCACAATAAAATCACTGATGGCACATTTAAGTTGCAATACATCCCAAGTGTTGAGCAACCTGCAGATCTCTTTACCAAAGCTTTTTATCGGCCACGGTTTGAAGCTCTTCGAGACAAACTCCCAGTGGTGTTCCCCCCGTGAGCTTGAGGGGGGGTGTAAAGGGCCTATCTGTACATTCAAACTTCTTGTTATCCACATACTAGATCAACTCACGTGTGATATTGTTATTGATACATATCTGATAGGTAATTGATTCATTGTAAAACTCTTCCATTGAGCACTGTTGTATCTTTAAATATTGGATTGCAATATACAAAAGGTATCGAGAGTTTTACCATCTTACACAAGGTACACATATACATTTCGTAAGAAGCGAGATAAGTGAATTTTCTTCTTGTTTGTTTTTTTCTCGAGTCTCCCTGTATAATTAAATTGATCGTGATATTTCAAATTATTTGTGCCTCGATTCTTGGCTTTAACTATCCCGAATGTGCCTCACTCAAGAAATTATAACTTGGTTCGACCTTCTTGTCAACTTTGTCATCGTCAAGATTTCTTGTTTTTCCCTCACTTCGTAAATCATCTCATTATTACAGCTCTCTTTCAAGAAAATTCAGCCCTGGTTCCTAAAATATGTCGTGTTGGAACTAATATAAACTAGCCAACTCCCTTACGTTAAATCTTTTCTTCATGGATCTTGTTTTGATGATAATTGAATTTGTTAAAATTGCCGGAGGAAAAGATGAATTGTTTAAAGAAAGTTCCCACGTTCATGTTACTTTGTTCAAATAATTTTGTTTCTCGAGTGTTGTGTTGTTCTGGTCATTTTTTCTTTTTATTGGTCTCGCTATGGCAAAAGCCGACTATCAAATTTTTAAACTCATTTTGAGAGTTTTGAATTGTGTTTAATTTTTATAAACAATTAGTAAAGCTACTCTATTTACGATTTGAAAATTTTAAAGGTTTGAGTGAAAATTTCAAAAGCTCTTGAGTTTGAACAATACCAGCTATGTCAAATTATGGGCCAACCGTGAAATTTTGAACCCCTTGAGGCTAGGATACTTACCTCTTTCTAGTTAATTTCCTTACTAATTCTCTTTTTAATATTTCTTGTTTGCTCAGTCTCGATTTCCAGTTGACCACATCTTTTGAATAAATGTATGGATATATACCTATAAAAATATATTGGAATCTTTACATGATCTCTTTGTTCCTCAACACTTTACTTCTTCAGTATCATGTGGATTCCTTTCATAGATTCATGTTTCTATGGTAAAACCAAACTTCAAGATTTTATTTTAACAAAAATAAATTATTTGAACTTGCGACGTGAGAGCCTTCAAGATTTTCAAACATTCTGTTGGGTGTAATATTTATATATTATTTCAACGCATTTTTACTTAAATTTTGTTAGTTCTTGAGTAATGTATGAGCAATTTGATTGGTTCCATGTTTGTTTTGCGATATATGTTTGTTGGGTATAATATTGATATATTATTTCAGCATATTTTCACTTAAATTTTGTTAGTTCTTGAGTAATTTATGAGCAATTTAATTGGTTCCATGTTTATTTTGTGATGTAAGTGAATTATATGAGGAGACATGGATTTTTTAGGCCAAGATTGAAGGAAAATGACTGAGGCAATCTTTTATGCAGTTCGTGAAGAAATTAAAGAGAAAATAGAAGTAGCGCAGCTACGCAGTGTCGCAGGATTTTTAAGGACAATTTGGTAAAAATGCGCGAAAAAAGAAAACCCTACGATTAAAACCAAGGATCAAACGTTGAAAAAGGGACTTCTTGGCTGGCTGCTAGTTCTTGGGGAGAAAAAGCAAAAGTTTGGAGAGGAGAAAACGCAAGAAAACACAAGATTGACGAGGAAGAACGGATAAGAGACAAGATTAGCCACGACTTTCTTGAGATTTCTAGTTTTTTTCTCTCTCTCATCATGAACTTTAATATATTTTGGATTTCATTTACATTTATTATGAGTTGTTAAATTACTTTTCTAGGTATTACGACTTCACCAAGATTTATCCTACTCGAATCTGCTGATTAATTCCAATCGACGACTATTCCTTATGTTACCAACAATTCCACTAAGGTAGATATTAATCTTTCTCAAGCATCAATAACTTATCCCAATAAGCAAGCTACCTACATCTCTGTGATAACTGTGAACTTATGGAATGCATTAAGCCTTAGAAATTTAAACGTTGCACTAGATCTCATAACTATCTCTAGCTTATGATAATTTAATGATACTCCACACATGGTCTAGTTTAGTTATCACTTCTTAATCTCAAACTAAACCACAAAACAAACAATTATTGGCCAGATAATCACAAGCATTAAGTATAGTGCGAGGCCAAGCTTGAGGAAAAGGGAGCAAGGGCAAATTTTTATACAACTGGTGAATAAATTGAAGAACAAATAGAAGTAGCGGAGTCATAGAACAGCTGCACAATGTCGCATAATTTTAAGGGCAATTTGGTAAAAAAGTGCGAAAAGAAGAAAACCCTACGATAAAATAGAATATCAGACATTGAAAAAGGGGTGAGTTTTTTGGAGGCTGCTAGTTCTGGAGAGAAAGATCAACGTTTGGAGATGAGAAAACGCAATGAAACTGCAAGATTAACGAGGAAGGACGGATCATAGACAAGATTTAGCTACGACTTTCTTGAGATTTCTAGTTTTTTTTCTTTCTCTCATCATGAATTTTAATAGACTTGGAATTTCATTTACAATTATTATGAGTTGCTAGATTATTTTTCTAGGGATACGATGTAGCTAGATTTTGATTACTTGGATTGTGTTGAATTGATTGGTTGATTGATTATTCTATTTTTATGCTGAATATTTCACATTATACGTAATGCTTGTGATTATCTGGCCAATAATTGATTGTTTTGTAGTTTAGTTTGAGACTGAAAAGTGATAACTAAACTAGACCATGTGTGGAGTATCATTAAACTGTCATAAGCTAGAGATAGTTATGAGATCTAGTGCAACGTTTAAATTTCTAAGGCTTAATGTATTCCATAAGTTCACAGTTATCACTAAGATGTAGGTAGCTTGCTTATTGGGATAGGGTATTGATGCTTGAGAAAGATTAGTATCTACCTTAGTGAAATTATTGGCAGCATAAGGAATAGTTGTCAATTAGAATTAATCAACAGGTTTGAGTAGGATAAATCTTGGTGAAATCGTAATCGCTAGAAATCTCCAATTATTGAATCAAATTTTCCATCAAATTCGCAATTGCTTAGTCGTTATTTTCATTAGTTTTGTTATCTCTTTAGTTTTTAATTACAAATTCTCAAATTTTGGTCATCTGAATAAAATTAAAGCTAGAACAATTTTGGTAATTAATAATATCAGTCCTCGCGGGAACGATCTTTACTCATTATTTTATTACTTGTTGCGACACGTGTACTTGCGTTAGAATTCACACAACAAGTTTTTGGCGTCGTTGCCGGGGACTGTGTCAATTATTAATATCGATACCAAATAGCTTTAATTTTACTTTGGATTTTATTTAGTTTTATTTTTGTTCACTTATTTTCGTTGCGTGTATTTTAGGAACATATTCCTTTACGTGCATGCGAAAGTCAGGAGGTAGTAATTTGTTGCCTTTCGATCTTGAGATAGAATGAACCTGTCAGAAGAACAGAAAGGAGAAAAGAGCTACTATAATTACTCATCAATTGCAAGGGAATATGGTTGATATCGTGGTAGCACAGGACGGAAATAATCAAGCAGTGAATCAAGAAAATCCACCTAGAACACTGCGAGAGTATGCATTACCACGCACTGGAATTCAAACTGTGATTAGAAGGCCAGCGATTCAGGCGCATGATTTTGATTTGAAGACAGTGACACTACAGTTGATTCAGAATATTCAGTTCCATGGATTGCCTTATAAAGATCCTAACCAGCATATTGTGAATTTTCTCGAAGTATGTGGAATAGTTAAGTACAATGGAGTCACTGATGAAGCTTTGCGCCTTCACTTGTTTCATTTCTTTTTAAGGGATCAAGCTAAAGAATGGTTGAATTCGCTGCCTTCGGATTCAATTACTACTTGGAAGGATTTGGTGCATAAGTTTTTGTCAATATTTTTTTCGCCTGGAAAGACAGTGAAATTGCGCATAGAGATTAATAATTTTGCGTAACATGAAGGTGAAACTCTATGTGAAGCGTGGGAAAGGTATAAGGCATTGTTGATGAAGTGTCTTAATCATGGAGTACTTAGGTGGATGCAAGTGCATAATTTTTACAATGGGTTAATTAGCTCCACAAGAACTTTGATTGATGCATCAGCAGGAGCAGCTTTAATGAACAAGACAACGGATGAAGCTTATGCATTGCTAGAGGATATTGTTTTGAACCACCAGCAGTGGTCAAGCAAGAGAGTCATACCAAAGAAGACAGTTGGGATTAGAGCTGGCAAATGGGCCAGCCCAGCACGGCCCGGCACGGCCCGACCAAGTCATGGGTTAAGAAAAATGAGCCTAGCTCGGCACATATGTTTAGTGGGCTGAGCTAGGTTGGGCTCAATTCTTGAGATATAGGACCCAATTCAGCCCACGAGCCCGCTACTATGAGTCACGAGTTGGGCTAAGCTGGGCTGGGCCAGCCCATTTTTTATTTATTGTTTTGTAATTATTGTTTTTTGAATTTTGATAGTTGGATTAATAACGAAAAAAAACTTAAACTTAACTTTTTTTTATGAAAAATTTAATTTAACGATTAACAAGACATAAGTTGATTGAAAATATTAATATAAATGATAAAACATTAAAATATTACTTAACAAACCACAAGTTTACGAGACACGGATACGTTACTAATAAACATAAAAAAAATTACATAAATGCTTGAAGAAAGTTGGTGGAGAAGTTCTCTATTTTATTATGCTCCTTGTGCAGGTGTTGGGCCTACTGGTGGTGGTGGTGGCGGCAGTGGTTGAGGATTGAAATAGTTTGAAACATTTGAGTGTTGAGATACAAGATGTTTTACAAGCGTTACAGTTCCAAATTGGCGACGAAATATATATTTACGTTCATAATAGTTGCAAATTACATACCCATGTTCTTCAAAGTAAGCAAAATAATTTCAAATATTGATAGCCATAAATACTGTGTATTCTTTTGTGGTAAAATAAAGAGACAATAGGTAGTAAAATAAATAATTTTGTAATAAAATGAAATGAAATACAATAAATATTTATAAGAAAAACTATATGTACAAATTATAATTATAAAAAATAAAATAATATAAAAATAAATTACAAGTTGTAATATTTACAATATCATAGAAAAGATTTGATAACAAGTTATTTTGTATTATCTTAAAAAATAAATTTGCTATTTGTTATTATTATATATTTTTTAACTTATCTAAAAACAAGTTATTAGTCATAATGCATAATATTCAATTTGTGTAATAAATAGGCTCCAATTGTGCTTATATTGTGCTGGGTCTAAGTTGGACTCATGATGGACTTTATTTGGGCTCGAATTGTACCTGAGCTAGGCTCAATCTAGGTCTGTGCTGGGTTCGAGCTGGGCTGGGTTGAGCTTATGGGCTGAGCTGGGCCTGTGTTGGGTTCGAGCTGGGCTGGGCTGAGCTTATGGGCTGGGCTTGGGCACAAATGGGTTTAGGCACAAATGTGCTGAGTTGAAAAATATATGACCCAATTCGACCCACCTATATATGGTGGGCTGGGCCGAATTTTAGTGTGCTGAACTGAACTGAGCCTGTGTTGGCCGGGCCCAAATGCCACCTCTAGCTGGGATCCATGAGATTGATGCCATAACTACCTTGACAACGAAAATTGACAATCTCACGAAATAGTTGCAAAATAATCAAACGACTGCAAATGCTATCCAAGCGGTAGTGGTGTGTGAGTTTTGTTGTGGTCTACATTATAGTACAGAATGTCAGGTTGGCAATCCATTTTTGCAAGGCACAACAGAACAAGAACAGTATGTAGGGAATTTTAATGGGGTAGCAGTACAATTCGTACTCTAACAGATATAATCCAGCACGGCGTGATCATCCGAATTTCTCCTGGATAAATAATCAGAATGTGTTGCAGCCTGAGCAGAATAACCCACCACCAAAGAAGAAGGTAAACTTGGAGGATGCATTGGCTCAGTTGGCGATTTCGCAGACTCAATTCATGAATGAAACAAGGACAAACTTTCAGAACCAGTCTGCACAAATCAGAAATTTAGAGACACAGTTTAGCCAAATGGCTACCATGTTTTCAGAAAGACAACAAGGGAACTTACCTAGCACTTCAGAGGTGAATCCTAGAAGAGAGGGTAAAGAACATTGTAAAGCTGTCACATTGAGAAGCGGCAAGGAGTTAGAGGAGCCAATGAAAACCAAGAAGGTTGAGAAAGGTGAAGCGAAGAATGAGGCGAAAGATGAAGAGAAAGTTAAAGCTCAGCCACAGCTTACACAGGAACCACCAGTGGTGGTGTCATTCCCTCAGCGATTGCAGAAGAACAAGCTCGACAAACAATTTGCAAAATTCCTTGAAATTTTTAAGAAACTTCATATCAATATTCCATTTGCAGATGCACTTGAACAAATGCCGAGTTATGTGAAGTTCATGAAGGACATCTTTTCAAATAAGATGAGGCTTGGAGATTACGAGACAGTTGCACTAACTGAGGAGTGCAGCGCCATCCTACAAAAGAAGCTACCACAAAAGCTCAAGGATCTAGGGAGTTTTACTATTCTTTGTGAAATTGACAATGTTGTTTTTGAGCAAGCTTTGTGTGATTTGGGAGCTAGCATTAACTTGATGCCTTTAACTACTTTTAGGAAACTTGGATTGGGTGAGGCGAGGCCCACAACTATTACATTACAGTTAGCTGATCGCTCGCTCAAGCATCCCAAAGGAGTCATCGAAGATGTGTTAGTCAAGGTTGATAAGTTTATATAGTTCTGGATATGGATGAAGATAAGAAGATTCCTATTATTCTTGGGAGACCATTCCTTGCAACTGGAAGAGCATTCATTGATGTTCAAAAGGGAGAATTGCGACTAAGGGTACAAGAAGAAGAAATGATATTTAATGTGTCCAAAGCTATCAAGTATCCTAAAGCTAGCGACAGTTGTTTTCGTGTTGATAATGTGCAAGCTATAGTGCCTAGCCATGTGGGTCGACTAGATCCTTTGGAGGCTAGCTTAATACAAGATAATCTTGTTGATTTGGAGGATGAAGAGGTGCAAGCATATTTAAGTTGGATGGACTTGTTTGAACCAAATAGGCAAAAATATTTTGAAGAATTGGGAGAAGGTTCTGCACATTCTAAACCATCAATTGAGCAACCACCTGCGTTGGAATTGAAACCTCTACCAGCCACTTGCACTACATATATTTGGGGGAGTCAGACACACTTTCAATAATTATCTCTTCGTCGCTCTCTAACGAAGAAGAAGATAAATTACTAAGAGTGCTTAGAACTCACAAATCAGCGATTTGGTCTTTGGCAGATATTAAGGGAATTCGTCCCTCCATGTGCATGCATCGTATTCTTATGGAGGATGATAGCAAACCATCCACTGACGCACAAAGGCGACTCAATCCTACAATGAAAGAAGTGGTGAGAAAGGAGGTTCTGAAGTGGTTAGATGCTGGAGTAATTTACCCAATCTCAGATAGTTCTTGGGTAAATCCAGTGCAGGTTGTACCTAAGAAGGGCAGTATGACAGTTGTGAAAAATGAAAACAATGAACTTATTCCTACAAGAATAGTTATTGGGTGGAGAGTGTGTATCGACTATAGGAAATTGAACAAGGCTACGAGAAAGGACCACTTTCCCTTGCCCTTTGTTGATCAGATGCTTGATAGATTAGCAGGACATGAGTATTATTGTTTCTTGGATGATTACTCTGGCTACAATCAAATAGCTATTGCACCTGAAGATCATGAGAAAACCACATTTACATGTCCTTATGGTACATTCGCCTTTCGGAGAATGCCATTTGGATTATGTAACACACCAGGTACTTTTCAGAGATGCATGATGGCTATCTTCTCAGATTTGGTAGAGCGTAGAATTGAGGTATTTATGGATGACTTTTCTGTGGTGTGCTCATCGTTTGATAATTGTCTTTACAATTTGGAGCTAGTGTTGAAAAGATACGAAGAGACAAATCTAGTGTTAAATTGGGAGAAGTGTCACTTCATGGTGTGTGAAGGTATTGTCTTGGGGTATCGTATCTCAGCTAAAGGCATTGAAGTTAATCGTGCGAAGATTGAGACCATAGAGAAGTTGCCAGTGCCAACAACTGTGAAAGGGGTTAGAAGTTTTTTAGGACATGCAGGGTTCTATAGGAGATTTATCAAGGATTTTTCAAAGATTGCCAAACCACTCTCAACTCTTTTGGCCCAGAATGTTCCATTTGTGTGGGATGAAGACTGTGAACATGCATTTGTAACAACCAAGGAGAAACTTGTGTCAGCACCTATCGTAGTAGCACCTGATTGGGAGTTACCCTTTGAGTTAATGTGTGATACAAACGACTATGCAGTAGGAGCAATTTTGGGGCAGCGAAAGAACAAGATGTTTCATGCTATTTACTATGCGAGTCACACTCTTAATGATGCACAACTTAATTACACCACAATAGAGAAAGAGTTGCTTGCAATAGTATTCGCCTTTGACAAGTTTCGTCCTTATCTGATTGGAAATAAGGTAATCATTTACACTGATCATTCAGCTATTAAGTACCTTATGGCCAAGAAAGATGCGAAACCAAGGCTCATTCGTTGGGTATTGTTGTTACAAGAATTCGACTTGGAGATCAGAGATAAGAAAGGCACCGAAAATTTGGTAGCAGATCATCTTTCTAGACTTGAGTTACCAGTAGAGATTGAGATGGTGAAGCCGCCTATTGTAGATGACTTTCCAAATGAAAAGATCCTTGCGATACAATCTGCTCAGACTTTTCCCTGGTATGTTGACTTTGTGAATTTTCTAGCGGCGAAGATAATCCTAGTAGATCTTAATTATCAGCAAAGGAAGAAATTTTTATATGATGTGAAACACTATTATTGGGAAGATCTTATACTCTACAAGCATTGTGCATATCAAGTTATCAGAAGGTGTATTCCAAAAGAGGAGATGGAAGATATTTTGCGGCATTGCCATACACTTGAGTGTGGAGGTCACTTTGAAGGCAATAGAACAGTGGCAAAAGTGCTCCAGTCAAGTTTTTATTGGCCTAACTTGTTTAAAGATGCTCACACTTTTGTTGTTGCATGTGACAGATGCTAGAGATTGGGGAATATCTCGAGAAGGAATGAGATGCCGTTGCAGAACATTCTTGAAGTTGAACTTTTTGATGTGTGGGGAATCGATTTCATGGGACCTTTCCCTTCCTCTTACAATAACAAATACATTTAGTTGGCAGTTGATTACGTATTTAAATGGGTGAAAGCGGTGGCAACTCCAACAAATGATGGTGCCGTAGTACTGAATTTTCTGAAGAGGAACATTTTTACAAGGTTTAGCACACCTCGAGCAATAATTAGTGATGAGGGTACCCACTTTTGTAACAAGCAATTTGAAGCCCTCTTACTCAAATATGGTGTCAAACATCGGAAAGCCCTTGCTTATCATCCTCAAACCAATGGGCAAGCAGAAGTTTCAAATCGAGAAATAAAGAAGATTCTGGAGAAAATAATGGGCAATTCGCGCAAAGATTGGGCCAAGAAGATTGATGATGCACTATAGGCGTATCATACTGCATTTAAAACACCAATTGGAATGTTGCCTTACAGAATGGTCTATGGAAAAGCTTGCCATTTACCAGTGGAGCTCGAGCACAAGGCATATTGGGCAATGAAACAGTTGAATCTGGATATGCAAGCTGCAGGAGAAAAGAGACTTTTGCAATTGAATGAGTTAGAAGAGTTCCGGAATGAAGCTTATGAGAATGCGAAGATTTACAAGGAGAGAACAAAAACATGGCATGATAAACACATCTCACGAAAGGAGTTCGTGCCTGGTCAGAAAGTTCTCTTATACAACTCAAGGCTTCGCTTGTTTCCTGGAAAGCTTAAATCAAGACGGTCTGGCCCTTTTGTCGTAACGAAGGTGTTTCCCTATGGAGCTGTTGAAGTAAATCATCCAGAGAAGGGGACGTTCAAGGTGAACGGACAACGGTTGAAGACTTATTAGGATAATGAGTTTGATAAGCACAAGTCCATTGTCCACCTTAATTCGGATTGAGAAATTGCTCCGTCGGGCTGTTGACGTTAAAACAAGCGCTATTCGATAGGCAACCCGAATTCTTTTCCTTATTTTAGATTTCATAGTTTTAGTGTTTTTAGTTAATTTTTAAATTATAGTTGTCGTAGTTAATTGTTGATTTTTATTGTCATGGTAGGTTCAAGAATAAGTTTGGGGGAAGCCGAAGCAATGAGAGGTTCTACCACGTCATTTAGAGGAGCAAATATGGAGAAATTTGTGTTTGGAGTGAAGAGGTTGCGTGCATGGAAGAGGAAAACAAGAAGAAATAAAGTTGTGCAGCAGCGTTGTTGCGCTAAATTCTAGCGCAGTTGCGCTGGCGTTATTTGAAGTGACGTTAATTTTAGAGCTGTTCAAAAGAAAACAGATGCGTTGTTGCGCTAAAAGAAGCGCTACTGTGCTGGCGTCCTGCCCATCTAACGTTTGATAAAAAAAAAAATTCATCGTTGCTGCACAAGTCCATCTACCAGACCTGAACCATATACTATACCCAACCCACGACCCACATTACCTAAACCCAACCCGTATCATACTAACACACACTCACCCAATTTGATTCTACCTACCCACATCACATAAAACCCACTCATACATCAGACCTACCACCAACCCACCCAAACCCTTTACCCACTTCACAACAAACCCACATCTTTGCGAACTTTCTGCCTTCGCCGCAGCTCCACAAGAAATGCAAAACTCTTCATCTCCATAATCACTACCCAACCAATAGCAACCACTCAAGGAAAGCCGTTGCCCCACTGTCAACGACGCCAACGAATTCACGACGGCGATATCACCACTCAGCGTTGCCACAGTTTTCTTTGCCCGCGCGATTCTCTTCGTGTCACTGTCTCACGGTCACCACTGAAGAGGCACTCCACCGCACTGACGCTTATAGCGGCCCCAACGGTGCCTCTGCTCAGCCTATCTGCGCCCTTCTATTGTGCCTTCAGTAAATGCCACCAACGGAGCATTAAGACGGCGACCTTTGTGCTGCTTCATGTGTAAGTCCAAGCTTTTATTGTTTTGTATTAAGGGTTGTGTCCGATTGGAAAAGGAAAAAAGAAATACTCTTTGACTCCAACGTGCGATTCAGAGCAGTGCACGCTGGACTATTTGGATCATTAGCCTTTTGTATCTCACAAGGACTTGATCGAGTGGTTAACTTACATTTGTGCGTCTTACTTTG
This sequence comes from Ehretia macrophylla, assembly GCA_037974665.1. Classification (NCBI taxonomy): domain Eukaryota; kingdom Viridiplantae; phylum Streptophyta; class Magnoliopsida; order Boraginales; family Ehretiaceae; genus Ehretia; species Ehretia macrophylla. The sequence goes on along the minus strand of CM075776.1, from coordinate 21,766,069 downwards.
ATGAGTAATAGTTTGTGTGCCTGTAGTTGAGTTGAAACAGAATTTTACGAAACAACAATGGCAGAGAAAAAATAATAATAATAATAATAAATTATTAGAAGCCAACGTGCGCACGGGTATTGCGCACATCAGTTGGGTTGAATGTGTGTTTTCTGCATCTTATGAGTCTTTGCACGATTGGTTAATTTGTGTTGTGAGCATTGAAATTTTGATTGAGTCCTTGGTGCATTTATTGGTGCATTTTTGTTGTCTGCCTTGTTACTAGAGCTCCTTTGGAGTATTGCATTTGTTGGGAAACTTGAGAGTGTGTTGTTGTTGGCTGCGTTCTGCTAGTTTTACGTGTGTTTTGGTACTGAGTATGTTCTTGGGACTGCTTGTGATAGTTGTGACTTTTATTGAGTTTGTTGGATAATTCGGAGTTATGTAGTGTTGCATGGGACTGTAGTCTTGCGTTGTGGGAGATTGCATGCTATAACAGGGCATAGACAGTGATTTTGTTGTGGGGTGTGAGTGAGCAGTTGACTCTGACTGATTTTTCTTAATAGCTATGGCTCCTAAAAGGAAACGCGGTTCCACCTCTGGTGCATCTAGGCCTGCTTTGAATACGCACATATTTGTTAGTGAGGAGGCTAAAGCTCGCTATACTGAGACCATCATAAAAAAATCTTTGGTCGTCGAGCGTGGTTTTGAGAACCCTAGCCCTATAATTGCACAACAGGCTGAATCGCGGCAATGAACTCATTTCATCAAATTTTCTGGGCCCAGTTATGTGTTGTTAGTTCGAGAGTTTTATGCAAATGCACTAGAGCATCACGATAAGCGGGTCCATGTTCGTGGCAGGACTGTTTTATTTGATCGGACTGCTATAAATAGATTTTACCAAGTACCAGATGTTAATGAGGACTTTTACAGTACCCATGGAGATGAGCTTGATCCAATTGCCATCCTCACGTACTTAACAGATAACAGAGTTGCTTGGAAAACGAAAGGTGAAAAGGTGATTAGTTTCCCATCGTCCAGAATGCATAAGGAGATTAAAGCGTGGCACTTGTTCCTCTGTGCCACGCTATTACCGACAGGAACACATATGAAGTCTCGCGGGAAAGAGTCATCTTGAATTACGCCATAGGAAATCAGTTGAGCATTGATGTGGGAAGAGTGATCGAGAGGTCTATTTTGCAATACTTGAAAGGGCGCTCGACTAGAGAACTTCCGCACCCTGCCTTGATTACTGGGTTATGCCTAGCAGCTGGAGTGTAATTATCTGAGACTGAGGAGATGATACATCCCCAGGTGCCCTTAACACATATCATAATAGAAAGTTTGGGGGTTCGTATCGAGCCACAGGCAGAGCAGGCAGCCAATCAGGGAGTAGCCCCCATCACCGATATTCAGGCTTTGCGCCAGGACATGGCGCAGTTGCGACAGGATGTGGATCAGGGGAGACAAGAGAAGTTAGAGCAGGAAGACCGCCTTGGGGAAAGATTGCTCCTGATTATCCAGCGGCAAGATGAGTTAGCTGCTAGGCAAGAGCAGAGTTTCAAATACATGGCAAAGATAGGCAAGAAATTGGGTGTTCCACCGGCACCTACTTTACGCCCCTTTCTGCTGGCTAGTCACTACTTCCCTCTAGATGATGAATGACACCAGTTCTTCAGGGAAGTTGCTACTCCTTTTCTTTTTAGTGTTTTCACATTGAGGACAATGTTTTCCTTTAAAGTTTGGGGGTGGAGTCTTTTTACTTGTTCTGAGTTATGTGTTATTTTTGGTGTTAGTGTTACATGTTTTAGTTATTTTCATTACGTGCTTTCGTTATTTAAACTCAAAAAAAAAAAAAACCATAAAAAACTAAAAAATTGAAAAAAAAAACAATTTTCGAAAGTAATTTTGAATAGATAAGAAATAGGCCGATGATGAGTAGCGTATGAATGACATGATAGTAATGAGGATAATTGACTGAAGCAAAGTTTTGTTTTACGGAAAATCCCCATCTAATGCGCACTTATCCTTGCCTAGTTATGTTGTTGCTTAGAGAAGATTTATGTGAATTTAAGTGAACAAAGAAAAATGAGTATAGGACTTTAGAACTTGCTTGATTGTCACTCGAGGCGAAATCCTAGGTTGCATATCATTAGAGAAATGATTTAGGTCATCTTTGGATCGTTTGAGCCTTTCAAGCTAACCCTTGTAATAATTGAATATCCCTACTCCACCAATTTGAGCCTAATTAGCCTTTTCTTTCATGTGCAACCTACAAATTCTTTCTTAACTTGTCAAGTTGATTTCCCCATATTATGACCCTCCTACCTATAACATATGATTGTTCTAGGATGATTATGTGGAGCCATGTTTTGTATTGAATGATGGGAGGTTTGATGATTTGGTGATGTGTTGTGTTGTTTCAGAAAAAAAAATAATGAAATATTGAGAAAAAAAGAAGAAGAAAAGAATGAAAAGAAAAGAGAAAAGCCACACTCCTTGTAGTTAATATCAAAATGCAAGTTTGGAGGAATGTGGATTCTTTATGTGTTTTTAAATGTTGTGGATGTATGTTGAGGAAGTGAAATAAAAGAAGAAAGGAAAGAGATATGTTGAATAATTTTGGTGGTAAGAAGTAGAGTTAACATGTGCTCCATTGAACATCCTCGAATAGTTGTGTACTTATAGGTAGTTTAGCCATTTATTATATCCATTATTCTACCTTGATCCTAGCTACATGTTACAACCAAATGTAAAGTCCTACTGATCTCTAATGCTATGATTAACCTACAATAGTGGAGAGTGGCATGAAAAGTGAGCTTATGAAGTCTTAAGTCATTGAAAATAAAAGATCTATATTGATGATTCACTTAACTTGCATAAACTCATCCGGGTACAATTGATTAGGATAGAGGCTATTCACACACTCACTTGAGGGATTTGAAGTGAAATGAGACTTATGTGAAGTTGTTATTTTTCATGCTTATGATTGAAAGTCACTTCTTGAGTTGGGAAAAAGCTATTGAGGCTGTGAAAATTTAATGTCCTACAACATTGCTTTCATGAGTTTTTTTGTGTAGAGTCTTTAATTTTTAGTTTGTTTCTTTCTTTAGTTGTGTCTTTTGCTTGAGGGCAAGCAAAGCTTAAGTTTGGGGGTGTTTGTTGGATGTAATATTGATATATTATTTCAGCGCCTTTTCACTTAAATTTTGTTAGTTCTTGAGTAATGTATGAGCAATTTGATTGGTTCCATGTTTGTTTTGCGATGTAGGTGAATTATATGAGAAAACATGGATTTTAAGGCCAAGATTGAGGAAAAGTGAACAAGGGCAAACTTTTATGCAACTGGTGAATAAATTGAAGAACAAATAGAAGTAGCGCAGTGATAGCGTAGCTGCAAAGTGTCGCAGGATTTTTAAGGGCAATTTGGTAAAAAGGCGCTAAAAGAAGAAAACCCTACGATAAAAGATGATATTAGACGTTGAAAAATGGGGGAGTTTTTTGGAGGCTGCTAGTTTTGGAGAGAAAGATCAACGTTTGGAGAGGAGAAAACGCAAGGAAACTGCAAGATTGACGAGGAAGGACGGATCAGAGACAAGATTTAGCTACGACTTTCTTGAGATTTCTAGTTTTTTCTCTCTCTCTTATCATGAATTTTAATAGACTTAGAATTTCATTTACATTTATTATGAGTTTCTAGATTATTTTTCTAGGGATACGATGTAGCCAGATTTTGATTACTCGGATTATGTTGAATTGATTGGTTGATTGATTATTCTAGTTTATGCTGAATATTTCACACTATACGTAATGCTTGTGATTATCTGGCCAATAATTGCTTGTTTTGTGGTTTAGTTTGAGATTGAGAAGTGATAACTAAACTAGACCATGTGTGGAGTATCATTAAACTGTCATAAACTAGAGATAGTTATGAAATCTAGTGCAATGTTTAAATTTCTAAGGCTTAATGCATTCCATAAGTTCACAGTTATCACAAAGATGTAGGTAGTTTGCTTATTGGGGTAGGATATTGATGCTTGAGAAAGATTAATATTTACCTTAGTGAAATTGTTGGCATCATAAGGAATAGTCATCAATTAGAATTAATCAACATGTTCGAGTAGGATAAATCTTAGTAAAATCGTAATCCCTAGAACTCTCCAATTATTGAATCAAATTTTCCATCAAATTCGCAATTGTTTAGTTGTTATTTTCATTAGTTTTGTTATCTCTTTAGTTTTTAATTACAAATTCTCAAATTTTGGTCATCTGAATAAAATTAAAGCTAGAACAATTTCGGTAGTTAATAATCTCAGTCCTCGTGGGAACGATCTTTACTCATCATTTTATTACTTGTTGCGATATGTGCACTTGCGTTAGAATTCACACAACACATTCTCTCAAGTTTTTGACTTGTTTTGTGTTTTCCTGTTGTAAACCTTATTGATTGCCTAATGCAAGAGAACATCCAGACATCCTTAAATGTTGTTCTACCAAAAATTTTCAATTCCAAAATAATTCTCTTTCAAAATCTATCATCAAGCCTTAGAGTACTGATCATTCAGTCAGTTTTTTTTTTTGAAGCAGATTGGTAACTCCTCTATTTAATAGTTCATTTGATCGATAATTCCAACCCTCTTCATGTATAAGGTAAGAAAGTTTCGAGGACGAAACTTTTTTAAGGGGTAGATGATGTAACACCCCTTACTTGAAAAGGAATCTTTGACAACAAGAGTGCAAATGACCCACAACGATATTTTTTTATATTTTTTACATAATTCTAAAGCTATGGTGAGCATGGTTTCCAGCAAAATCCACTCTGTCTCTTACTAATATTAATATATCTTCCTCATAAAGGTGGTTGCCATCCTAACCATATTAGTTTGTCTAAACTTTTACCAGGACTTTGCAACTTTGTGGCAAAGCTAACATGGTTGTCATAATAGCAGCTTTACACCATGAATCATGTGATTGTAGCTTTACACCTATTAAGCATATTGTATACTAAGAAAGCTGCCCAACGTTTAGGCTATATAATACCCCTTGCTATCAAGAGCAAAGGCACGATAGAATAAAATCCATATATACCTATGTTGCTGCTTATCTGTTTGGGTAGCTTTTGGCAACCAGAAATGTAATTCGGATGGAAACAGTACCATCAAATGCGTAAATTGCATGAAATACTTACCGTTCTCATCAAATATATTGGTGCCACAAGTAGGAGTATGATCCTGTGGAATCAGTATATAAGCCTGGAGAGGAATTTTAGTTTAAATTCATTATTCAATTAGAGGTAAGTGGGGTTTTTCGTCTCTTTCTATTTCTTCCCAAATATTTCTTGCGTGAACTCGTGTATCTATCTTGTATCGTGTAATACTTCTAATTATATTGTACTCAATCCTCGATATTACATTCCATTCTATTCATACTTTTACTCTACTTATACTATGATGTACTCGTTAATTATTAGTCCTATCACATTATTATTAATTATTGTGATATTTATACTCTTACTAGATCTACTTATTATTATTTATGAGTTGGGCATTCTTTATTTATTTCATCATACCCGACTAATCGTTAAATCTTGTTAATATTTCTTCTTTTTCTTAAATTCCTAGAAAATATTGTATCCTAAATTTCATCTTGTAATGACCTTATTTATATAGTATTCTTTATCTTCTTGTACCATTTTTTCATCACTAAACCATGACAATTAATTTATTCAACTCTATCTATTATTGATAAATATGAGACTTTCTTAACCCGTATTACTCATAAATGCGTCGTTGTTATTCCGCTGCTTTTTTCTCTTTTCTACATCAACTTAGTCAAAATTATTTTCCTTGGCTAACATCTTATCTCATGTTTGTTGTTCAAACTTGACTCGATTGCACATGCTTCTGTACTTGTTTATACAATGGTCCTTATTCTTATTCTCTTTCTAAATTAACTTAGCCGAAATTCTCTTCCTTGGCTAACATCTTATCTCGTGCATGTTTATTATTTAATCTTGACTCGATTCCACATGCTCCTGTACTTGTTTATACAGTGGTCCTTGTTCTTATTTCCTTTATAAATTATCTTAGCCGTGATTTTTTTTTTCCTTTGTTAAAATCTTATCTCATGTTTACTGTTCAATCTTGACTCAATTCCGCATGTGTCTTATTCTTGTTTAGTAGAATGATCCCTATTCTTATTTTTCTTAAATCCATCTTGAATGACTACTACACTTTTATTATAAAGTGTGACATATATATATTATTATTATACTCAAGCTGTGAACTTTATGTGACGTGATTGCTATTTACTCGCTTGTCATGATGGGTTCCCTTAATTGTGTATGCTTATTGGGTGTTACACCCATAAAGTATCATGATCGTGATTATAATGCTACTATATAGCCACGGCTAATTATCGTGTGTGATATTTATTTTATATCTATTATTTTCAATATTATCTCGTGATAGTGACTTGACTCGTGTTAATTCCATTCAAAATACATGAAAGATATCCACGTCAAGTTTTTCCTTGGTCTCTGGTTCTCATCTCATGTTCTTGTTGTGTACTTGTATTTTTCATAAGCTTCATTCTTGGGAAAACTCTTACTTACTGAGCATTCGATTCGCTCACCCACTCTTTTTGACTGTTTCTTTTACAGATGATAGAGCCTAAGTGAAGAGTTAGCGGGAAGGGTAGTCATATCCCAAGACTGAGGATCTTGTAAAAGGAAATTATAAGTTTCATTAGCAAGAATAATTTACATTTGTATAAGGAATGTAAATTTTAAGTATTTGATATGAAACAAATCTTGGAAATGATTTCAATTTAAAGATCTGTAGTGCTTTGAATATTGCATGTTTAGTCATAAGTTTGTCTTGTGTGTTTGAGGGGCTTTTCTTCTTAAGTACGCGGCAGTCACGTTCTTAAATTTTGCCTTGGCGAATTTTGGGGGCGTGACACAAACACACACTCAAAACACACACACACACAAACACAAATACAGTCCAAACACACACACAACATACACAAACACGATAAAAAAGCGCATACACACACACACATACACACTATCATACACAACACACACACATGGTGGCAGTAGGGGTGGGGGGTTTCATGCATGGGTCACTCGAGGTGGTGCGTGAGGTGACAGTGGCAGTAAGGGTGGGGTGGATCGCGCGATTGGATGTGAGGGTTGGGTGGGTCGTGGGAGGTGGTTGTACCAATAGAAGTGTGGGTTGCGCGAGGTGTAGGGGTGCTGGTTGAGCGAGGTGGCTGTAGGTGTTGTCTGGAATTGCGAAGTTACGGTGGCAGGTGGTGGGTGAATGTGGCTGTGGTGGTTTTTTGTGGTTGGGGTAGAGTGGCGTAGGGTTGGGGGTGAAGGAAGAAGAAGATTAGATGCAAAATAGGGAAAGAAAAAAGTAGAAAAGAAAAACAAAATAACGAGTTATGATCAAATGACCATTTTACCCTTCATAATATGGTCATGTGCGCGGCACATGATCATTTTCCATCCAATTTTAACACTGACTTAACGGAAAGAACTAACCGCGTCACTTTTTGTATACATTAGGGACTAACTGTGCTACTTTTGTAATAATAGAAACTAAAATGACATTGCAAACCAACAATAGGGACCAATGGTGAAATTTGCCCTTTCCAATATTATTTAAAAAGAAAATTTGACGTAACTCTTTGAAAATAACGTGGAATTCTTAGAAAAGAAAGATACTCACGAGCAGTGTACTTTACCAACGGCTGCAACCTCTCAGATTTTCCCTTCCGTTAACGCTATCCATCAGCTTTTCTTCGAAGGTATCAACTTTCTCTCTCTTTACTCGAGTGTATATATTATAAATTTAATTTCAATGCATTCGTGTGTGTATAACACAATAAATATATTATTTTCTGATAAATAATTTTATTTTTTAATTTAGAAAAGGCAATAGTTAACACAGTTGTATGACGAGCGCATCGAAACTGTTCTACAAGAGGAGGACTCGTCTCGATCGAAGCGCTGTCGAGCTTGGAGATTTCGATTCCTCTCTCGATCATTACAGTTGCCGCCACCGCCGTACTGCTCCCCATCACGGCACAGCCGCCGGCGGAAATAGTCGTCGGGATAGAGTCGACCTCGAAGGCTGTGATTCTCTGAGACGCTCTACACATCCACGGCATTCTAACCATCGCCTTTCGGTAACGTTCTCTTCAGTAGAAATGATGAATTTGTAATTTCCTGAATTTTGTTTTGTTTTATTTTTAAAAAAATTTATGTCTGAAATTGAATTGTTGAGGAGTAGCTGTTAATTGAAATAAAATAAATGATTAGTTAATTGAAAGTTACAGAAATTGATTTCTTGCATAACATGCGTTTGATAAAACTAATGAGAGTTTGTTGAGTGTTGACGGTACACCTGTACTTGCTGAGCGTATTGGTCCAAATTATTAATGAAATTGAGTTGGTCTCATGGCTATTGAATATAAGTTAGTATTGCCGGTTTAAGTAATAATTCGGGTTAACTTTTGATAGTGTTGGCTGCAGTCCGCAATAATGAATCAGTTAGTGAGGCTGAGTTGCTGACTATTGGTAGATTCTGTGGCAGGGCTTGGTGGCTTAAAGGCTTTCTTCTTGATGCTAACACGTTTAAAGGGTTTAATCAAGCCAATCTTGCCTTTTATTTTGGGTTGTTCAGCATGAATGTCTTTATTCTTTTCAAATGAATACCTACTCAATTGCAATTTTCAAAATTTGAATGAAGAAATTTAAATAAAGGTAGTGGTGAGTAGTTTTATTTTCCCTTTTTTTTTGTTGGTTGGAGTTGTGATCAGTTCGACACTTGTATAAAGGCTGCATGATTTAATTGAATTATGATAAAATACTTGAATTACGCTTCGTGGAGATGCTTATTGCCTCAATTCACTTCGAATAAGGCACATTCTAGGCTGGTGTGTTTTTAACTGTTAAAACTGAAAAATATTGTTGTTTATTATGATACTACTTCTTGATATGCTTAGGAGCGTGAATTAGTTTGGGTTGACCAGAGTAGCCAGTCTACTTCAGGCAATGCGAATGCCTCAGAAAATGGTGGAGGTTTACGAGATAGGCTGAGGTTCAATGGAAATGACAGGCTTCCAGGTGCTGTTCTACTTGCAAGGGAAAGGCTTCTCCAAAGGTTAAGAGGAGTCTCTATATCTGGAAGCAGGTTGTTGCTTGACTCAAATATATATCACTTTATGCGCTTATCTGCTTTTAAATTCTTAAACCGAAGCTGTTTATATGTGATGGTTTCTTCTCATGTTATAGAACTTTTTGTCATCATAATCCATTGTTTTCATTTCTTCTTTGTCAGTCCGTATAATTTGGTTTGAAAACTCTACATGCTCTTTTGGCTTCAGTGCTTGAACTGATTGACCTCTGACTCAAGCACAGAATAGTTAAATGTATACGTTGGCGTGTAACCTAGATGTTTGTCTTCTTTTATTGAAGGCGCAATAATGGAATTTCATCAAGCAGCTATGACAATGATCTCATAGTTGAGGATGACTTTAGGCTTGTTGATGATGGGGACATGGAGACTGAAATTTCTAGGGAGTGGCAAGCTGAATCAAGCACTTTCACCAACTCTCTGCGCCAAGGAAGAAGCAAGAGACCCCTGGGACTTACTGGAGAGGCCTCGGACTGTTTGCTTGTTGAAACTTTCAGCAATTTGGATAAACGTGATGAAGGGGAAATATCCAGGGCATCAGAGGAGTGTAGCATATGTCTTGAAAGTTTCCTGGACGGGGACAAGCTGATACGTTTACCTTGTGGACACAGGTTCCACCATTGCTGCTTGGATCCTTGGGTGAGGATATGCGGGTGCTGTCCCTATTGTCGAAAAGATATAACGATAACAAATTATAAAGCCTAGAAGTAAAGACAGATCCTAAGTTGTTTTTGGTTAGACATTGTAGTGCATAATAATATCTGCAGTGTTCTGGGTAACCGTAAGTTATGGATCTGGTGAATGACCAAACATAACAGATGTGTCTTTTAGTTTACACATCTCCTAATTTTCTTGTAACTTAGTGCTGTATTACATGTAACGAAGGTTCTGAAATACTTATGCTTGACCATATATTATATAACGCATTAGTGTTTTACAACGCATGTTCCAGATTAGTCAAGGGCTACTAGCTAATATTTGTGATGGGAGGACATATATTGACAAGGAGAACATAACATGATGTAATTTACGAAGCCTAAAGTTTCATTCTGTGCTGGTGAACAAGACCATTTTGTGCTTGATTGAATAATATATGAAGTTATACTAGAAATTTGGAGGTGGATTGTGTACAATGATCCTGCGCCAGGCAGCTTCAAGGGTTCACATGATTGATTACAGAGGTTTCAAGCAACTATCAGCTGACATGAGATGAGAAATTTACATCGCTGAATGTGTGTACTTTTGATGTAATTATACCACTGCATTGTATATACCTTTCAGTGGACAAGTATATAGGGAGCTCTTTTGGCCTTTTATCATTGCTGGCTTTCTCTTTTTCTCTGTGTTTTTTTTTTACTTTTTTCCTGAACGGGACTTTGCCCAACTAATACTATGAGATCCTAAAGTTAATAGCTAGCTAAAGTTAATAGCTAGAAAAACCTCTAGTGACCCTAAAGAGACTCGAATTGACGATCCCTGAGGAGCACACCTAATGTCTGACCAGATGAGCTATCATAGGCGTTCTCTTTTCTCTGTTTTGTAGACATTTACTTTGAAACCCACTCCTTCTACGACATCGTCTTTTTTTTTTTTAGGCTTATCCTGCTCCTCACAAACAACATAGACCTGCACTACTTTGCAGCTTGACCAAGGACAGCAAGTATGCAAGAATCATAGAGCCAAGACAAGCAAGAGCTATTCAGAAAAAGATTCTGGCTGTATATAGCTAGAAGAAGACTATGACATCTTAATAAAAAATTATGAAGATGGGAGCAGAAAGAAATGAGTTTGATTTAGGCAAGAGCAAAAGCAAAGCAACATGAACCACCACAATGAAGACAGTAAAAAAAAAATCATCATTAACAGCAACCCTCTGTACAGCGTTTTCAGGAACGAAAAGCTTCGTCATCATTATTCCCTATCTTTCAACAACTTAATACAGAGAAAGCGCACCCAGTACAGATTATTTGACATTACAAAAAACCAAACAAAAGATCACACTTGAGGAACAATCTTATAAGCTTTCACCTTGTCAATCCATGAGATGAAGGCATTCTTCGAGTTCCTGAATCCCAGAAACCCATGCTCCTTGCTCTTGTTCATGGTGTCTAACGCACCACCAAAGCCAAGGACAATATCAGCAAACCACCATGTTCCAACCTCCTCCAATTTAGTAGGCACCAAACCATTTATCTTCACAATTTCATCCCAAACTAGCCCTTTATCCTTCATCATCTCCTTTAAGCTCAGCCTCTGCCCTTCCTCAAACTCAACACATTCCACACCAAACTGCTCAGCCAGCACCCTCCAGAAATGCTTCCATTTGAACACATCCCCATTGCTGACATTAAACGCCTCATTGTTTGCGTAAGGATCCACTGCCGCCCATATGTGATGCTCGGCTATCAAATCCGCATCCGAACAATCAGAATACCCATCCCACGCCTCCTTACACCCCGGAAACCTCAATGGCACATTCTCATGCTTACATATCGCAGCATAAACGCAAAGAGTCCCCACAAGATTCATCAAACTATACGGTGAAAACCCGAAAATGTTCCCGGGCCTATGAAGTGACCATGTCAATCCTTCCTTCTTCTCCACCTCCTCAAACAAAATATCCTCAAGAGTGTAGTAAAAGTTCGGCACATCTAACCGGGGTAAATCCTCATGAAATGGAGGATCATGGCCCACATTACCAAACAACTCAAACGGCCCGACGTAATGTTTTCGGCCCGTTTGCAAACAAATGTGTTGCAAATTTGGGCAATTGGGGATCACAACATTAAGCACATTCCTAAACATTTTACCATTAACTTCACAATTTTCGGCCTCGGTCGATTTATTAGCCCATGTAACATAAAAGAGATGGGTAACATCTGTTAATTTCGAGAGCTTATTTTGGCAATCATCTGCGTTGAGTACATCGCATTGGATGTACTCAACGGGGTGGTCCTCGTTCCAGGAGGGTCTCGGGCGGCGGGCGACACCGTAGACCTTCCAAGGGCCGCCGGGGGTGTCGGAAAGTGGGAGGATCTCGGCTAGGCTGTTGCCTACTATGCCTGTCACGCCTATTATTAGGCCCACGCTTTGATACTTTTGTGGTGCTTCATCTTCATCGATTTTTTTCTGTTGCGATCAAATCATCAAATCATTTACAAACACAATTCAACTTGACTGATTTCATTATCAATACACACACATATATATACAAAATTAATTCTATATATATGGATAAGAATGACTTGCCTTTGCAGCGCCAATAGCTCCAGCCCACCACCAGCTCATAGTTGGGTTTTGATTAGCGGTGAGGGTGAGGTCAGTGCAGGAGATGATCGACTCGTTGTGTTGGTAGACGGATGCCAGATGGATGTGTGGAAAGGAACTAATGGTTTGTTTAATGAATATCTTAATGACGTGTCAATTTTTTCTATTTTATCCCTTATTTTTAGAGTTAGTCTTCTTGTCCTTCGGCCCTTTTATACATAAATAGATTCTGCGTCGTGTGAAACTCACTATTTTATTTCTCTACTGCTTATGGGACGAAGATCGAAACTGTTCAAAAAATTGATAGATGGAATGACAATGTATATAGAATCGAACGAAGGATTACTGTTTAACTTGATGTAAGAATTTTTTATATAATGTTGATCTAATAATCAAAAAGCTGGTTGTGCATAGGAGGATTGTGTTTTGATGTTATAATCATGGTTTATTTCTTGAAGATTTTATTTTGAATAACTGTTATGTTGAGAAATTGTGAGTTCAAGCCTCATTAATTAATTATACAATTTTACACCCTTTAAATAAAAATAATAATTTACAAAGTTTATCCAAAACTTAGTAGTTTAAAAATGTTCAGAGACTTGGTCAATTGAACGTGAGGAGCACACATATGCTTGAGAACAAAACCCGTTTGATAATGAAATCAAAGCACTGTCGAGCTTGGAGGTTTTGATTCTTCTCCCGATCATTACAGTTGCCGCCACCGCCGTACCGTTACCCATCACGGCACAGCTGCCGGCAGAAATAGTCGTCAGGATAGAGTCGACCTCGATGGCTGTGATTCTTTGAGACGCTCTACACATCCACGGCATTCTAACCATCGTGTCTCGGTAACGTTCTCTTCAGTAGAAATGATGAATTTGTAATTTCCTGAATTTTGTTTTGATTTATTTTTAAAAAAAGTTATGTCTGAAATTGAATTGTCGAGAAGTAGCTGTTAATTGAAATAAAATAAAGGGTTAATACTATTTTTGGTCCTTTATTTTTGATCTTATTGACACTTTAGTCCCTTATCTTCAAAATAAAATATTTCAGTCCCTTATCTTTTAAAGTTGGGACACCGTTAGTCCTTGTCGCTGATTCCGTTAAAAAAAGACGAAAAAATACTTAATTGACCAAAATACCCCTACCACCACCACTGCTACCACCATTAAATTGCAGGAGTATTTTGGTCAACTACAAGTTTTTTTTTTTTTTTTTAACGGAATCAGCGATAAGGACTAACGGTGTCCCAACTTTAAAAGATAAGGGACTGAAATATCTCATTTTGAATATAAGGGACTAAAGTGTCAATGAGATCAAAGATAAGTGACCAAAAATGGTATTAACTCTAAAATAAATGATTAGTTCATTGAAAGTTACAGAAATTGATTTCTGGCATAACATGCGTTTGATAAAACTAATGAGAGTTTGTTGAGTGTTGAGGGTACACTTGTACTTGGTGAGCGTATTGGTCCATATTATTAATGAAATTGAGTTGGTCTCATGGCTATTGAATATAAGTTAGTGTTGCCGGCTTAAGTAATAATTCAGGTTAACTTTAAATAGTGCTAGTGTAACGTCCCGTACTTTGGGCCTGACTTAATTGTTATTTTATTTGGATTAAGGGTCAAAATTAATTTTGTTAGATTAGGCCTTTTATAAGTATTTAAACTCAACCTTATAAACTTATATTAACCCTATAAAGGTATATTAGACCTAGCGCAACTCTAGGCAAATATACCCAAAAAAAAAACTATCTTACAGTTATCCCTACATTTTTTAACATAACCAGTCTCATGGCTAGATTCTTGGAAGGTCGGAAAAGAACTTGATGTTTAGGGTCAATTCATCGAAGAGGTAAGTGGATTGATCCTCATCTAGATTCCCTATAATATATCGTATCTTGAATATGATTTATTGAATTATTGTGATTATACGAATTGGGTCATGAATAGTTTGAATGTCGTGAATTATACTTTGAAATATAGAACTTGATTTGTTGAATTCCTGAATAATTTTACATATTGGATTGATCTTTTGAAAAGAAATAAAGAAGTCTTTGATGGATGATTTTGATATATTCGTATTGGGATTTCAAAACTTAATCTTAAAAAAAAAAAAAGATATAGACAACGGAAGTTACTGTTCATAATGAACAGTAACGCATTACTATTCGCGGTGAAGAGTAATTTCGGTTACTGTTCATCGTGAATTGAACAACAAAAAAAAGTTAATGAATTATCTTCCTTTGTATAGAGTAATGACTTTATCTTTCTAGTTTTAATATAATTTCTAGTTGTATTTTTAAAGTTTTAGAAACTTTGAACTAATTGAGAATTCATGGTTTCATGTACTTGAGGTGCTACAGATGCATTAAAAGTCTTAAAGTGGTTCATCGCATTGAGTAAGATCCTGACATAAATGAACAAGAGATTTTGTGAAAATAGGCTTTATATATTCTTTGATTTTACAAAAAATCATATACTTTGAACTGTTAACAATGAAGGATTTTGGCATGGTTTGTGTTTAATTTTGCATAAAAAAGAAAAATAAAGTTGTGAAATGCCTTTTTAGTTTTTAGTTAAATAGTTTTTGGTTAAATTATAGTTTTGCTATTAATACTCTAAAAATGACTTTTGAATGTCTTCTTCGTTTGAAAGGGAAAAAAAATAACCAAGGAAATTTGAGACTAAATGGTTCAGCATATTTGAATCGAAATATTGATTAATAATTTTATGGCTTCCTATTGCATGGGTATAAATTGGTTAAGGCAGTAAATGATTTTGAAAACTCGAAATAAAACCTTGGGCAAAAGTATCTGCATGATTTCAAAGTATGATGTGTTATGAGAAAAGTGTTTGGTACTAGAATTATTGACACCTTGTTTAGTTATCTAATGCATATGTGAAATATTTGAAACTTGAGACTTTGAACGGACTGTGAAATTATGACTCTTGTTGGTTGGAGATAAATGCCAATACTTCTGACTTCTTGGCGGATGATAAATGTCAATATTTTGACTCTTTGGCGGATGATAAATGTCAATGCTTCTGACTCCTTGACGGAGGATAAATGCCAATAGTTCGACACTTTATCGACTCTATGGCGGAGGATTCATGTCAATACTTTGACTCTTTATCGACCATATGACTGAGGATAAATGCCTATTTAGACTTGAGTATTAGATTCGTTTGACTGTGATTTTTAGCACTATGCATTCTTGGTATATGAATTTAGTTTCGCATGAACCTTTTTATGATTCTAGGCTGAAACACTATGACTTTCGCACAAATTCATTTTGAAATTTGTGATATTTGTGAAGTATGATAATATGACTATTTGACATATACGAATATTTTAAGGGTCTCAAGAGGTTTTTTTGGGGATTGCTACTTACTGAGATGTATGTCTCATTTTTGTAAAAATGTTTTCTTTGCAGAAGGTGATAAATAGGCTTTTTTTTTGAATTTGGCTCGGGGTTGAGACTATCTCGACGATTGATTACAATCCTCTAGATATTTTAGTTATGAATAAATTGATTATATCTTCTAGACCTATGGATTTAATTTCTTATTTTGGCTAAGCTTTCGAAAAAAAATATGTATCTTTGGAGATTTTTATTTTGTAGTTGAAGACTTAAATTACGTTGCCTGATGCTGATTTAGATGCTCTGATGGTTTGATGCCTGTTTTCTAATGTGATTTTTAAATTGACGTCAGTTTAATGTCTTGCATATTTAGGAAGAACGTTTCTTCTTATTGCGCGGTAATTACGTTTTCTAGATTCGCCTAACTAAATTTTGGGGACGTGACAGCTGGCTGCAGTCCGCAATAATGAATCAGTTAGTGAGGCTGAGTTGCTGACTATTGGTAGATTCTGTGGCAGGGCTTGGTGGCTTAAAGGCTTTGTTCTCGATGCTAACACGTATAAAGGGTTTAATCAAGTCAATCTAGCCTTTTATTTTGGGTTGTTCAGCATGAACGTCTTTATTCTTTTCAAATGAATTCCTACTCAATTGCAATTTTCAAATTTGAATGAAGAAATTTAAATAAAGGTAGTGGTGAGCAGTTTTATTTTCCTTTATTTTTTTTTGTTGGTTGGAGTTGTGATCAGTTCGACACTTGTATAAAGGCTGCATGATTTAATTGAATTATGATAAAATACTTGAATTACGCTTTGTGGAGATGCTTATTGCCTCAATTCACTTCGAACAAGGCACATTCTAGACTGGTGTGTTTTTAGCTGTTAAAACTGAAAAATATTGTTGTTTATTATGATACTACTTCTTGATATGCTTAGGAGCGTGAATTAGTTTGGGTTGACCAGAGTAGCCAGTCTACTTCAGGCAATGCGAATGCCTCAGAAAATGGTGGAGGTTTACGAGATAGGCTGAGGTTCAATGGAAATGACAGGCTTCCAGGTGCTGTTCTACTTGCAAGGGAAAGGCTTCTCCAAAGGTTAAGAGGAGTCTCTATATCTGGAAGCAGGTTGTTGCTTGACTCAAATATATATCACTTTATGCGCTTATCTGCTTTTAAATTCTTAAACCGAAGCTGTTTATATGTGATGGTTTCTTCTCATGTTATAGAACTTTTTGTCATCATAATCCATTGTTTTCATTTCTTCTTTGTCAGTCCGTATAATTTGGTTTGAAAACTCTACATGCTCTTTTGGCTTCAGTGCTTGAACTGATTGACCTCTGACTCAAGCACAGAATAGTTAAATGTATATGTTGGCGTGTAACCTAGATGTTTGTCTTCTTTTATTGAAGGCGCAATAATGGAATTTCATCAAGCAGCTATGACAATGATCTCATAGTTGAGGATGACTTTAGGCTTGTTGATGATGGGGACATGGAGACTGAAATTTCTAGGGAGTGGCAAGCTGAATCAAGCACTTTCACCAACTCTCTGCGCCAAGGAAGAAGCAAGAGACCCCTGGGACTTACTGGAGAGGCCTCGGACTGTTTGCTTGTTGAAACTTTCAGCAATTTGGATAAACGTGATGAAGGGGAAATATCCAGGGCATCAGAGGAGTGTAGCATATGTCTTGAAAGTTTCCTGGACGGGGACAAGCTGATACGTTTACCTTGTGGACACAGGTTCCACCATTGCTGCTTGGATCCTTGGGTGAGGATATGCGGGTGCTGTCCCTATTGTCGAAAAGATATAAAGATAACAAATTATAAAGCCTAGAAGTAAAGACAGATCCTAAGTTGTTTTTGGTTAGACATTGTAGTGCATAATAATATCTGCAGTGTTCTGGGTAACCGTAAGTTATGGATCTGGTGAATGACCAAACATAACAGATGTGTCTTTTAGTTTACACATCTCCTAATTTTCTTGTAACTTAGTGCTGTATTACATGTAACGAAGGTTCTGAAATACTTATGCTTGACCATATATTATATAACGCATTAGTGTTTTACTTTTTTTTTTTTTTTTCTTTTGATCTAAGGAAAACTTAAGTCATCTTATATTACTAAGATGTTATACACGAGAATTGATCCTGAGACATCTAACACCTAAAGCGATAATCATACTGTTAGACGAAATGGCTAGTGCCTCTTTTCCTTTTGGGGAGAGCAAGAGACATAATAATCACTTTGTAAATTAATCACATCATCTAAAATGTCAAGAATTTATTATATTGAACACATTCCCTAAATTGTTAGATGAAATTTTTATTAATATTGCCCGTGACATATTCCTTTTTAAGCGGATGGTAGGGAGATTTTAACCTAATAATTCATTGAACTAACCACTCTACTTAAAAGTTTAAACTATTAAAAATAATTTATTTTGTTTATTTATTTACCGTCCTCAACGCATTAGTGAATTATGAGCCAATAACCCAATTGGCCCAAACTGCTTCACAGTTTCACGAACGCGCCAAATTTAAAGTACACCCGAAACAGCCCTATTCAACTAAACCGGGGGCGCTGTAGGAAAACTGTAAATTTCTGTGTGCCATATTTATTTTCACACGCATAAACACAAACACAAACACAAGCATACATGTATATTTGAAAAAAAACCACCACTCACAAAACTTGCACGATGCTCCAAACTCACCTTGGTTTTTTGAAGTTACCCACTATATTTCTTTGTTACAAATAGTCCGCTGTCAATCACACGATCGCGCTTTTTGACGTTCAATTAACGGCGTTAGGGTTTTGGATTTTTGGACGATGAGCACAAGCATTTCGGTCGCTGAAACAGTGTGGAAAGATATTGAGTCTACACATTCAGGTCCTTTTAAACAAACAACACATTGCTCAAATTCAATTTCAAAATCAGAAAATTCATAGCTTTTTTACTTCTAAAATTTCGCTAATTTTTTTTACTTTTGATTTTGACAGTGACCGATGATCAACTTTCAATGTTCGTATTTTAACTACTTTTTCCCCCAAGTTTCTAAAATTTGTAAATTTTACCTTTTCTTTTGTGTGTGTGTGTGTGTGTAATCAGTGGTTGTTGCTATGTGTACAGATTGCATTTTCTGTTTGGGAAGAATTTTGAGCGAGCGACGAGGATAGTTGACCAAAGAGGAGTCAAGAGGATCTCCGGTCAACGTAGTGGCCGTTCTATTTTTCAGGTTTTTTTTTTAAACAAAATTTTCGCCTTTTATTTCAGAATATTAAGCTCAAAATTAATAATTACCAATAATTCTTGGTGATTCTTAATTTCATGTAATATACAATTAAAAGAAATATATAACAAAAACACTTAGCTCAAAGTTAATACTAAGCTTAAAATTAATAGTTATTAATTATCTTGGTGATTCTTAAATTATTTGATATATTATTTAAATAGAAAAAAAAGGTGAGAAACAATTGGTAATTTTTCAATTTGGCTGCTATAGGTTGTGGGAGAATCTCGAAGGAAAGAGGAATATCTGTGTTTTCCAGAAAATTATTGTGCTTGTTATTCCTTCTTCTATGACATCGTTAACAGAGGGGAACAACTTTGTGTAAGACTTGCTTTCTTGTGTATTTAAAATTAATTGGCATTTCGTTCGTTTTCTCTTTTCATTTTGAGAAATGCTAGATATCACTTTTTTTCTTGTGTGATGGTTTCTCCGTTTTTCTTTTCTTTTTTGGTACGGGTTGATCACAGTGTAAGCATCAACTAGCTGCAAGACTTGCCGCTTCACTAGGAGCTTGCATTGATGTTAAGGTTTCTGATGAAGAGCTGGCTTTAATGCTTTCAAAGCTCTAACACCTTTGAAATAGAGTCTGGAATGGCATTTTGTGGAATTCACGTAAGTAGGACCACCCCGCAGTCCATAAAACAGTAGCGTGTCCTAACGCATGTACTCAAGGGTTATTAGTTAATATTTGTGATAGAAATACATAAATTGACAAAGAGAACATAACATGATGTAATTTACGAAGCCTAAAGTTTCAGTCTGTGCTGGTGAACAAGACCATTTTGTGCTTGATTGAAGAATATATGAAGTTATACTAGAAATTTGGAGGTGGATTGTGTACAATGATCCTGCGCCAGGCAGCTTCAAGGGTTCACATGATTGATTACAGAGGTTTCAAGCAACTATCAGCTGACATGAGATGGGAAATTTACATCACTGAATGTGTGTACTTTTGATGTAATTATACCACTGCATTGTATATACCTTTGAGTGGACAAGTATATAGGGAGCTCTTTTGGCCTTTTATCATTGCTGGCTCTCTCTTTTTTCTATGTTTTTATTTTTTATTTTTTCTGTTTTTCTGAATGAAATTTTGCTCGACTAATTCTATAAGACCTTAAAGTTGATAATCAGAAAAACCTCTAGTGGTCCTAAAGAGACTCGAATTGACGATTCCTAAGGAACACACCTAATGCCCGACCAGATAAGCTATCCTAGGCGTTCTCTTTTCTCTGTTTTGTAGACATTAACTTTGGAACCAACTCCTTCTACGACATCGTCTTTCAAGTTTCCTAGGCTTATCCTGCGCCTCACAAACAACATATACCTGCACTACTTTGCAGCTTGACCGAGGACAGCAAGTATGCAAGAATCATAAAAGCCAAGACAAGTCAGAGCTATTCAGAAAAAGATTCTGGCTGTTATAGCTAGAAGAAGACTATCTCACATCTTAATGAAAAATTATGAAGATGGCAGCACAAAGAAATGAGTTTGATTTAGGCAAGAGCAAGCAAAGCAACATGAACCACCACAATGAAGCCAGTAAAAGAAAATTGATCATTAACAGGAAGCCTTTATACAGCTTTTTCATGAATGAAAAGCTTCGTTCATCATTATTCCTTATCTTTCAACAACTTAATACAGAGAAAGCACACCCAGTACAGATTATTTGACATCACAAAAACCAAACAAAAGATCACACTTGAGGAACAAGCTTATAAGCTTTCACCTTATCAATCCATGAGATGAACGCATTCTTCGAGTTCCTGAATCCCAGTAACCCGTGCTCCTTGCTCTTGTTCATGGTGTCTAACGCACAACCGAAACCAAGGATAATATCAGCAAACCACCACGTTCCAACCTCCTCCAATTTAGTAGGCACCAAACCATTTGTTTTCAGAATTTCATCCCAAACTGGTCTTTATCCTTCATCATCTCCTTCAAGCTCAACCTCTGCCCTTCCTCAAACTTGACACATTCCACGCCAAACTGCTCAGCCAGCACCCTCCAGAAATGCTTCCATTGGAACACATCCCCATTGCTGACATTAAACGCCTCATTCTTCGCGTAAGGATCCACCGTCGCCCATATATGATGCTCGGCTATCAAATCCGCATTCAAACAATTAGAATACCCATCCCACGCCTCCTTACACCCGGAAACCTCAATGGCACATTCTCATGCTTACATATTGCAGCATAAACGCAAAGAGTCCCCACAAGATTCATCAAACTATACGGTGAAAACCCGAAAATATTCCCGGGCCTATGAACTGACCATGTCAATCCTTCCTTCTTCTCCACCTCCTCAAACAAAATATCCTCAAGAGTGTAGTAAAAGTTCGGCACATCTAACCGGGGTAAATCCTCATGAAATGGAGGATCATGGCCCACTTTACCAAACAACTCAAACGACCCGTTGTAATATTTTTCGCCCGTTTACAAACAAATGTGTTGCAAATTTGGGCAATTGGGGATCACAATATTAAGCACATTCCTAAACATTTTACCATTAACTTCACAATTTTCGGCCTCGGTCGATGTATTAGCCCATGTAACATAAAAGAGATAGGTAACATCTGTTAATTTCGAGAGCTTATTTTGGCAATCATCTGCGTTGAGTACATCGCATTGGATGTACTCAACGGGGTGGTCCTCGTTCGAGGAGGGTCTCGGGCAGTGGGCGACACCGTAGACCTTCCAAGGGCCGTCGGGGGGTGTCGAAAAGTGGGAGGATCTCGGCTAGGCTATTGCTTACTATGCCTGTCACGCCTATTATTAGGCCCACGCTTTGACACTTTTGTGGTGCTTCATCTTCATCGATTTTTTTTCTGTTGCGATCAAATTATCAAATCATTTACAAACACAATTCAACTTGACTGATTTCATTATCAATACACACACACATATTATATATATACAAAATTAATTCTATATATATGGATAAGAATGACTTGCCTTTGCAGCGCCAATGGCTCCAGCCCACCACCAGCTCATAGTTAGGTTTTGATTCCCGTTGTGTGTGTGTTGAAGGGTGATGGGGGGGGGGGGGAGGGTGGGGGGTAGGGGGTTGGGGTTATATGAGCTGCTAAACGATGAGGGTGAGGTCAGTGCAACAAATGATCAACTCGTGTTGTTAGTTGACGGTTGCCAGATAGAATAGGTCCATGTAGAATGGAACTAATGGTGTCTTTAATGAATATCTATCAGGGAAGAGTCCACGACTCCTAATTCTCTAAATAACTGATAGTTAGCTTTGCCTAAAATAATGCAGATCAGATTTTTGAATAGTCTATTTTAGAATTCCTGTAATGCTTATCTTATCTGTTGTACACACTTGTATTTGTATATTTAAACGAGAGAATAGTAATCAATATGCGTTGCTTCCTTCTCAATCAACCTTGCTTCTCTATATGGTATCAGAGAGGTTTTCTCTAACGAGTTACGATCCTTGGCCTTTTTTCCTCTTCTCTGCCTTCACTCTATTGTCTTGTATCCTATGGCTACTGATACATCTTCTACTCCTTCGGTGTCTCTGCCTGCTGATAGCACGACCAATACATCTCCGTTGGTTGCCATTGACGTTGCCAACCAATTGCCTCTTAAATTGACACATTCTAATTACTACTCTTGGAAGACCCAGTTCGAAGCCTTACTCTATGGCTTCGATCTTCTTGGGTATGTTGATGGTTCTCTTCTATGCTCGCCTACTCAAATCATTGCTGGTTCCTCATCCTTGAATCCCGTATATCATCATTGGATGCGTTAGGACAAGCTCCCCATTCTCGGCATTATTGGGTCTCTGAGCCCTGTTGTTGTCTCTATTGTTCGCTCGTGCACTACGTCTACTGAAGCCTGGAAATGGTTGGCTAAAAACTATGCTAACCCGTCTTCTTCCCGAATCATGGGTTTAACTGAACAGTTAACATTGGTCTCTCGCGGCAATCAAGCTATTCCTGATTATTTGGCTCGCATTCGGGACCTTGCAGATGTGCTTTCTATGCTTGGCGCACCGGTTCCGCTACAATACCTTATCACTCATACACTTAATGGCGTTGGCCCTTCTTTTCGCGAACTTGCCATTACAGTTCGGGCTAGAGATTAAATGATTTCTTTTGATGAGTTGACAGAAAAACTGGTTGAGTACGAGTCATTTCTTTAGCGTGAAGAGTCGCGAGCTAGTGGGATTCTTGGTGCTCCGCCTTCACTTACAGTTAATGTAGCTAAGCATATTTCTGCTCATGGTACTACTGGTCCTAGTGTTAGCAACAAGGGCGGTGGCTTCAACAAGAATAATTTCGGCCATCGTTCCAACCAGTGCCGCAATGGTGGAGGACAGTTGCTGCCTACGGGCTCTCAATCAAAGCCGACTGTTGTATGTCAATTTTGTGACAAGAAGGGCACACTGCCCGATAGTGTTTTACTGCAAAATGATTGTTCCTTCCCTCTATTTTACCTATTGCAAATGCTGCCACGACGACTCCTAATGCTACCTGGCTTCGGCCTTACAATGTTTACAAGTTAGAACCGCGCTCTAAGGCCTGTGTCTTCCTTGGGTATTCGGCTACACACGATGCCTATATTTGCTTTGAACCCCAGTTTCACAAGTTTTACTACTCCCGTCATGTTCGGTTCGTTGAAAATAAATTCCCTTTGTCTAGTACTGCTCCTCGTGCCTCGCTAGTAGATATTACGCCTTGGACTTCTACCATTTCTATTGAGCCATCGTCAGTCTCGTTGTGCTTCTCTTAAACTGGTTTGCTTTCTACTAAGTTCTTGTCTACACCGAGTTCCCCACTTCCCTCTCCTCCATTAGTAGAAAATCTTAGTTCTAGGTCATCTGTGTTGCATCCAGTTGACAGCACCTCTGGTCCTCTACCTCCCCATCCTGGTCCATCATGCGTCCAACCCAGCCTAGCTCTGTTAGTGAAGCCACCAATGTCATGCCTGCTACTGGTGCACTGCCCTCTACGGTTCTTTCGTCATCCACCAACGACGTACTTCCTGTTCAAGAACCTCATGCTCCTTTGCCGTACCACCCCACTCATTCTATAACTACACAGTCTTACCATCCTATACAAACTCGCTCCAAAAGCAATATAGTGCGCCCAAAACATATCTTCTTTCTCACAGCTACCAAACATCCCCTTCCACCAACCTTGGAACCCACTTCAGTCCGTTAGGCCCTTCAACATGCAAAGTGGAAACATGCAATGATTGACGAGCTTACTACTCTTAAGAAAAATTTAACTTGGGAACTGGTTCCACGCTAATCGCATCACAATGTCATTGGATGTAAATGGGTGTTCAAGATTAAATGATACCCTGATGGTAGCATTGCTCGGTATAAGGCCTGCTTGGTTGCAAAAGGGTTTCATCAGCGCCCTAGGGTTGATTTTCACGAGACATTCAGTTCCATTGTCAAACCGTAGACGATTCGTGTGGTTCTTACCATAGCAGTGCCACGTGGGTGGAAGATAAACTAGTTAGACGTCAACAATGCATTCTTGTATGGCCATTTAACTGAAGAGGTTTTTATGATGCAGCCTCCGGAATTTGTTGATTCTAGTCATCCTTGTCATGTATGTCGTTTGCATACGTCTTTGTGTGGCCTTAAACAGGTGCCACGTGCCTGGTATTTGGAGCTCAAGAATTATATCTTGTCACTGGGTTTTGTTCAATCCAAATCCAATGCTTCAGTATTTGTTTTATCTACTTCGTCGATCATTGCCTACATATTAGTATACATCGACGACATTTTAATTACAGGGAGCTTTACTTCCCTTGTGTGTCAGCTAATAGCCTCTGTCTCTTACAAGTTTTTGATTAAAGACCTAGGTGATGTCTCATATTTTCTGGGAATGGAAGTTATTCCTTGCACTATGGGTTTGTTCCTGTCGCAGAAGAAATATATCAGAGATTTGCTTGCTAAATTTAACATGGACGGTGCTAAAGAGTCCACGACTCCTCTTAGTTCTGCTACTCATTTGTCGCTGCATAATGGATTGTCATTGTTTGATGTCACAACATATCGCAGTGTGATTGGGGCTTTACAATATCTTGCACTTACATGTCCCGACATTGCATATGCAGTGAACAAGTTGGCTCAGTTTATGCATGCACCAACACAATTGCATTGGACTGCGGCTAAGCGGATCATTTGTTACTTGAAACACACGATTCACTTTGGCTTGGTTATTCGCAAATCTCAAAGTCTCACACTCACTGCTTATTCAGATGCGGATTGGGTTGGGAATAGAGATTACTACATATCCATTTCGGCTTATGTTGTATTCTTTGGAACCACACCTATTTCTTGGTGCTCTAGGAAACAGAGGACTGTTGCTAAGTCGTCCACTGAAGCCGAGTATAGATCTGTTGCAGCCATGACAACTGAACTTTGTTGGCTCTCAAATCTATTACATGAGTTTAATGTTCCGTCTACCACTCCACCCCAATTACTATGCGATAACATTGATGCTACCTTCTTATGTGCCAACCCTGTCTTCCATTCGAGAATGAAACATTTAGCATTGGACCATCACTTCGTGCACGACAAAGTTGCTACTGGATTTATGCGTGTTGCTCATATCTCTACTTAAAATCAGCTAGCTGATGCTCTAACGAAGCCCTTGCCTACGTTGCGCTTCGTCTTGTTAAGGTACAAGATGGGTGTCGCTGATGGGTCCACCCTCTTGCGGGGGCATATCAGGGAAGGGTCCATGACTCCTAGTTCTCTAAATAACTGATAGTTAGCTTTGCCTAAAATAGTGCATATCATATTTTTGAATAGTCTATTTTAGAATTCCTGTAATGCTTATCTTATCTGTTGTACACACTTGTATTTGTATATTTAAATGAGAGAATAGTAATCAATATGTTTTGCTTCATTCTCAATCAACCTTGCTTCTTATAATATGTTAATGACGTGTCGAATTTTTCTATTTTATCCCTTATTTTTAGAGTTAGTTTTAAGGGCAAGTCCAACAAACTCTTTACTTTTTCAATAGTCATCATTACATAAAACACAATGATGATACTTTAACATTAAATATTATTTCATCAAAACATCTTTTGCGTGACTTCAAGAATTCTTCCGTGTGGCATGCAAAGTTGTCATGCAATTCAATCCTGAATTGAATTGTTCTCTTAACGTATTACTTCTGATAGAAGTGTTATCAATAAATATCCATACTTTTACAACACTCCCCCTTGGATATTTATTGCTTAAGAATATGCCTCATTAAAACCTTATCAAGAAAATTTAATGGGATAAAAACTTGACTAAAGAAAAGAGTACAAAATTCTTTGTGTATGCCTTTTATATTGCCTCATCAAAAACCTTGTCAGGAAAACTCAATGGGACAAAACCTATACGAACGGAAAAAAAGTACAATGTATATGTCTCCCCCTCTTGTGGGCATATCAAGAATGATGTGTAGAGTTAGTAATATGAATGGAATATGAATGCATATGGTCAACTTTGTTATGCATGAGATTTTGCAGCCGAAATTATGATCGCGCTTTGGAAAATTGCGATTGGCTGCTTAACTTTCCTATTGATCTGATATGCTTATGTATTTAGTCAAAAGGTATGGCTAAATGTTTGTTGAAGATAGCATTTCACTCAACGTGTTTTGCATAAGATCAACTATGCTGGCTGAAGATGTCGATCCATATGCTAATTCATCTAATTGTGTATGCTTTATGATAATGGCTTGGTCAAAAGTTGTGCTTAATATGATAAAAGTGTTGGCTGACTAATGAAATGTATTGATCAATGTCAAAAGTCTCGTGCTGTGAATTGTTATAAATATGCTCAGTGTGCTTATGCAGAGATGCGAGAGAGAAGAAGCAGAATCGTATGTTTAGAAATTAGGGTAAAATTTTTTATCGGCCACTAAACTATTATGTGAGTCTTATTTTGCCCACTCAACTATAAATAGTTTTAAAGGGACCATTAGTTTTATAAAATGGTTCCAATATGGCCACTATGTTAACTTTCCATCCAAAAAATATTAATAGAATCGAATCATTTGCTACAAAATAAGGGTAAACTTGTCAATTCAAATATTTTAGGCTCCGTTTGTTTGCCGTAAAATATTTTCCTGAAAAATATTTTTTGAATTTTACGATGTTTGGTAACACTAAAAAATTGGTCAATTGTAAAATGTTTTCCGGTCAACAATTGCAACAGCTTTTTCTTAATTTTACGGTGTTTGGTAACACCGGAAAATTGGTCAACCGTAAAATATTTTTCGGTCAACAATTGCAGCTAGTACAAAATTTTAGAAAATGTTTTCATTTCTTTTGGGAGAAAAAAATATTTTACGGAACTCACGGTACATCCAAACACCAGAAAATATTTTTCAGTATTCTATGTTTCAGAAAAATATTTTCCCTTAACAAGTTATTTTACGGCAAACAAACGGAGGCCTGTAAAATATTTTATTTTCCAGGAAAATATTTTCCACGAAAAATATTTTTTACAAGCAAGTTATTTTACGGCAAACAAACGGAGCCTTAATTACAAAACTGCCTTGTAAAAAAATATTTATCTTTTTGCCTAACTTTCCAAAGCCAAATAAAGCTACGGTTTGTTCTTTTTCTCTTTTGAAGCTAAGACAACCATCTAAAAGAAAAGAAATCTAAGACTGTTCGATACAATTTTTTTTTTGGCCATAGCTTGTGATTTTCTCAACCGTGCTTGTGAATGCTTTGGATGTTTCAGGGAGATTTAATAGCAAAATTCAAGTAGCAGATTGTGTGTTGAACAAATGTCTTGGAAAATAATGGTGGTAAGTGAAGATGGAGGTAAAAGATTTAATGTTGGATGAACGTGGTGGATCTGTTGTGGCAAAGAGGGAAAAAATGGTGGTAAGTGAAGGTGGTGGGCTTTTTTTTTCCCAGGCAAAATTAAGTAGAAAATAATTCAACAGTACACTAAATTTAGGAATTTTGACAACTGAATTCATAACTCAAAAGTATCATATGTATCAATAACAGTCTAGGTTCCATCTATCTCTTAATGAGCAGTAACATTTCTTCCGGCAGCTTGGTTGAGATCTAACTGGCCATTGGACGTGTTGGACTTGTTGAATGTGATGATGGAAGAAATGGTATAGGTAAAAATGGTAGGTCAAGGTGGTGAGAGGAAGGGTGATGGATTGTTAGGTTGAAAAAGAGGGTAAGATTGGTGGTGAGGTCGTTTGGGGATGAAGGAGAGAAATTATAAATTTCGAAAATGTTGGGTTAATTTTTTTATGATTCATTAGTATTAAATTTTCAGGTAATTTCTAATATTTCCTATTTTTTTTAGTCAAATAGAATAGATCTAAATTTATTTTTGATGCCTTTTCAAGAATTTTAAAGAAACTGAAAAGGAGTTTTAAAGGAGTTGAAACAAATTAAGAGGAATTAGAGAATTATTAACAATTTCATATATTTATTTAAAGAAATTTGAAGAAAATAAGAGGTATTCATAAGAAATTTGAATAAAAGTTGGACATATTGGGGCCAAAAAGCAAATAAATTCAAATTTTGTGGCTGCTTTAGATTATTTATACTGAATTGACTATTTTGCCCCTTATGTACTATTATGTTAATGCTTTTTGGATGGATATTCACTAGTATGAAATTACAATGTGAACTAGTATGAAACTACAATGTGAACAAGTGTGAAACTATGACAGGATGACGTCAGCACCTGCATCAGGATGATATCAGCGTTTATGTCGAGCTTGCATCGGGATGATATCAGCGCCTGTGTCGCGCTTGTGTCGGGGATGATGTCAGCAATGTGAAAGCCACCAAATCAATAGTGTTAGTCGCAATTTGAATAGTGATTTTATCCCTTAGGGTATTTTCAATAGGGGCTTTAAATTCAGGGTCTCTATCTATAAATATAGAGACCCTGAGTAATTTTGAGCCCCTACTTAAGCCTCAAGTGTTTTTTTGAGTCTCTAAAAGAAAGTTAACTCCAATGAAGGTTTTAACTAAGTTGAGTCTCTATATTATGTTTAATTTAATTTTGCATATTAATTTGATTACTCATTATTTTTTGCGCCGGTTAATTTTTTTTTAAAATATTATTTTTATTATCATAATTTTTTTTACGAATATTTCGATCAAAATATAAATTAATTCTGACAAGGGTATAAATTAAGGCATAACATGACATTGAATTGAAAAATATTTATCTACTACAAATACAAATACAAATAATTAAGGCATTGAATTGAAAAATAATTATCTACTACTTGAAAAAATAATTAAGGCATATCGGGATGATAGACATCATCGTCAAAGTTTATCGAACGGGAGGCCCTTTTTGCCATAATTGCTTTTTGTCGTTTGATCATCCATGCCCTTCTTTCTTGAGTTTCGATGGTAGAAGTCTTCATGGACATAATATTGAAATCTTTTTGTTCTTCAAAACTTTCTTTGTACTCCATCATCATTTTCTCCATATTTTTCCCTTGCTAGAGGATTTCACTTGCAATGTCCTTGCCTTTTTTGAGTCTTTTAGCTTTTTGGTTTCCAATAGGCCTCGCAGATGAGGGCCCGCTTGGGGTCTCGGGCACCGACTCATCCGAAGTGTCATTTTGTACATAAATGAAGTGTTGTTCTCGAGATCAACCGGAGACTCAGGTTGCGGCATACTTGCACCTGTGTTAGCCATCGATGCACTTTCAAATAAATGGACCTCGATAATTTTCCTCCATTTTTGTTTGTGTTGTAATATCGCCCAACAATGATCGAGTTGAAAATTTTAGTTTTTCGCAGCATAGTATAATCGTCTTGCATTAGCAATCTGTAAAAAAAAAAATATATATATATTATAAGTAATCATGGCAGATGAGTGTAAGAAAAATAATATTATCCCCAAAAAATGCAACATATCGCGGCATTTGCTCCACTCATTGATCTTAAATTTACTTGTGCAATACACTCTGCAAATTTGGTGCACTTTTGGTTGATTGGCGTCCATCGACATTTTAGACTTTTCTATATTCGTGCTTCCATTGGAGTAACAGAGGAGTAGCATTCATGGAATTTTTCAAGGATTCGATTCCACATTGTTGCCTATGTTTGGTTTATCCCGACAAGGGGATCTTCACTAATTGCGATATAAGCACGACATAAGGCAATATCTTCTTCAATTGTGAAATTACAACCCCTAAAACCTCCTTCTGCATTCTCCATAGCTGAAAAGGAAAAAAAAAGATGGATAGTATTAAATTATGTAAGACCAAGAAATAATTAATGAATAAAAAAATTATGTGACATATTATGATTTTAAAAAAAAAAATTAATGAATTAAAAAAAAGGTGGCATATTATCAATATAAAAAAAAAATTAATGAATAAAAAAATTAGGTGACATATTATGAATCTAACAATAATAATTAATGAATAAAAAAATTAGGTGACATATTATGAATCTAACAATAATAATTAATGAATAAAAAAATTAGGTAACATATTATGAATATAAAAAAATTAATAAATAAAAAAAATAGGTGACATATTATGAATATAAAAAAATAATTAATAAATAAAAAAAATTAGGTGACATATTATGAATATAAAAAAAATTAATGAATAACAAAATAGGTGATATATTATGAATATAAAGGAATAATTAATGAATAAAAAAAATTACAACATATATAAACCCCCCACCCCCTTTTGTTATATAAAAAACAAAATCTCATCTTTTCATTTCTCTTTCTTTTCTCTCTCCCGTCACCCTACCCCTCCCCATTCTGCCACCGCCACCGCTACCCTCCTACCCACAAAAGATTGGATTCGTTCTTCTGGATACCTTTTGTTTTTTTTGTTTTTATTTTTGAAAAACAAGTATGCTTGTGTATATCTTTTGTATTATTTTTTACATTGGATTTTTTTGATGTTGGATCTGCTGCTTTTGTTGGTTGTATATATAGAAGCAACAATTTTTTTACTGTTGCAACGTTGATCTGCAATTTTTTGAAAGTTCTGTTTTCTTTGAATTTTTGATTGCAATGTTCAGATCTGAACGTTGCAGGCTTTTTTTTTTCTGTTGCAACATTCAAATCTGAATGTTGCAAGTAATATTTTTTTTCCTTTTGGTTGCAACGTTTAGATCTGAACATTGCAAGCTTTTTTTTTTTTTTGTTGCAACGTTCATTAAACCCTTAATGTTGCAAGTAATTTTTTTTTCTTTTTGCTGCAACGTTCAGATTTAACCATTGGATTGAATTTTTTGTGTTTTTTGTTGTTGTAACGGTCACATGTCCGTTGCAATTTTTTTTTTTGATCAGATCGTCTGACGATCTGGCGCTTCGGTCCAACCCAAAAATGGAGACTCGTTTGTCTTCTTCCTTGGTCTCTATTTTGGGTCTCTATATTTGTTGAAGAAAATATAGCCAATGCTCTATTTTTACACAAAGTCTCTAAATTTTGTTTCAAAATCATGTTTTGGGTCTCTATTTCAGCCATTGGTGTTAAAATTTTATCATCAAAGTCTCTAAAAAGGACAATTATTGCATTTTACTCACTCCATTGAAGATACCCTAAATAAATGGAGATCCTGAAGGAAATTAATTCAATCCAAGTTCAATAAATTCTTATTTCTTTTCTTTCTCTCAAATATATTTCTTCTTATTTCTTTATTGTCATTTGGCAATAATTTTATAACACGTTATTAGTACGAGTATCTGCCAATGAGTTATTAGGTATAAAGGTGAAGAAATTAACACCTTTGATTTTTTTGTCGCTGTTGTCGGTAACTCTTTACTTGATCTTATTTCAGATTTTCAAATTGCTTGTTATATATACGAAAAACCAACAGCAGAGTCATGCATATTATAGAAGGCTTTTTACCGCCGAGACTTTGGATTATTGTTTAAGATATTGTCATAATATGAATTTTATAATACATGATGCATATGAACAAGTTCTCCTTCTGCTTATTATTATAAGCCTTATTTACTACCATGAATGCTATAAGTCATCATTCCTTACAATTGGTTGTTTATCTATATTTACTTACCCGGGATGTCCAATTGGGAAGGAAATGGAACGAAACTTAAATGATCAAGAATTGCATGCGGCACACATTTATATTTTGACCAATTGCCGAGAAGTTTCCCCCTATATCTGGTACGAATAAGTATATTATTTGAAAATTGGAACTCACAGTTCCGCATACACTTAACTACATGATTTAGCCGATACATTTTATTTTTTTGTCCACAGCATGTTCGAGGAATATCTTCGCCAAAACTATCCCGAATTGTGTTCGACGGAAATTCAATATGAAGTGTACAATAATTTTCTGATGTGGTTATTTCACCATGTAAGTATATGTTAAGAAGTGTAATTGGTGTTAAATTAACGAGTTCATTTAACTTTGCATAATAACCTTATTATGCGATTTGCAGTTGATAGGCACTAATGACATTGATGATCGTGTAAAATGTCTTTCAATGTGGCCTAGTAGATGGGTTCGCAGTTGGTCAAGATACTTGGTCAACGGTTATCGGTTTCATACATTAAATTTTGGGAAGATAAAATCAACATACAATAGTGGAGTGTTTGTTAAAGGGATAAATGATAGTAATACTGAGGATGTTGGATACTATGGAGTTTTGAACGACATTATTGAACTTGAATATCATAATCCAACATTGCAATATACAAGGGTTATTCTTTTCAAGTATGACTGTATGATTCCACAAAGGACAAAGGGGTAAAGTATCATTTGAAAACCGGACAGATTGAAGTGAACGTTAAGAGAAAGTATAAAAAATATGAACCGTTTGTTTTGGCTGAACAAGCACAACAAGTGTACTACTGTAAATACCCAAGAGCGAAAAGGGATCGAATGGATTGGTGGGCTGTGGTTAAAATCCGTCCAAGAAATTTATATGACCTATCAAGACAACAGAGTGTAGGAGAAGAAGAAATAAATTTTCAGTCAGATGACATGAATGTGGCCGAAGTACAGCCGACTGATGCTAGTTTACCTCCACTTTGTCATGCATCGGGTGACAACATAGAAATATCATATGAAGATATTAATGATTTACATGCTCAACATGATGCTCAAGAAGAGGACGAGGAGATTGACGAAGAAGAAGAAGATGATGATGATGATGATGATAATTCACAAGACTAAGATGAAGAAGATGATGATGATGATGATGATGATGATGACGGTGATGATAATAACGCTCATGATGACGAAGAAGATGATACTTAGTTTGGAAAAAAAATGTAACAATCATGTTGATATATTCGACTTTTTTACGGATGACATTTAAAAATTATAATTCAATTAACGGAACATGTGTATGTGTGTATTAATGTGTGTAGCACTGACAGTTAATTCCTTAAGTGTATTTGTAGGGGAACAGAGATAGCTGCAGGCAAAGATAACTTTTCAGGAAGAATTAGACAATTCCTCAGGATGGGGATAGGTCATGGAAGTACAGGTCGTGGGCGTACATCCAGTACGTCCACTGGTGGATATCAATCGACTGGTCGTGGGTCGACAGGAGCACCAAACTCAGTAGGTTGAGGGTCGACAGGAGCACCGCATTCAGTTGGTCATGGGTCCATAGGAGCACCGCAATCGGTTGGTCATGGGTCTTCTGTCGGTCAGCCGTCGACGGGTTGTGGCTCATCGTCATCATCAGTAGGTTTGGAGCACGGGATTCTACATAGTTCGTATCCTTCACAACAAAGGGTACATACTCATACTAGCACGTTTGGAGGGCCCATTGACGCTGCATCAGGCCAGGTGCCTTTGCACGTTCCATTACCACCACATGAGAGGTCTACACTTTCTACTTCATCGTCCGGTTTAAGACAAGGTTTAGAGGATTTACACGTAAACGTTGATGGCGCGACTGCGCCCGACCCTATGCCTCAATCCACACCGATTCCTGAACAACCTGAGTCATCTACAGCAGCTCAAGAACGACCTGCTGGGATAGAGCCATGGCAATATTATGGGTTCTCGTCGCACGATGCCTACGTCGCGTGGCAGGTTGACAGACGGACACATTTGACATTCGACGGTGGTGGGTAAGTATTTGATTTTGTATTTTTTCCATGGTTAACCCTATCCCAATACTCCCCCTATGTTATGGCTGTTTAATATCCTATTTATTTGTTTTCTTCATGTTTAGTTGGACACCGTACGCAGCAACAAGAGAAGTCACTAGAGCAATGAACGCCGGGTATTCTCAGCCTTGGGGGAGTTGGACTGAGGTCCCCGATGATGTTAGGGATAGGTGGTTCGCTAATTTTCAGGTATGATAAATAAGTGTTTATATATTTTATGTAATGATATTTGTTATAATCAATGGGTTGAATACTGTTAAAATAATATGTTATATGCATTAATTTATGGCTGCAGAGGGTCTACAAGTGGTACCCAAGTGAGGAAGCAGCGCTTCGCCGAATGTTTGATTCGAAAGCTGGATCTCGTATACGTGACCTCCTTAATAAAGGATGGACGTGTAATAAGAAGCCAAGGTGGGTGGGCGATGGCGCGTGGGATCAGTTAAAAGAAAAGTGGGAAACCCCTGAATGGCAGGCAATTTCACAGCGAAATTCGAATAACCGACTGCATCGGCCATCTCCACATCATTTAGGACCTATCCCCTATGAAGAGGCTGCAAGGAGATTGGTATGCAAGTAGGAAAATATAATGAACAAAATGTCGTAATTAAATTCAATTATATAACATATCATAAATGCTTTTGTAGTTATGTTTTCCTATTTTAAAAATTTGTAGGCAGAAGAACGGGGGGCACCAGTGACTAGGGCTAATGTTTTTGCAAGGGCTCATCGCAAGGGCCCAGACGGGCCATTCACAGACCCTAGGGCAGAACAGACCATGGTATGTGCAAGTTATTGCTAATAGAAAAAAAAATTAGGGATATATATATATATATATATATGTTTACCAACGAAATGTCTAAAATGATTAAGTCAGATGCTCTGTCGTACAGGCTGATTATGATGAACTGGTGTAACAGGCAACTGTTTCTTCCGAGTCCGATTCAGCAGTGACACCGATAGACTATGATGCACTATTCCTGTAGGTTGTGGGCAAACCAAACAGAGGGCGCATATATGGGGTCGGGTCATCTGGTTCAGTGTCTTCTGCACACCACAACCCACTAGGCAGACGCCAGATCACAGAGATAGAGATACATCAGGCTATTACTTGGGCGACGACAACATTGAATGAGAGGCTCGATCTACACATCTCAGAGAATGAGGAATTGCGTAAAGCGCAACAAGAACACACTGAGCGGATTGAACGACTTCAAGAAGAACACAATGCTGAACTTCGAGAACTGCGTGCACAGATTGCACTGCTGACAAAGATGATGATGAAGCCACCTGCTCATTAGGATCCGCCTCAACCCGATGATGGAAATGGAGAATAGTTTCATGTTTTTTTGTTATGTTAATATGTGCAACGAGTGTGTTAAATTATGTTTATGATTTGTTTACTTTATTAATGGTGTGGTACAATATAGTTTTCAATATAAATTAAATCTAATTTATATTATATGAATGTGTATTATATCTTCATTTAATAAACAAATAATTAATAAAAACTGGAGATTTAAAGGTTTTATTTGAAAAACAAAAAATTAAATTAAATTTCGAGATTTGCAATTTTGGCGACGGCTTCGAGACGGAATGTAGAGTTTATGTTATGAAGTGTGGAGACACTATATTTTTGGCGACTACTTGGAGACGGATTAGAGACACTATTTTTTGGAGACGACGTGGTGACGGATTGGAGACACTATTTTTTGGAGACGACGTGGAGACGGAATGGAGACACTATTTTTTGGAGACGACGTGGAGACGGACTGGAGACAAAGAGCTTTTGGCAACGGTGTGGAGACACTATTTTTTGGAGATGACGTGGAGACAGAATGGAGACACTATTTTTTGGAGACGACGTGGAGACGGAATGGAGACACTATTTTTTGGAGACGATGTGGAGACGGACTGGAGACAAAGAGCTTTTGGCAACGGTGTGGAGACACTATTTTTTGGAGACGACATGGAGATGGAATGAAGACAAAGAGCTTTTGGCAACGGTGTGGAGATGATATTTTTGGGACACAATTCGGAGACGAATATGGAGACGACTAAAATGCTGTCGCCAAATGCGATGATATGGCGACGGGGAGACAACTTGGCGATGCTACTTTTGGCGACAACCAATATTTATCTCCACGCCGTCGCCAACCGTCGCCAATACCTATTTGGCGACGGCATGGAGACGACTTTGGTGGTCGCCTAAAGCCCTTTTTTTGTAGTGTGGATTAGCCTAACTTTTTGTTTAGTTACTATTTTCAAGTGGTGTTCCTGAAGCGGAATTCAAGGAATGAATGGTACTTTAACTTTAGATTTTGGACTCTTGTAAATGGTGTGGTAAATTTTACGGCAAGTATCTTTGCTTTTCTATGAAAATATGAAGTCTATGTTGTCATTGATTATGGTGTTATAGACCTTGGTGGCCATCATTAAGAAGATGATTTATTATAACTCATATTGACATCCAGCCACATATTTTTGATAGTTTTGAAAGCTAGCATATATCCGACAGTGCATATAGGCATATTTGCTTGTAATGCTACAACATGTGCAACTAATATTACTTGGTAGTAATAAGACTATGCATTATCTTTCCCGTCATTAATGATTTAAATATTCTATCAATATTTATATCATGTTTATGTCAATATATTTCTACACATTACTTTTCATAAATATTTGATCTATATTGATGCGAGAAATTTTTGAAAAAAAAGGGTTTGACCGAGTTAGTAGGGTTTTGGCCTACTACTCTTTTTATTCTCTCTCCCTTCTTTCGCGGCACACTCAATGTGAAACCCCATACTTAATCTCTGAACATTTGCATATTAATTAATTAAATATTATCTATGATTGAATTACTTTACGGTTGATAGAATTATCTTATGTGCTCGCATTTGTCGTGTTTCTCGTAATAAGAATTAATTTAAACTTAGGAACTATAGAAATGTTAACATATCAAACTAAGCATTCGTTTCAATTAAAAGAAAAAAATTAACTTGGTAAGTACTATGGATAGTTCGAGTAAGAAATATTGAAGTTAGTACCTTATTTGCTATTTGGATTGCATCATTTATATATCTCTATTGATTAATTATGTTAGTTATAATATCGGATATACTAGGAAATGATATGGTAATTAAATGAAAAGGTTAGTAGACTGGTATAACATAGTTGTAATAAACTTGGAAATATATATGAACAAATAATTTGATTTACTGATTAGCTTGATAGTTTAAGTGACGTGTATAACTTAGAATATTTAGGTTGGTCACTGTATGTAGAAAAGTTAACTTTTATTAAGTTAATAGTTTCTAAAAAAAAATGAAAATAAAGATAATGGGTAATGCTAATTTGGGTGAAAATAAAGCCTTACCACTTTTCATTTGATTAAAATAGCAATCTTAATTTAGCGAATGGAAAGGTTAGCTAGGGTTTATCCAATCCTGAAAATGGAAGTAATTTAATAAGTGTGAAGAATCACTAGGTAGTATTGGAGGTAGATTGAAGATTTTTCACTGAAATAAAAGATTGATATAGCTTCTGAATGGGATACGGTGATTAGGTATAACACTTATTAGGATATACCTGTGGATACTTTAAATGTGTTTGAATAAAATGAATAATAGAACTAGGATATAATACAGGATGTTAGTAAATGATGTATTCTAGGTAACAACTCTGGATAATAAAAGTTATAGTAATAGAGCCAGGTTAAACAATCATATGGAGTATAGTTATATTACTAAGTTAAATAATCAGTTGAATATTTAGAGTGAGGGTTCACTTAGCTAGAAAATTAACTCTAAATTGTCTTTTAAAGGCTACACCACCCGCTTCACTTAAACTCCCTACCACGGCTTAATTAAAATTACAATATCACCATTTCCTCACCACCTTGTGAGCAGCCTGCTTGTACAAGTTAAGGTTTTACTACACCACGGTTTGCTACCCCAACTATAGCTATAATCACTCACCACCACACGGCATCACCAGCAAGCTTGTCTCGCCTTAGTCATCACCTTCACCGCCCACGTCTTGCTCAAACCAGTGAATCAGCGTCCTTTAACCGTGAGGTGTTAACACTATTTCTACTGTCCACAAACAAGCCAGCCACGCAGCAGTCTGCTTCACATAAGCTAGATACTTAGAATTATCATCTAGATGCCCGCATACTTGCCAACGTGAAAGTGTAGCTAAGGTGAGTCATGTAGGTTAATTAAATGGTTAGACCGCGAGTGGAATCTTGAGGATAGCCATCTGGTCTCACCTTATCTTTAGTAATCATCACCTAATAAGTAGCTTGCTATAGCTGTCGAGCAAGCAAGCAAACCAACCTATGAATCAGTATTTGATTCGCATTACAGTCACCACGTGTAGGAACTTAAGAAAGTGGAAGATCATCACCTGCTTAAATCTTCACCACCACCACGCGATTGAAACCCTATAAAAGGGCTTTGGACTCTCGGCTTTAACTGCATACACAACAAATAAACTTATTAGTTTTAAGAATATCAAGTTAAGCAGCCATTTAGTTAAAGAATTGTAGTGCCACTCACCTAGCAAACAAGTTACAGCCATAAGCTAGGAACTGCCAACTTGTGCTGTTATCAAGGAACAACTAAGCAGTCTAGCATTGATTCATCACACGACTAGAATAACATATTAACAACTGTAGGTCACCATAGTACTAGCTATAATTATGAACTCTACACCACCTTGAGAATTCTATCTAAAATACTTTATAAAAGGGACATTAGGCAGTGAAATTAAAACACAATAACTATCTTGAAAGAACTCATTACCGTCACCCTTTGGCAGCTAGTATGTACAAGCTAAATGTTTAATCTCCGTTTTACGACTGCAACAACAAAGTGAGGAAAATTTCTACTAAACTCATGTTATTTATTGTTGCATGTAATATTAAGTAGTGACGAGGGTGGACCCCGAGCTGAGGTAAGATATCCGTACTAAGTTGAGGTCGGTCAATCAGAGTCAAGGCCAGCGTATTCAGCTAATGCACAACCTGAATGCCGATCCGACCTCACCCCGATCCAAAAAAACCCTGACCTTTGTGACAGCTGTCCTGATAGGACATAAAGCCTTAATGGGATATAAAGCTGCGTCGCATTAAATGCTGTCAGATCGGAATTTAGTATAAATAGAGCTCCACCCCTTCATTTCTAAGGTAACTCGTCATTAAATGCTCTCAGCTACTTTGCCAGCTCAGATATACTAATTATTCGCACGCCCGAGGGGAAAATCCGGGTCATCACCCCGCATTTTGCTTCATTTTCCTTGTGTAGGTTAGGTAGCCGATCCGAAAATCTAGGTCAGGAAGCCGATCCAGAATTCCAGCTAGGCAGGAGTAGCCTCCCAACCTCAACTGCGAGATTTTCAACCTTGACATTTTGGCGCCGTCTGTGGAAACGAGTTCTTTCTATCACTCTTCTCACTGTTCATTGAGAAACCATCATGGTATAAATAAAAAGCCATAGCGCACCGGTAGAGGACTCGCTCAACCCAGATGGGGACCTCGAAACCACGCAAGTGCCTAGCCAAGACCCAACCCAAACCGACGTTGGAACGAGCCAACGTATATACTTAGCCTCGCAAACCAACCCTTCAATAGACGAAGACCTCAACTCTAGCCTGTCGCCAGAGATGAAGATGATGCTCAGGATATTCGAGGAACTTAAAGAGCAGGTAGCCCGGCTAGTTACGGAGCCCCCGGCTCTACCAGCAGCTACGCCGCGGCCCACGCGTCCACAGTTTCGTAGCCCAGCCTCAAGGCAAAAACGGGTGCAAGAAGGAGAAGGCTTCCTGGAACCGATGGCGGGACTCGATGAGAGAGGAAAAAGGGCGGCGCATGCTGACCCCGAGCAGGACAAGACCGCGGCTGCCATAGCCAAAGTCATTAACCAGCTCGGTGTAAGCCCGCTCTCTCCCAAGGTACTGGCCACGCCACTGCCCACAGGCAACCGGATGCCCAACCTGGTGGTCTATAATAGGGATGGCGACCCAGCTAATCACCTGTTCAACTTTGATCACCATATGACTCTACATGATATGTCCGACCTCATGAAGACGAAGACATTCCCAACCATCCTGGTTGGCAATGCCTTGGACTGGTTCCAAAAATTTCGTCCCGACTCTATTGCAAGTTTTCATCAGCTGGCTAAGGCTTTCCTATCCCACTTCGCGGGAAGCCAACGTGCAACCCGCCATACTTCAACATTGCTGTCGGTAAAGCAGCATAGATGGGAAAGTTTGAGAGCTTACACAGCTCGATTCAATGAAGAGTCCCTCAGAATCCCCAACCTGGAGGACTCTATGGCATTGATGGCTTATTAGAGTGGGCTCAGGTCGGGCCCCCTCACATCTTCCTTGGTCATCAACCCCGTGGATACCGTAGCCGAGCTGATGGTGCGGGTAGAAGGGTACATACACTCAGAAGAAATCCATCAGGCGAAGAGGGACGACGACAAGGAGAAAGAAGCCGG
Organism: Ehretia macrophylla; assembly: GCA_037974665.1. Taxonomy (NCBI): domain Eukaryota; kingdom Viridiplantae; phylum Streptophyta; class Magnoliopsida; order Boraginales; family Ehretiaceae; genus Ehretia; species Ehretia macrophylla. The sequence continues at coordinate 21,725,342 of CM075776.1, read as the reverse complement.
GAAGAAGGGAGAAGCCTCCCGAGGCCAACCTGGGAGTAAGGCCCAAAATGACCGAGGCAAGCAGCTTCAACAGCCAAAGCAGAACCCCCGGTTCACCATGTTCACTCCCCTTAACACTACAAGGGAGCAAATCCTGATGGAGATCTAGCACCAGAACCACCTACCTCCAGCGCCAAGGATGAAAGGCTGACCTGGAAAGCGCAATAGGACCAAGTATTACCGCTACCATATGGATAACGGCCACACCACCGAGGAGTGCAAAGATTTGAAACAGGAGATCGAGGCACTAATAGCCCGGGGTCATCTCCGGAGGTATGTAGATCGACAGCCAACTCGGAGTCATGATCAGAGAGATAGAGAGAGAAGTCCACCCAGGCGCCAGGTTGGGGGCGGACGTTTGGCTGTGATTGAAACCATCGCGAGAGGATTGGAGTTAGGTGGAGAGACCTCAGATGGCAGGAAGGGTTATATTTAGGCTGGAAGGGAGTATAGGCCGGTGCGGGGTCCGGTCCCAAAGATAGAGGAGCTTACTTTCTCCTTAGAAGACTTGGAGGGGGTGATATTGCCCCATGACGATCTATTGGTGATCAGCGCTGAAATAGCCAACTTCACCATGAAGAGGCTGATGGTGGATACCGGGAGCTTGGCATAAGTCCTATTCCTGAGCGTATTTGAGTAGATGGAGTTGGACAAGAGCCGACTCAGGCCACTGAGGGGTACCTTGGCTGGTTTCATCGGACAGGCCCACCAAGCCGAATGGGTAATCAACTTCCTGCTAAAGCTGGAATACGGGGACAAGCGGGTTTCGATGCAGGCCAACTTCATTGTAATGGATTGTAACTCCACTTATAATGGGATCTTGGGTTGGGTGGCACTCAATCATTTCAAAGCCTTTCCTTTAACTTACTAGTAGGCATTGAAGTTCTCGACCTCGGGCGGCACAGCCACCATCTGCGGAGCTCAACTCTCGGCTCGGGAGTGTTATAAAAATTCCCTCCAGCCAAAATATCAGGTCAGCTGGGAACCAGATTTGCCCGAGGAGAAGAGGGATGCCAAGAGAGGAAGCCCGGTTGAAGACCTTCAAGAGGTAGAGCTATCCGACAAAACAAAAAGAGCAAAGATCGGGAGTGAACACCCCAATGACCTCAAGAAAGGCATAAGCCAATTTCTTCTAAAAAATGAACATATATTTGCTTGGTTTGCCTCTGACATGACAGGTATTGACCCGGGTGTGATTGAACATCACCTAAATGCTGACCCAAATCACTATCCGGTAAAGCAAAAGCGCAGGCACTTCCATTATGATAAGCAACAGATCATAGCATATGAGGTAGACAAGTTGGTAGGCGCTAGCCACATAAGGGAAATTCAATACCCAACCTGGTTATCCAATGTGGTACTGGTGACCAAGTCCTCAAGCGGATGTAGATTGTGTATTGACTTCACCGACCTCAATAAAGCTTGCCCCAAGGAGTGCTTTCCCCTGCCTTGGATTGATCAGATGGTGGATGCCACATCTGGGTTCGAGCTACTCTTTCATGGACGCCTTCAAAGGCTATAACCAGATTAGGATGGCTCCCGGAGACAAAGAGAAAACTACATTCACAACCGATAAAGGTATCTACTACTATGAGGTCATGCCTTTTGGCCTCAAGAATGTTGGAGCTACCTACACTCGGATGGTGAACAAGGCATTCAAAAATCAGATTGGTCAAAATATGGAGATCTATGTAGACAACATGTTGGTCAAGAGCAAGAGCGTGGAAGATCATGTGACTGACCTTACTGAAGCCTTCGCCATAATGGAGCACTTCGGGATAAAGCTAAACCCGAAAAAGTGCGCATTCGGCGCCAATGCGGGAAATTTTTTGGGCTTCATGGTCACGACTATGGGAATAGAAGCCAACTCGGAGAAGGTTCAGGTGATATTTGACCTGGCACCGCTAGACTGCGTGAAAGACGTCAGGTGCTCACAGGGAAGGTCGCGGTATTGAGCAGATTGATGTCCAGGTCGGTCGACAATTGTGCTCCTCTATTCAAAATATTGAGGAATGCTAAGAATTTTGAATGGATTACGGAATGCCAGAACGCCTTCCGAGAGAGTTGAAAAGGTATCTAGCTTCGCCACCCCTACTATCCCGACCTGAGGTGGAGGAAGAGCTGGTACTATACTTAGCGTGCTCAAGGACAGCAGTGGTGGCGACACTAGTCCATGAAGAAGGGAAGGAACAGACACCGGTCTATTATGTCAGCAAAACCATACAAGGGGTCGAGGCGAGGTATTCTTCCTTGGAAAAACTCGCCCTCGCGCTCATCACGGCAGCAAAGAAGTTGAAGCCATACTTTGATGCTCACCCAATTAAGGTCATGACAGATGCCCCACTCAAATCCATCATGCACAAGTCGGAGGCGTCCGGTAGGCTGTTGAAATGAGCAGTTGAGCTGAGTCAATTTGACATTACCTACCAACCCAGAACAGCCATCAAAGCCCAAGCCATTGCAGACTTTGTGGTAGAATGTACTGGCTGAGCCGAGCATGACCTAGAGGATGTGTGGAAGGTCTATGTAGATGGGGCATCGGGGAAGTCTAGAATCGGAGCCGAAGTGGTCATTCTCGACCCGACCCAGCATGAGCACCAATACTCCATCAAGTTCGCTTTCCCGACGTCCAACAACGAGGCTAAGTACGAAGCAGTGATCGCTGGATTGAAAATTGCGGCTCAGCTTGGGGCACAAACGGTAGACTTGAGTACCGACTCTCAATTGGTTGCTAGTCAGATATTAGAAGAGTTCGAAGCCAAGAACAATACTATGTTGGCCTACCTCAACAAAGTTAAGGATTTGACTTTAGGGCTCAAGAGGTTCACAGTTCAGCAAATCCCGAGAGAAGAGAATATGAAGGCTGACGCCCTATCCAGGTTGGCCTTAGTTGAGAGCCAACCTACACTGGTCTATGTGGAAGAAGTCTTCGAACCAAGTATCCAGTTGGGGGGCAGGCCGTAGCCGAGCTCAATTTAAGCCCAGATTGGACCAAACCAATCATGGACTACTTGGAGGGGGGGTGACCCCGGAAGATGAAAAGGAAGCTCGAAAACTTATGAAACAGGCCTCAAGGTTTGTCATAATAGCTGGGCAACTCTACAAGAGAGCCTATACTTGGCCTCTCTTGAAGTGTGTTGAGCCCGATGAGGGAAACTATATACTCAGAGAAATTCATGAAGGGGTATGTGGAAACCACTTAGGTGGCAAGCCCCTGGCTTGGAAGGCATTGAGGCAAGGCTAGTTTTGGCCAACCTTAGAACAAGATGCCAAAGAGTATGTCAAAAAGTGTGACACCTGCCAAAGGTTCGCCAATATACAAAGAAAACCTGTGGTAGACCTGACAGTGATGGTAAGCCTGTGGCTATTCTGTCAATGGAGTCTAGATATCATTGGCCCATTGCCAACAAGTGTTGGTCAGAAGAAGTACGCCTTCGTAGCTATAGACTACTTCACCAAATGGCCTGAGGCTGAAGATGTTGCTAGAATAACAGAAAAGGCAGCTCGGGATTTTGTGTGGAAGAATATCATTTGTCGATTTGGGGTACCAAAGGTCATTATTACCGACCACGGCAAGCAATTTGACAGTGCATACTTTCGAGGCAAATATGCGGAGATCGGGATCGACCTTAGATTCTCATCTATTGCTCACCCTCAAAGTAATGGCCAAGTTGAAAGGACTAACCAAATCATTTTGCAAGGCCTAAAAGCCAAACTGGTGGAAGCGGAAGGCCAGTGGGCATCGATTCTCCTCGAGGTGTCGTGGGCTCAGCGAACCACCACCAGCTCGGCAATGGGAGAATCGCCCTTCGAGCTGACCATCGGTACTCAAGCAGTGCTGCCAGTGGAGATTGGGTCTCCGACCAGTAGAACCCTCCACCACAACCCAGTAATAAATGGAGCCCTAATCTGTGAAGAGCTCGACGTCACTGAAGAGCTCCGAGCCAAAGCTCAAATCAGGATGTTGGCCAGTAAAGCCTCTATGCAAAGAGCCTTTGCCAGGCAGGTCAAGCCTAAGCCTATTAAGGTTGGCGACCTTGTCCTCAGAAAGGCCATCTTTTTGCTGTGCTCGGGCAACAAGCTCTCCCCGACCTGGGAGGGACCGTACGAAGTCATGAAAGAAGAAGTCCGACCTGGGAGCTTCTACCTCCGCGACAGAAACGGGAAGCAATTGAGGAATGCGTGGCATGCAGAACACCTGAAGAGATATTTTGTCTAATGGCCCCCGAGCCGGAATCTTTTGTAAATGGCACCGAGCTGAAATCTCTTATAACGGCCCTGAGCCGAAATATTTTGTAACGGCCCCAAGCCGATAACTCTTGTAATGGCCCCCGAGTTGAAATCTCTTGTAACGGCCCCGAGCCGAACGATCTTCTGTTCAGACCTCGAGTCGAAACTCTACATGTAATTGGCTCCCAACCCAAGTACTCTATGTACAAATTCAATATAATATATTTTGTAAACTAGTGCGAAGTCCGACCCGGGCCCAAACACCTCAGCTACAGCTATTACAAACTCGGATTAACGCGGTAGCCACGCTTAATTGCGAGATAAAGTAAACCAGCTCGAACAAGGTTCTATCTCGGGTATAATCAATAATGATTTGATTCACTTTGCCAATTCGGATTAGAGTCCAACTCGGTATAAGCCGGCTCTAGGTCGGTATGTTAGTTTGGGTCTAAACTCGAGCTCAACATTAGTTTGACCAATTTTAAATCTGACTGACGAGTCCAGGTTGGCGACAATTATATGATTGCCCAGTTAACTAGCTCGGATTAGGATGATAAGTCATTAGCCACATCCAGCTCGGTTCTTAACAATTAATTACTTAAGTTTGATAGGTCCATTATGTCGGACCGACCCTACTTACTTAAGGGAATTTGCGAAGGGAAAAAGTACACTTGTACGAACTCATACAAAATGCAAATAGAACCTTAAATTGGAAGGAGTACAAATTACAAAGCCCGACCCAGGCGAGATTACAAAAATCATTTAAGAGTAGGAGCAGAGGCAGCAGCGTCGGTTTCTTCCCCGACCTGGTCCATGCCCTTCTTGACAAAATCCATCACCTCCTAGGCTTGGGACTTGAGGTCGGTTGGAAGCTCAGGAACTTCCCAAAATTCTAGTGGTGGGGCCTCCAAGATTTCGATGTAATCATTCTTGGAGGCGGGAATGAAGGTCTTTGCTCGTTCCCGAGCGGTGATTTAGCCTCGAAAATAATATTCCAGCTCCGCGTACCTGGCCATGATCCCGCCCTCGTTCTCCACCCAGCTCACCACTGCGTAGCTGGACTTGTTGGCCTCCACCGCCTTATCTCTATTTGTTCCGAGCCGGTTGAGTAGTTCCTGGAACTTCGCCTCAGCCTTGCGGCAGTCAGCCTTGTAGCGCTCCACATCCGTGACCGCCGACTGGTGTCGGGATTTCTCCGTCTCAAGCTCATTCTCCTTGGCCGCGAGCTCTGCCTTTAGACGCTTGACCTCATCCGCATCCTCCTTATACCTCTTGGAGGCCTCCAACCTCTATGCGTCAAGCTCGGCTCGGGCGTTAGCACACCTCTGCTCGAGCTCGACACAGCGAGTTTGAGCCTTAGAAAGGAGGCCGGGAATGGAGAGAGCGTGGGACTCAGCCTAAACAAGAAGACATCGAAGGTATAATCATACACGAGTAAATGAGCTCAACTCAACGTGGCGACGGCTGTCCTTAGGTCGAGTGAGAGCTGCTCTGGCGGGACCCTTGCCAACTTGGGGTCGCGGGCCACCTTGGTCGCCTCCATAAGGTCCCTATTGGGGGGGGTCACTGATGTGCTGTCATAGGCAACCAAAAATAAAATATTTACTCCAAAAAATATATGTAGTAGTGTGAGTAACGATCGTTCCCACAGAGAGTATCTACCCTAATTTTATGTTGCGTAAACAAGGTTGGGGGAAGGGGGTTTGAGTATATAAAGAAAACTTAAGAAGAATTACTGAAATTAAAAATATTGAATTTAATCAAAAAGACGAACTTGGTCTAAGTCAACTTACACCATCGGAATCTTGTAATTGATCATTGATGCAAGTATATTTCAATTTAAACTTTAAATATTCACCGTTGGAATTATTTTTCTATCTCTCCTTAGTCGTAGTTAATTAGAATACACGCGACCTAATTAACCCTAACCACTAAACAACCTCAGACATGTGCTAAAGGTTTAAACTAGTAGCAACCTTAAGAATTAGAGGGATCGATGAAGCTAAACAACACAAGCACACGCGGTTGTATTTAATTTAGTTGAACGTTCTTCCTAAAATCTAATAATCTCTAACGCAACAAATTATTAAATCTTAGTTGCTTCACAAATTAGAGGGATCAAACAATTACGGATTTGATATCTAACTTAGCAATAAATTATAACGAATAATAAACTAGTTGGCCACCCTAGCAATTAAACGAAGAATTATATAAATAAAACAAAAGAACATTCAATACTTAAAGCATAAATTGAACAATGAAAACTAATTAGATCTCACAATTTTTTTGATTCCGAGGCTTTGATTTTCTTCAACTAAGAATAAAAGTTTAGCCACGCAGAGCCATAAAGAAATTTCGAAGGAGAAAAGGGGAGAGAAAAAGAGGTGGTTGAAATCTTATGATTTCTCCCTTTATTTATAGTTTGTGAAGCCTACCAAATCCCCTAAGATAATAGAATCGTAATCTAAATAGAATAAGAAAATATTAAAGATAAAGTAAACTCCTAGTATAACTAGGAAAGCCAAAAACAACTAGAAAAAGTCCTAATACAATTAGGATAGCTAAAATAGCTGGAATTTTCGTGCACCACATCCTCCACCATCAACTAGAAGCTTCTAGATAAAGAACATTCCAGAACGTTAAACAACACAGGTACAAAAAATTCATATCCAATTTCTACTTTTATGTAGCATGTATTTCTCAAAACTCAAAACATGAAAGTTATAGATATTCTTCTTGGCTTTCCAGAACATCTTGAATCGCCTCAATCGGAGTTCGGATGAGAGAGTTATGTCCAAAAAACATAACAGTGTTGGAGCTATCCAGAATTGCGCGATTTAACTTCGTTTTGCACTTAACGCCTCCATTTGCATTCTAAATCAAAATATAAAAATAATGAGTGTATTTAGGCATCTAATAGGTGTAGAAGATTAAACATTAAGGGAGAAAAATATGACATTTTGCATTCTTATCAAATTCCTCCATACTTAACATTTGCTTGTCCTCGGGCAAAACTCAAATTTTCAAAAATACAAAAGTTGCAACGCCATCAACAAAGAACAACCAAACTCTTCAAAATTCATAACATATCAAGACCTAACATTCTTAACCAACTCATAATTACTTAGTAAGCATTCTCACTCGAAGATAGATTAAACTAAATACGTAGACCCTCACGGAAATAAACATTCGACTCTCATGTGTTTGAAGGGTATGTGTTTCACTCAAATTCATCCCAATGAAAATAATCTACCAAAGGCTTGCATGTCTTCTCATTCTCCACCACTAAGATCACATGCATAACACGAATCATAAGAACTTTTCAAGGGTTGTAACGGGGCTTAAGACAAAGGTGGGAAATATTTGGGAATGTAGCTTAAAAGCCATCGAAACTAGCGGAGCAAAAATAAATCAACTCAAGCTCGAATATATAAGATGTGTTAAAACTAACTACTCCATTCAACTGCTTCCACCTTTATATATATCATGTATAAACGGAACTCCTTGAAATTTTTAGGAGGAATTATGAACATGAACAGTTTAAAAGAAATTTCATACATCACTTCCTTTCTTCCTTGTCTTTTTTTTTTCTCTTTTCTTCTTATTATTATTATTATTATTTTGTTTTTGTTTTTCTCCTTCTTTTTTTCCTTTTTATTTTTTTCACCAAAATTATATCACGATGGAACTCACAAATTGAGAATGAAAATATGTTTCATTTCACCAGTCATAGTCATACCACAAATCCATACACCCCCACACTTATTTCTTGCACACCCATATATATCATAACGTTGAACAATGTTCCACTAGTCCTAAGGCATGGGTAAAGACATTGTTTTTCGAGTTTAAAGCTTATAACATGGGTTCACAATAAACAAGGTCAATAAAGCTCAAAGGGGTTTAACAAAGGAAAATACTAATTACAAGGTAGGCTATTTGGCTTATGTAGCTAAATCAAAGAAGGCCTTAATCATGTTCATACATGCATGTGTCAATGTGACCTCGAAGAGAATCAAGGCAAGTTCTAGAGAAACAAATCCATGAAAAAATATCTCTCATGAAAAAAAAAAGTGAGACTGATTATGGATGTGTCAGTCTAAAGGCTCAAAATCTCACCAGCTTTTGTCTACGTAATTCAGTCACTACCATGCTCAAGGAAAATAACTAAACCAATTAACTCTAAGTGGAAAGAGTACTTATTCAATCATTTTCTGAATCTCTCAAGCTTAATTGCACCTTGCTCATGCCATGCACAAAAAAAAAAACCATGGAAAACTTTTTTATTTTTTTTTTATTTTTATTTTTTAAGAAAATTAAAACACAACCTAAATCCCTCCCCCACACTTAAAACTTTTCATTGTCCTCAATGAGTAAAAATAAACTTTCAAATTTATGCAAAGATGAGTAAAAACATGAAAGCAAGTGAAGTAAGAGAAATAGAGTCTGTAGGAGGACATATTTGAAGCACTTGTTGGAGAAAAGAAAATAATGCTTTACATCTACAACTATTCAGTGAAGTCCAAGAAAACAAGAAAAAGCAAAATAACAGGTAACAACAATAATAAAGTACTCTGTTTTTTTTCTTTTTCATTTTTATATTTTTTTTTTGGCCGACCCTATTTACATCCTCATACAAAGGCTCCGAACTTTGGGAGGCACTGAAGTCGACTCTGTGAAATAATAAAAATGTCAAACTAACTAATATCTAAAAAATTAAAATACCTGAATCCATTTAACATCAGCTAGTAAGACAAACTACCCTTGGGTTGCCTCCTAAGCAGCGCCTCTGTTTACTGTCGTTGGCTCGACTCAATGCTTCGTTTTTCAATCAGGATTATCAATGTCCAATTCTTCCACATTCTCCTCTTGGAAAGGCTTCAAATCTGGAATAGGTTCTTGCGGAAAAACATTCAATGCTATAGCAGTGTCCTGCAAATCAGTACTCAAGGCTAACTTTTTATTCCCTTCCCGAAGATGCTTACTGATGACAACTTCCAATCTACCTTTTTCATCGAATTCTGTTACTTCCTGTGCTAAAGAATCAATCACATCAATAGAATAAACAGGATTATCATCACTAGGATATTTCATGGCATCATAAATATTAAACTTAATAGTCTCGCCATCAAATTTCATGGTAAGTGTGCCACTATGAACATCTATCTTAGTCTTGGATGTTTTTAAGAATGGTCTTCCTAACAAAATAGGCGTAGTTTGATCACCGTTCTCCATATCAAGTACGTAGAAATCAGCAAGAAAAACCAAATTATTAACTTGCACAAGAACATCCTCAACTATACCCTTAGGATAGACATTAGATCTATCAGCTAATTGAATCACAACACCAGTTTTATTCAAAGGTCCAAGTTTTGAAGAAGCATATATAGAATATGGCATGACATTAATAGAAGCTCATAAATCTAACATGGCCTTCTCAAATCTAGTGTTACCTATCGTACAAGGGATAGTAAACATACTTGGATCTTTGTACTTTGCAGAGAGTCTTCTTTGAATAACTGCGGAAGCATTCTCCTCTACTCTCACCTTCTCACATCCTTTAAGTTTCTGCTTCCTCTTAATTGTGCATAGTTCTTTCAGGAATTTAGCATAACGAGGTACTTGTTTAATAGTATCTAAAAGTGGAATATTTACCTCACATCTACGAAAAGTCTCATATAAATCTATATTTTGCTTATCTTTTCGAGATTCTGCTAAAGCCTGAGGAAAATGAGGTACTGGTTTATAATCAGAAAGAGGTGAAAACTTATACTTAGGTACTTTATTGTCATTGGGAAAGTCACTGCTTGTAATGACATTCTTCTCTTTTTCTTGCTTTGACGATGTAGAATCTGTCTTTCCTAGAATCTCCAGCTCTTTACCACTTCTCAAAATGATTACACTTACATTTTTTCTTGGATTTACTACCATTTGAGAGGGTAATTTCCCCGAACTCTGTGCCTCTAGCCGACTAATTGCAGTTGCCATTTGGCCCACCCACTTGTCCAAACTTTGGATACTGACTCTCGCCTCTTGTTAAAATTGTAAAGTATTAGTGGCAAGAGACTTAACAATATCCTGTAAAGACATACCTGAATTAGAAGTTTGGCCTGATTGTTGATATGGCTGTCTATATTGTTGATAACTTGGGTGGTTTTGAGTCGCAACTGATTTACTTGTGGATTCCCATAGCTTAGATTGGGATGATCTCTCCATCCTGGATTATACGTGCTCGAACAAGGATCATACTTCCTTTGTGATTGTCCAAGAAAACCACCTACTGCATTCACTTGTTCAACGGGCTCATCTTGAAGAGTTGGGCACATGTCGGTTGGATGCCCCCACTATCGAACAAATCCCACAAGCTTTCGCCATTTGCATGTGACCTACAGCCATTTGACGAACAAGAGAAATTAGACTCGCAATCTATTCATCAAGGGAAGAAATATTTACCACATTAACATGCTTGGATGGAGAGTCCAGCCTAGTGCCAAATTGTTGAGAATTAGCTGCCATATTTGCAATCAAATTCTTCGCGGCCTCTGGAGTTTTATCCACCAAAGCTCCTCCACTCGCGGTATCAATCATGCTCCTATCAGTGGGTAGAAGGCCCTTATAGAAATACTGGATAAGTAGCTGCTCATTAATCTGATAATGGGGGAAGCTCGCACATAGTCTTTTGAAACGTTTCCAATATTCGTGCAGGGACTCCCCACTATGCTGTCATATACTACAAATTTCTTTCCGAATGTTTGCTGCCCTTGAAGCTGGGAAATATTTCTCCAAAAATAACCTCTTCATCTCGTTCCATGTGATAATACTTCCGGAGGGTAAATAGTAGAGTCAATCCTTAGCTGAATCCTTCAAAGAAAACGGAAAGACCCTTAATTTAATCTGCTCGTCAGTCATCCCCGTGGGTTTCATACTCGTGCATACCACATGAAGCTCCATTAGATGCTTATGAGGATCTTCTCTTGTAAGGCCATGAAAAGTGGGCAAAAGATGTATTAGGCCAGACTTTAATTCAAAAGTAACATTAGCATATATAGTAGGAAACGTTATGCATAAGGGTTGTTGATCTAAATTAGGGGCGGTAAGCTCCTTCAAAGTTTGATTTCCAGCCATGACTTCCTCCTCTTTAGAATCAGAATCGCTAGCAAATAGGGAATCAACAACTAGTTCGTTCTCTTCAAAATTTCTTCGAGCTTCTTTCCTTAACCTGCGTGCAGTTTTTTCTATTTCTGGATCGTATTGCAAATCACCTTGATTAGTAGATCAAGTGACAATCATAAAATCAAGAAAGCGCTAATTAACCACGAGAAATAAAGCAGGAAAAAGAAATCTAGAGTAATAAGAAAAATAAAAAATTTACACAAAAACACAAAAAATGCCTAAAACCCTAGTAAACAATAGAATTTGGCCTCGAGAGGGTGGGGCTCATTAGTCCAAAAGGACTATGAGTCTTTCTCAAAACATCATTTTCCTTCGAAAAAGTAAAATTTTGAGATCTAATTCTACCAAAATTTTGAAAACTGCTAAAACTGTAACGATAAATTTTTTTTTTTTTTTATAACACAGATTTCAAGAACGAAAAAAAAATCACAAAAATAAACTAGAATAACTCCTCGGCAACGGCGCCAAAATTTGATGTGCTGTCGTTGGCAACCAAAAATAAAATATTTATTCCAAAAAATATATATAGTAGTGTGGATAAGAATCGTTCCCACAGAGAGTATTTAGCCTAATTTTATGTTACGTAAACAAGGTTGGGGAGGGGAGAAGGTTTGAGTATATAAAGAAAACTTAAAAAAAATCACTGAAATTAAAAATATCGAATTTAATCAAGAAGATGAACCTTGGTCTAAGTCAATATCCACCATCGGAATCTTGTAACTGATCGTTGATGCAAGTATATTTCAATTCAAACTTTAAATATTCACTGTTGGAATTATTTTCCTATCTCTCCTTAGTCGTAATTAATTAGAATACACGCGACCTAATTAACCCTAACCACTAAACAACCTCAGACACGTGCTAAAGGTTTAATCTAGTACTAGCCTTAAGAATTAGAGGGATCGATGAAGCTAAACAACACAAGCACATGCGGTTGCATTTAATTTAGTTGAACGTTCTTCCTAAAATCTAATAATCTCTGACGCAGCAAATTATTAAATCTTAGTTGCTTCACAAATTAGAGGGATCAAACAATTACGGATTTTATATCTAACTTAACAATAAATTATAACGAATAATAAACTAGTTGGCCACCCTAGCAATTAAACGAAAGAATCATATAAATAAAACAGAAGAACATTCAATACTTAAAGCATACATTGAACAATGAAAGCTAATTAGATCTCATAATTTTCTTGATTCTGAGGCTTCAATTTTCTTCAACCATGAATAAAAGTTTAGCCACACAGAGCCATAAAGAAATTTCGAAAGAGAAAAGGAGAGAGAAAAAGATGTGGTCGAAATCTTATGATTTCTCCCCTTATTTATAGTTTGTGAAGCCTACCAAATCCCCTAAGATAATGGAATCCTAATCTACATAGAATAAGAAAATATTAAAGGTAAAGTAAACTCCTAATATAACTAGGAAAGCCTAAAACAACTAGAAAAAGTCCTAATACAATTAGGATAGCTAAAATAGCTGGAATTTTCGTGCACCACATTCTCCACCATCAACTAGAAGCTTCTAGGTAAAGAACATTCCAGAACATTAAACAGCACAAGTACAGCAACTTCACATCCAATTTTGATGCAGGCTGTATTTCTCAAAACTCAAAACATGAAAGTTATTGATCTTCTTCTTGGCTTTCCATAACATCTTGAATCGCCTCAATCGAAGTTCGGATGAGAGAGTTATGTCCAAAAAATGTAATAGTATTGGAGCTGTCCAAAATTGCGTGATTTAACTTTGTTTTGCACTTAACGCCTCCATTTGTATTCTAAATCAAAATATAAAAATAATGAGTGTATTTAGGCATCTAATAGGCGTAGAATATTAAACCTTAAGGGAGAAAATTATGACATTTTGCATTCTTATCAGTCACCTCGGCGGCCTTACCTTTCCCTGAGTATTCTACCCGAGGCCGTTTCCTATTATCAGGTCAGGTGGATGAGAGCTCCTGCATCACTACCCCCGAGCTCAGCCTCTTGGGCAGGGGAGACTCCGAGGTTTCCTTGGAAGTCACCTCAGTGCCAACCTCCCGAACTTGGCTGCTGGACCGTTGCATGTGCTTTTGAGTAGCGGTGGGACCAAAGCCAGACTGAGCCAAGCTGTTGCCGCTGGCCTCGGTCCCTCTTCTCTTTCTCTGGATGTAAGCAAGTTTTCCAGTATTAGCCATGTCTGCAAAAAAAAAAAAAAAAAGAAGAGAGGTAAAAAATGATTAAATACTAACTAAAAAGGACCATGGTAGGCAAGGAGACGAGGAGGTCGGGCATTGATCCTGCGAACTGACCCTCTTCTGAGCCTGACTCCGCATTCTCTTCGGGCTCTGGAAGTAGATGGGGATGCTTCTTTCTCAGGTCGGGTTCTTTCCTGAACAACTTTGATTTCCAGATTCTGTCCCACCTGAGGATGCTGTCAATGTTAATCAGCATACCCGGCTAGGGTCTCAGTACCCCGACCTCGACGAGTTCCACTTCTGAAAGCTTGGGGTCGTCGTTCACATTCTTCTTTAAGGAGGGATTCTAATCCACTCTGCACCCCGGGTTCACAGTTGGCTCGACCTAATAGTAGTCGTTGTGCCAACCCTTGTTGGAGAAGTGCCACTTGGTGAATATGGCATTACTAGCCTGAGCTGCGAAATGAAACCACCCTAGCTGCTTTTGGTTGGGCTTGCATACAAAGAACTGCCTAAACCGACGTAGGATCGGCTCTACTTCATTCTCAAGGCAGAATACATAAAATGCCACCACTACGGCCCAACCATTGGGTGACATCTGACCTAGGCTAAGCTTAAAGTAGTTCAGAATGCCAGCGATGAAGTCGGGAAGTGGAAGCAGGATGACATTGAATGCGAGGTCATAGATAGTAAAGTGATCGGGTGGATGATAGCAGGCGGATTCGTGCCGACCTGGAACCTTCAGCTTGTGGTGTCGGTCCACCGACCAATCCCTTAGCCTAGCATTAGCCATCTGGATGGTGGAATGGCACTCACGCTTACAATAGGCGAATAGTTGCTTTATCCTCTTCCCTCGGGCCGACGAACCACTGGCTGTAGCTGAGCTCCGAGGTTGGACTGCCTCAATCAGTTCTGCAGTGGAGGCTCTAGCTAAATACTCTTGAGGTATCCCGACCCCCTCCAACCGGTTCAGAGGCAACCTATTCTCTCTATATCCTAAATCTCACAGGTCGGCCAAAGGATCCTCATCAGCCTCCTCCTGCACCTGCCTGACCCCAATAACTTGGCAATTATCATCACTCTCCTTGGGCCCAGATTGCTGAGCTGATCCTTGAGACACACCGGTGCTGTCATCACCGTGACCTCTATCTGAGGTAGATTCCGAGCTCGACGGATTCTCGTCCCCTCTATAGGATCTCACCTCCATCGCTTGGGAATCTTCTGACTCCGACCTCTCCATCCTGTCTACAAATTAAAATATATGTACAGGAATATCTAAAGGGAGTCGGGACGTACCTACCGCTCTAATTGTGCAAAATGACCCGATCTAATTTCCTTCGACCTAATTGGCTCTGAGCTAATGGGTCCCGATCTGAACACACCGAGAAGATTATTTGCCGAGCTAAAAATGTCCGACCACTCTGGTTGCCGACGTGAAAGCTCCTCAAATTTTGTGATCAAAGTGTGAAATGAATCTCGAACTTCAGGGTCCTATTTATAGGCAATCCCAGTAACCGTCTCGGGAATCCCAAACGTAGTATCTCGTCATAATTGCTACGTGACGTGTCAGCTATCCGAAGAGCATGCAATGCTGACGTGGCCATTCTCACTCTACCGGGGTCGGGTACCTCCAACTCGGGAACAACTCCCAAATCTAGATCTCACCCTCTTGATCTCGACTTGAGGGGGGGAAGGATTGACGAGGGTGGACCCCGAGCTGAGGTAAGATACCCGCACTGAGTTGAGGCCGGCCAACTCGAACCAAGGCCAGCGTATTCAGCTAATGTCCAACATGGATGCCAATCCGACCTCACCCCAACCCAGAAAAATCCCGACCTCTACGCCAGTTGTCCTGTTGGGACATAAAGTTGCGCCGCATTAAATACTGTCATATCTGAATTTAGCATAAATAGAGCTCCACCCCTTCATTTTTTAGGTAACTCATCATTAAATGCTCTCAGCTACTTCGCCAGCTCGGACATACTAATCATTCGCACACCTGAAAGAAAAATCCGGGTCATCACCCCGCCTTTTCCTTCATTTTCCTTGTCCAGGTCAGGTAGCCGACCTGAAAATCCAGGTCAAGAAGCCGACCCAGAATTCCAGCTCGGCAGGAGTAGCCTCCCAACCTCAACTGCAAGATTCCCAACCTCGACAAGTAGGAACCTGTGTATGTGAGAAATTTTTCATAAAAATCGCATGGTTTAACTTTGTATGTGTGCGTATCTATTCTGCGTATTTTATTAACGTTGTTATATGTTATAACTAATGGTAGACGTTACCTTACTTGTTATCTACATGGGTGGGGAATGAAGAATTCTTATAGGGATATAAGATTTGCATGTTGGCTGCTATATGAATTTGATTACGTAGAAGATTACTATGAGTGTATGGGGATATAATAATCTATAAGGTGGCATACGAGGAAAGCTAAAGTCACTTATATGGTTAGGGAAAAATGTATGCTATAAATAGAAGTTTATTCCACTCTATGTACATAAAATTTCTCATATTATTATATGCTAGAATAAATTCAAATGAGACTTGGACATGACAATTAATAATATGCTTAGCAACTTAGTACAATGTGAATGATTAAGTAGAATACTACTAATAAAGTTAAAGTAATAATAAACAAAATAAAAAGAAAACTAGGTTATTAGCTTTTAGACCTATAAAGTTAATTAATATAAGGATCTTGCTTGGTGTTTGGAGGGCATTTAAATAGGAAATATAAATTGTTTAACTAGTTGAGATTTAAACAAAAACCTTACTTAAAACTAACCTTATCCGGACTATAGCATGTGTACATATAAAGTTGTCTGCTTTTACTATTGGCTACTTAATGATTATCAACCGAAATAATATTATTAAATAACAATGAGTTGATATTAATTGCATACTACTGACTACGGGTTTCTGTTCTTTCAGACTACTACCAATTGCGTGTTATGATTTCATTTGAGTTATTTGAACTTCCATTAAGTTAATATGTTAAAATGTACTCGTCTAAGGATAACCTCTTTCGTTGTTCCCCACTTGCGTGATTATTGAATTGCGTGATTGTAAATTGCAAAAATTATTGTCGATTGTGTGTTACGTGATTACTTGTGCATGCTTGTGTGTACTTGGGGGTTGCAACCTCAGGCCCGATATCTTGCACGAACGCCGGGCGGCATAGGACTTGCCGGTGCTTCCGTGTCTATTGTGGACCTATTCCCTATCCTGATTGGCGATCTCTATCCTTGGGGAGTTGGGTCGTAGAATTCGGGTACAATCCGGAGTACCCTCTTGGGAGAGATAAGAAGTTGGAATTGTGATCAAGGCTGGCCACCTCGTGAAATGATCGACTTGTTACTACTCTCGCTTGGTACCACCCTTGGAGAATAGTGCCCTAATCTCGCTTGGCATTCCACCCTCAAAGAGTAGGCTGATATATGATGTGGGTATATGCCACTAAATGTAATTATTAATGCAATATAACTTGATTATCTATCTAAAAATTATTACTGTTATGTGACTTGAATGGGATAGTAATTTCTACTTGTTATATGTATCTTATGTGGATAAATGGTTATACTACCGTACGTGAATTGTGTCATGATTTGCAAAAGAGACCGACCAAAAATGTTTTCAAAACTCTTCTATTCCATCCTCACTGAGCGTCCTCAGAGCTCACCCTCTTTTCTCTCCCCTTTGCAGGTACAACTTAGCTTGATATGAGTCGACATTATAATTATGTGCTCGAGGCTCCTTGCTTGTCATATTTCGATCCAAGTTGTAAAAGTTAGAGTTTGTTTGTATTACTCTCGGGTATAAGGGTAGCTGTGCTAAAACCCTAGTTTGTATGATAGCTGAGTAATTATCAGATCTCAAATGTTGTAACACCTTTTTGTACTTGAATTATTATATAAAGGCTTGTTATTGAATAATTCTTTATTTATTGTTCCTTTTCATGGAATCGCAATGATAGTAAACGTAGACTTTGACCTAATCTTGAGAAGGGCCGGGTTGGGGTCGCTACACTCAATCTTTACTCCTTCATTATTTTTCTCTCTTTCACTTTATCTTTTTCGTCATCTTTAACACCGAAGAAAAAAAAAATTCAAAGGTTAGTAATAGAGGAGTGCATGGATGTGGTTCTAAATTTTATATGTATATTACTTATGATCCTTATTCTTTTCTTTATTTTCGTCAAGTTTGTAATTTTGAATATAAATGTAAAACTTGATTAGAATTGTAACAATAAGTATCTATATCATAGATCTGAATCTTTTGATAAGAATAATTGTATTTTAGATGGTTGAATTTTAAGATTTCGATTAAACTCTTGTACTTTAATTTTTATTTCATTTGTAGCCCGTTAATCGTTTGGAGCTATTAAAAGTTGTCATATTATTCTCAAGATCCACTTGAAATTTATAACTTGGAGTTATATGATTTTATGTTCTCATATATAATTTTATTATGGTATGATAAACAAAATAAATATATATTACTGGATGAATGTATTTTTAGTATTATTATTCCTATCAATATAGCAATTGACACGGTTGTTGCCATGAACGACACTATAATTCTTCTATATACTTCATGGCCTTCTAATGGTTCAAAAATCATACTCTATCTTTGATTTTTCTCACTCAACTATATGAGCAGTTGAATAAAGATATAGTGATCCAAGCGTTTTCACACATTGAAATGGTCACCTGTGTGGTATAGGTGTCACGGTAATGAAAGGAATTCATGAAAAAATCCTATGAATACCCACTAATGAATCATAAGATATTGGATCCAAAGTGTTTTATACTTTGACATGATATGAGAAGAATTATTGCAAATTCATATGGGTACCGATTAAAGAATCAAAGGATTCTATTGCTAGTGTACTGCTTGTACCCAAGAAAAGGCTATCCCCTACTAAAATTGATATCGAAAATCCTGTATTTCTAAAAATGATTCAAGGGGATATATGTGAGCCTATTATTTTATCATGTGGATCATTTTGATATCTTATGATATTAATTGATATATCAATATGATAGTCATATGTGTGCTTATTATCTACTTAGAATGCGACATGCAAAACCATATTATTGGAAGATAAATAGTAACTCGTGTGAACAGTATCGTGAATAGTATTGTTTGAATAGTGGAGTCGTCAGGTACTATTTGAATAGTGCGTGTCGGGTACTGTACAAATAATGATGTGTGAATAGTAATCGCATAGTCACTATGGGCACAATTTTCGGATAATACAATCAAGATAACTCATCTTGATAATGAAGAAAAATTTGAATCCCACTCATTCAATGATATTGTATATGGGGATTTGCGTTGAGTATTATGTGACTCATACACATATGGTCTAACTGAAACCTTTATTAAATACTTGCAGCTAATTGCTAGACCTATATTATTGAGAACTAAGTTGCATAGTCTACTTAAGGGACATTCTAGTATATGCTGCAATGCTTATTCAAACAAAGCCAACCGTTTAAATTATATACTCCTCATTATTCGAATCCCATCTAAGGATGTTTTGCGCAATGTATGTTTCTATTATTCCCCCACATGCGCATAAAGATGGGTTTATAAAAGAAACTGAGAATTTATGAAACCCCATCAAATATTGAGACATTGAAGGGATCAGTTTTAATAGCATATTTTGCTAATTCATGAAATGATATTTTTAGTATCATGGGGAGAAAAACAAAAGGTGGAACATTAAATATTTATGTGGCAAGTTTATCATATTGATCCTCGTATAAATATCAAATGCATTCTCGGATGCAAAGATTGTGACTAAAGTCACATATATCAGCTTTAAATGCTCCTACATATCAAATTTGATATTTCAATTGAGAAACATATAAAACAATAGCATCTATTACACACCGAAATGGTGGTAGACATATCGGTTCCACAGATAAAGGAGCAAAATATGCGAGTTGGCATTTTTGGATTATTTGATATCTTGCAGATGTCAAAACAAGGAGTTCAAAGTATAACTGAGGAATATTACTCCACGAGAATATCAGGTACTTGAAAATGATGTGAATATTGAATGTATTGAGACTAAAGAGATCTCACTCAGTTAAATTACTCCTAGAAAGGAATGAAACCGACAAAAGAAATTGATCATGATCAACTTTTGAAAATTGCAGTAGCTACTCATATTATAAAAGAAATCGAGGATCTTACATTAAAGTCCACTAAAGAATGTCGACAAATAAATGATTAGCCAATATAATCAATGAGACGCAATCTAGGCATAAAATGAGTGCATATAACATATGTATGATTGCTCAAATACTCATTGAAATAACATATGTATGGTTAATACAATGCTAATTGAAATGACATATGTCTAGTTGATGAAATGCACATTGAAATATATATTTCTGTTGACATATACATGAAATATGTATCGTTGTTGATGGGATTGACGGGGAGTATTGTATGAAATCAATCCCACATCACTATGTCTTTCCCTTAAATTGTTTAAAAAAAAACAAGGAATTGGTTAGTACACTGTGTGATTATACCTTGTCTATATTCTCCGGGAACATTATACTGATATTAGCCTGGTAATGTTTGGAACAGGACTTCATATGCGTCTTATAGATATGACCATATTTCAACTATATAGATCACGTGATATTATATTGAAATGCTTGAAGGACTTTATATGCTTGAAGCATATAGTGGTATTTATATAGAAGTCTATGAAAGACCCTCTATATGGCTGAAGCATATAATCATAAGATAATGATATTTATATTGAAGTTCCTGAAGGACTATGCTTGAAATAACTGAAAATCCTGAAGAGTTTAATCGTTAAACTTAACTGGTTAGTACTTTTCTATTCATGGTTTATTAAGATACCAAACTACGTCTTAAGAATCTTTGGGGTGAATTTGCTTGGGACCTCTTGTGGTCATTCAAAAAGTGTGTAACTGCGTACAACCCCCGTATAGTGCCAAAGTCCCCTCCAGATCTCCATGTGATCATTCAAAAGTGCATATGACCTCCCACCCAAAAAAATTCCATCCAAACTAACTAGAGTACAGGACAAGCACTAGTTGTACAACTGGTCTTTTTTTTTTTGCACAAATATATCATTATATGGACAACAACACCTTTATTAAGTCATTTTTTTTATCATTATATGGACAAATAAAAAAAAAATCAGATGTCATATTCCCTACCCCCACCTCTCACCCTATCCCCGTCAGCACCCGCACCCCACCCCACCCCACCCCACCCCACCCCACCTCATATCTACATCAAAAAAAAAAAAAAAAAAAGAATAATACATTGTGTGCCTTGCTTGGAAGTTGAAAGTTTGATTCAAGTTTCCGTCAATCAAGAACACTTTGATTATTGCGATTTAAGGGTCGACACCTGTGGCCCAAACATGAAATCAATCATTATTTGTGATTTTAGCTTCTTACGTCAAACATGGCTCCCAAAAATTCACAACCTTTTCTTTGGTCTGCTATATATATATATACACATATGTTTCTTTTTCTTTTGTTTTTTTGGGTGCGGTATGTATGTGTGTATATATATATATATATATATATATATATATATTGCTAAGTTACAAATAAGGGTATAAACGTCTTTTTGCTATTTTTCATTTCTGACATAGACAGTAATGTGTTTTTGCAGTGCGTATGCACTTTTGAGTGACTATAGGGAAGTCTGAAAGAGGTTTTGGTACCACAAGAAATTATATACACTTTTAAATGATCACAAGGGGGTTCCAAACAATTCACCTAAAATCTTTGGCATGAATAGCCTGAATTGAACGCCAACCTTTGGCCACCACGAATGGAGAGGCACCATCAGAGGCCAGGCTTTAATCCATATTCTATTATCCAGGTTCCTGCTAACTGTTCTTCCGGCTAAAGTTTGCAGAATATTTACGTACTTGTGGTAAATTCCATGAAACTTGGAGCCTTGCTCGTGTAATTTATGTGGCATTGATAAGTGATAAATGAAATAAGTATGAAAATGAGATGTTTAGCAAAAGGAAGTCTGAATGTGAGAGGTCGCGTAATCAATTTTTGAATGTAATGTTCTAATTAATATAAATAATTTAGACATTCCTTAAATTTTTAAAAAAATGCCTAGAGGCTAGTTTTAGCACATGGACACATATAAGAACTTACAAAATCATTCTATATATGTAACAAATGGACCAATTATCCTCATTAATTATTAACCAACTAAAAAAGCCGCAATACCCCGAAATCTGAATCTTCTGCCTATCAACGAATAGCCACTTCTAAAAATCATTTTGTCATTGCACTGACTGTTAGATTACAATTGGATGTGTTCGAGAATCAATTTAATTGTCTCATATAAGTAATTTTTTTTTTTTATTGGGTCAGCAAGTAAAAAAATTTCATTCCACAAACTCAATATCAAATTACATATGTGCACGAATGTGTCTCAAACAAAAAAGAAACTTGAAACAACTAATTAAATCTTGAATTCAATACCAATGTATAATATTGTTACTCCTCCCAAAATTATTAAAAATTAATTAGTTTTAAGATAAAATTTTATACTTCTTATTATGATAATAGAGATGAGGTTTAGTCCAACATTATTTATTCATGTACGATTTATTATTGTTTCAATATCACCTTTCTATGAATAAAAAGCCACTATTTAGAACTTGGACCATCTCCACAACCGTGTTCACTAATCACCAACCCATTTATTCTCCTCCTCAATATTGGCTTTTGATGATTCCCAAATACATATACTTTCCACAATTTATTACGTTAGGCCAACTCCAGCAGTATATGTAAAAAGCCAAAATCTCTACATGTAGAGATACTTTTGGAGACTTTTGTCTTCAGCAGCATCTCTACAAATTCTTTACAATGTAGAGAACTTGTAGAGGATCTCTACAATTGGATTCAGCATCTCCAAATGTAGAGATGCTGAATCCATTCTCTAAAACTTAAAAAAAAAATTAAAGCATGAAAAAAAAATACAAGCCTCCAAAATGTCTGATTGATATCATCGATAATACAAGACATAAAAAAATAAAATATCGTCATAAAAAATAAACAAATATAAATAAAAAGTTTAAAAATAAAAAAAACTAAAATAAAAATAAAAAATATTATTAACAATGAACAAAAATTAATAAACAGTAATAATAAAGTTTGAATTAAAATAATATATTTAATTAAAATAAGAAAAGATTTTGGAGTAAAACAAAAATAGAGAATCTGTAAAATAGAGAAGTCGCTGGAGTGAAACTGAAATAGAAATTCTCTAAAAATAGAGATTGAGTAAATGTAGAAAAGCTGTTGGAGTGAAACTAAAATAGAGAATCTGTAAATGTAGAGAAATTGTTCAAAATCTCTACATATAGAAAAACAAAATAGAGAAGTTGTTGGAGTTGGCCTTACACCAATAGCTACTGAAACGAACTGTTGATTGAAGAATGCAAGCGAGATTATTACGAGACAATTAATAGATTTTCAGATTAACTTGTAACAAAGAAAAAAAAAATTAGAGGGCAATTTAACCTTTAAAAGATGAGCAACTAATTTAGTGGCTTAAAATTACAAATTCCACCTATTAAGTAAAGATTTGTGTAAAGTTTGAGTAAATTAAGGATTTGCAAATCTTAATTTTTTAATTTTTTGAAAAGGTGTTTCCAAACACAAAAAGTTAGATTTGTAAATGTTTTCCGTAAAATTTTATAAAATTCATTTGTTCCAAATAGCATGTTAGTCAATTATGACAAACTAGGTAGGAGTTGTTGCAAAATGTCAAATTAAGAGGCATCTAATGTCACAACTCTTTGAGGGTCTTTTTGTAATTATTTTGTTCTTTTTTATTTTTTTACTAAGTAAGTTAAGTATTCATTGAAACTCAACAAAAAATCATTTACAATATCCTACTAAAAACAAAAGTGAAGCTATACAAATATATTCCCCAAGCTCCAGTTAGAACTAATGGTTTCATTAATTATCTTGTTTTTTTCTCTAACTGTCCATAAGAAATTTGGTTCTTTTATAATATATTTTGGCTCCTCAATATCACGTGTCAATTAATATAATCAACAATCTAAATTGATTCTTTTACACTTATGTGAGTGATTAAAAAGTATTAAATATTAAGATATTACGTCAACTTTATCCTAATCAAATCAAGATATATAAAAGAAAAAAAAATTATCAAGCCAAGGTTCAAACCGTCAAAACACACCAAAATTTGTAGGTAGCTCAATAACTCATAAGCAAAACCATAAATTTTGTGACTTGACCAACGACCAAGAAACAAAACATTAATTGTGGAGTGGATCAAAATGCTATATGATGATTTTTTTTTTGGTAATTTGCTTTATGATGATTTTTCCACCTGTACAAATGACCAATAACATCTTATCTTAATTAATTGCTTCATTAACTGCCCAATTTTGCGGGACATTTCTTTGTCAATTTGCTACTTCTACTACTCATTAAAAAAAATAGATTAAAAATTACAAGTAAATTAACCAATAGCAGTAGGGGTAAAGTCATGGGCGTTCAATCAAAGGAAATGGTACATTGATAATCCCAATCATATCACTTGAAGGGCTTGTTTGGATTCATGAGAAAAAAATAATAATTAACATGAAATACTTTTATTTATCGACAATATCTTCGGTTTTGTTAAAGAAAATAAAATGATTCAATAATAAATTAAAGAAATGGGAAAGATTAAATCTTTTTTGGAATTAGAAAAATTATAAAAGAAGGATCATAAAGGATTTTATGTATTTTTTATTTGGATTGAAAAGGAATTAAAGGAACTAGGATGGAAACATATTGACTACTTTATCCTTTTTGATATGTCATACTTCTTCTTGCTAATAAGGATAGTATAGTTATTCAACAATAATTTAAAATCTAATCATCTCAAACCACTTTTTTTGCCCTAATTGGGGAAGATTGTAATTCTTACCCAACCCTCTCAATCTAAACAAGGGGAAGGATTTAAAAATCCCTCCTAAACCAATCACTTTATCCCAAAACCTACAATCCAAACAAGCTCGAAAGTTGACCTTTGAAATTGACTTTGATCAACCAATCAGCCACTTTGTTTCCTGATCTTCTCATCAATTGGATTTTTTTTTTTCATTGCACCAATTCGATTGCACTATCGATAATGTTTGCCTTAAATTGTCTTGATATCAACCTTCAGAGGGTTGGCACGACATTTCACATAAACTAAAATCAAACCAACGTGAAAATAAATTTGTGTGGCATTCCACATAAATCAAAATTAAGTCAAATTAGAATTTATTTCACTAGTAGACTCGACTCTATAGATTTCAACTCGTCTTGGGTTTTTTTTTTCCCTGCTTACAACATCCTATATCTATACTTTCTCACATTTTAATAGGTGCTTCCAAAGGTCATCTTCTAATATGTCTCTACTATCTCAAATAGTTTTTCTTTATTTTATGCTAAATTGGGGTTCCTATTTTTTTTGCATACACCTTATTTTTAATTTTGTTCTTATAATTTTATCACATATTCATTTCAACATTCTCATTTTAGTATTTCACCGCTCAAAACTATAAACTATACAATAAGGATGGTCTAATGACAATCTATATTACTTTCCTTTCAATTTAAATGGTACCTTTCGATGGTGTATGTGTGCGTGTGTATTGTGTGCATGGTATGTGTGGATGGGTGGGTGTATGGCTTGGTTTGGGACGTAGGTAGGGGGTTCTCGTTTAGTTAGAGAAGTGGTGTGGGTACTAGCCGGGAGAGGTAGGTTGGTGAAAAAAAGAAAAAGTAAAACATAAATATATGTATTAAATGATCATTTTATCCTTAAAAAATCGATTACGTGCCATGCACATAATTGTTTGTTATAGTTTTGATGTTAATTTAATAAATAAGACTAATTATTCAACTTTTTGATAATATCGAGAACACGTTAACGCTACTTTAGAAACTAATTTACTTTTTTTTTAATAAAAAAAAACTTATCAATATGGAGTATTGTAGGCCCAAATTATCCTAAGAGGAGGGGGTGAATTAGGATAGGGAGGCAAGTATACTATTTTTTCGGATATGATAACAACTAGTGATTTCTCTTATGCAATTTATCAAACACAATGCATGCACAATATAAAAGAGATAAGGAGAGAAAAGAGAAATAGATCATGTCATCGATTTTTAGGTGGTTCGCTAATCTACATCCATCACCTAAGGTCTTTTTTCCTTTAGAATTTCCACTAGCTCCACTAGTAGTGCTTCTTCACAAGTTGATGAAGCACAACCAACACACAAGTCTATCCTTGAACCCATAAGAGCAACTCCCTCTTGAATCCACAAGAGTACCCCTCTTGAATATACAAGAGTAATTACAACAATCTCTTGAGCTCACAAGAGATCACCCAAACTTCTTTCACAAGTAGGTGAAGCTAAAACCTATGATCTCTTTTCCTTTGAATCTACAAAGGACTTTACAACACTCTCTTCTCTCATAAGATTATCCAAATCCTAGTCTAGAGAGCAATACAACCAAGAATGTGTATATTGGAAAGATACAAAATAGTAACTCCTCTAAGAGTTGGATAATACAAATGAAGCTCTTGAATGCTCAATGTTTTGTAAGTTTTAGCTCAAGCATGATGTATATTGATTGAAATATATGAAGTTTGAAGCTTAGAATCAATATGAGATGTTTTGGAGATGTTAGAAGAGGTGTTTGATGAAATGGATTGGTTTGGTATCTAAAGAAAATGTTGCAACGGCTCTTTAACTGCTATTTTTTAAATTTTCGACAAAGTCGGACGAGCAGTCGGTCAAGTCATTTGTTCGACTTGAATAGTGCCAGTTTTTTAATTTTGCGAAATTGAGTGCGAAATCCATTTTTTCGAAGGCTAAACACTTGGGCACTTCAAAAATGATTTTTCTAAAGTGTTTCCAACATTTTTAATACTTCAAAACATTTTTTAAACTCTTGTGTAAAGATTAAAACCAATTTTTGTAATCAAGAGTTTAAAACACATTTTCACCCGAGACTTCAATCTTTTGAAGATAAATCATTTGGACCTTTTAAGAGCACTTCTTCAAAAGATGTTCCAACTCATTTAACCTTTTAAAATCATTTCAAAACTCTTGAGAAAAAATTTAAGGGCATTTTTTAAAGTTTACCAAGAGCTTGAAATATAAAAATGCATATCTAAGGCAAACGACATTTTCAAGTCACTACCCCTTATGTCGCCACGTCTCTTCTTATGACTCCCTCTAAGATCTTCTTGACTTGAATCTTTACATCTTGAAGCTTTAGAGATCTTGACAATGTAGTCTTGAGCTTGATCAACATTCATTCTTTGTGTGCTTGCTTTTGAGCATCCTTCAATCTTTGACTAATCTCATAAATTGGAACTTATACAATGCAAGATTAGTCACAAGATAAGTGTATAAACAAGATTTAGTTATAATGAAAATAAATACTTAAAGCTTTTAGGCTAACAATTTCCCCCTTTTTGATGATGACAAAATCTTATTCAATGAAGCATAATAAAACACCATAATTTGATAACAAGACATAAATAAGATGTTGAAGTAGACAAAATCAAAGTTCCCTCTTACTATATGCATATCAAATTTTCATGTTCAAGGTGTCTCCCCTATTTTCCCCATATATTTTCTCATTATTCTCCCCCTTTGGCATCATCAAAGAGAATTAAACATAGGAGGGGAAAGATAGCATCATAATGGGACATTGCATAGATAAGCTCAATGGGATTTCATCAAAATATCATCTCAATGGGATTTTGAACAAAGACAAAACTCCCCCTTGCTAAGTGCATTTCATAAAAGCATTTTAGCTTGGAGCATTTGATTTAAGCACAAATAATATGTCTCCCATAGTAGATATCACCCAAAATTTCTTCCCCTTTGGTATTCAACCAAAGCATATTAATCATGTAAGCTCAAGCAATCATGCAAATCTCAACATTTTGGCTTTTCAAGCTAACCATTTTATGCACAAGAGATTTAGTTCATCAATCATTTTAATGAAGTCAAGTATGATCAAGAGCACAATCCATCAAGAAGCTATGATAAACATTTTTGAAAAATTGATAGAGAGGCAATTCAAGTTTCCCTTTTATAACGCTCTAACGAAGATTTTTGGAGCAATATCACAATCAAGCACATACGAGCATTGTTATCAAATTGAAGGCAGTTAAATGTAATACATTATTGATCATACCTTTATCCTTTCATTCTCTCAACAATTCATCAAGTATCACAAATACTTTCTTTCAAATAAGCAAAGGGTCAAGATTAAATCAAAACATATCTTTCAAGAAAATTAGCCATGTAATAATCTCATTTGTAACGATTTCTAAAAGAATCCTTTGAGCACTTTTCTTGTACTAATGAGGCTTGTATGAAATTTCAAAATCATCAGAATTAACCTCATTTATTTTTCTCAACTCAATTTTCATTGAAGAATGCAAGTTCAAGATGAACATATAAGACATGTGCCTTCTAATACATATACCACTTTAAGCATAGGTTCATCAAGACTCATTTAAGCACATACTCTCAAATAAGCATGATAAACACAAATTAATCCATACTATGAAACATGAAATGATAAACAAGTTTAGTGCTACCCATGCTTCCTTGTTCTATGATCTTGCCTTTTTCATGAGTTGCACCACCATCTTTCTTGGTATAGCTTTGACATTCCTATAACAATTCATATTGGGTGCATGGGTGTTAGTAGCAAGTCCTAACACATCTAACAATCTACTTAGGATTAAGCCAAGAAAGGATTTTAGCATCTCTGCCAACCATGTTTCTATACTTGCAATGAGATGCAATATGACCATACTTTTCACAATATGTGCATGATTTTTTAAAGCCACTAGATGTTGAAGTTACATTTGAGGAAGATGCTTTCAAAAAGTGGCTTTTGAAATATTTTAGTTTAGTTGAAGAATCATAACCAATACCACTGTTAAGGTGGAAAACTTTGACTGCTCCTAGTTGTACTTTAAGCCGGACTTGAACCTCCAAAACAAAGGAACCAAGGGGGATGCCCACGGTACCCACTCCGATGCGCAAGTTAGTTAATGTGAGATGGAGCTTGTAAGTTATGAGAGATGGATATTTTTCATACCTTTCCCCGTGGAACTATTCCTATTTTATACGTGTAATGAGGAGATTCCCTAAATGAATAAGGATTCCACCAAGATCAGGACTCCTCAGAGTTCTTCTTTGCTTAGCAATCCATGGGGATTATATCGCTTATGAATCCTTCCTCATCCAGTCTCCTCGATCTTATACTTATCCACATGGCTTCCCTGCTCGTGTGCCTGCCCAGTGGCTCCGCTGGGTTCAGGGCTTGAAGAAGGACAGGGCTGACCATTATTACCAGGGCTGAAGCCCTACCCCTATCATCTGCCCCCCTAATCCTCTGAGTTGGCACACAAGTCTAGGGATTGTTACAACATTGGGGCTCTTCATCTTCCTTAACGGTTACTAGCAGTTGCAACCGCTCACTGTACACGTCTCTTCAACTTTGATGCCACTTTGCAGGCACGTTTCCCGCAATTCACGTCGCCATTCCCCACGATCCTTCATAGGTCAACTCATCTGTGTGCGGGGCCCCGTGGGGTCCTTTATAAAGGGAGCCCTCCCCAGTTCATGCCCCATTCGCATTCCATTATCCTTCAACTTTCCTTTATTCATTTGCCACTCTTCGCTTACCACGCCTTATCATTGTTTAGGTATGTGCTTTCCATTCTCCTACGCTAATGGATAGGTCCCCTCAGTTAGGCGCTGCCAATGGCTCTAGTGATGGTCTCAAAGATGTCCCTCGTACCCCTAGGAGTTCCGAACCCATCGCTGCTATCCCGATTTCCCTGAGTCCTTCTCCCACTAGAGGTACTAGAAAGAGTTCCAAGAGACATAGGTCTAAGTCTTCCCACCATTGTACAGCTGCGACGCCCTCTGGTCCTGCTAGGATTGATGATCTTTTGGTTTTTGGTGCCGAACGTAAGGTCTGCACCACCCAAGAGAGGTCCATCACCCACCTTAGGGGCATAAGAACCATCCCTAAAGACTTCAAGGTTTGTGTTCCGAGCGATGGTAGGCTAGCATCCGCCTGCGGGCCTGGCCAAGGAGAGGTTACCTTCTACTACGAACAACTCCTTATAGGTCGTTTGCCTCTGCCGCCCTATTTGGTAGAGATTTTCAACTATCTTCAAATTAGTCCTGCCCAGGTCACCCCTAACAGTTGGAGGCTCATGGTAGGTTTCTACGTTTTGTTGAAGGAGCTGGGCTATACCTCCACTTCCAGGCTTTTCATCTTCTACCATCACTTTAAGACCACTGACAAATCTTCTGGCTGGCACTATTTTTCCGCCCGCCATCACCCCTTAATCGTTGATGTTTCTGACAATTCCAAGAACTGAAGCCATAAATTTTTCTTTGTAAAGTCCCCCATGGGTTGGGAGGTCAGGCGTATCTTGGTTGTTCTTCCTAAGACAGCCAAGGACCCCTCCACCCTTGATGAAGTTGAGAAATCAGTCATCGATGAGCTTAAGAGAGTCATCCCTATTAGATGTGACGACATTCTTTAACCCAATAGAGTTGCCGCAAGTGGCTTATTTTTGCAGCCCATAACGTCAAAAGTCGAGACTCCTCCTTTACCTCCTTCACACAGTAGTACCAGGGCTGGAGGGAAGGCTCTTACCGCCCCTCCTCCAATTATCACCCTTAACCTTGAGAAACCTGAGCCTCAAACCTCCCACTCGTTATCCGACACCGAGGGTTAAGTTTTATCATCGTACCTACTTTTACCTCCTTATTTGTTTATGAAGTCCTTACTAACTTCGTTTAAGCTCTCCTTTGTGCAGATAACATGAAGATCTCAGAGCTTGTTACTTCCACCCGAGGTGAAAGAGTGACCAGAAGGCGTTTGGCTAAGATTTTCAGGCAGCCTGTCCCGAAGAAGCAAAGGACGGCATCTCCTGCAGGTGATGCGGAGGTGCAGATCCTCAAGGAGCCTCCCGTCCTTGCCCCAGAGAAGCCTGTCTCTATTGAGGGATACCCGGTTCCTCCCTTGGACTGTCCTGGCTCACCCATCACTGGGCCTATCAAGACTGGGGCTATTGGTTCCCCACCTCTATCTGAAGCACCACCGGCCCCACCTCATAGGCGTTTGCCGTCTCTACCCCCATCTCTTGTCGCCCCCAGGGCCTCGTTCTCCTCCCTTTAGATCGACGTATTGCAGGAAAAGCAACATTGCCCTCTTGGCGAGGCCTGTTAGATTAACACCCCACGCTTGTGCAAGCGTGGTGGGTCCGTCCTCCCTGGCCTCATCCTTGGCTTTGACGACGAGATAGAGATTAATGATGGGCAAGGTGGTACCACTTGTGTTTCCGCTCGCCGTCTTACTACTGCAAGGGCTGACCAAGAAGTCAGGGAAGCTTTTTACGAGGTAATTTGTCCTATTTTCCCCTCACCGGATTATTTTACTTTTTCCTAATGCTCTGCTCTTGTATTTTCAAAGCTGGTTAGACCTGAACCACCTCCATGGGATGCTTCATAAAGCCTTAGTGGCTTACGACAAGGTCGCGATCAGCTCATCTTTGGCTATACTCCGAGCTGAAAAGAAAGCCAAAGCCTATAAATGACGCCTAAAGGAACACCACCGGGCCTGCGCCAAGGCTTTCGACAGTGACTTGGGCACCTTCAATAAAATAGAAGCCCTGATCGAGAAGCAAAACACTGTTATCCAGGAGGCTGGACTTTATCAATCCCTTTCTGGGGACATTCTTACAGTAGTACTGAGGTCGCAGTTATCGGGGGCTCAAGAGACCTGTCGTCGCATCCTTGCTGAATGAGAGCTGGCCATACAGTCTTGCGAGAAGCTCGAGAATGAGCTAAAAGAGACATTTGCTCGGGCCGTTGGTGCCCAGGCCAATTATTATCAATTGGTGCAGGCTGTTGGCTCCCATGGAGAAATTGCTATTGCCGCCTACAAGGAAAGTGATACTTTTAAGGCTCTGTTAGGGGAGGTACTTCATCCTGCCATTAACAAAGCTGAATACGACGATGAAGTTGCCCTTATGGAGGACGTGCAGGCCTGCTTGCAAGGCCAGGGCATTCAGATTGACTTGTCGGACCTCCTTGGCGGAGCCCCCCCTGACCCAGAGATTCACCTATAACTCTTCCCAAGTCGTAGCACAGTTAGAGGAAGCCCGCCTTCCCTGGACCTGCTTTGATATTTTGCCAATTTTTAGTTGTTGCTCTCACCCAGGGGCTTTGATCCTCTCATTGTACATTCTTATTTTGTTTTTGAGGAAATTTTATTCTCGGAGTTTCCTGGGCTGTTAATATACAAACATTTTCTAAGTTCGCTTTCTCATTTTTTCTTTTACGAGTTTTGTTCACACATCTTAGTCATATTTCGACTCCGCTTTATGTATGTTGAGTTCTTTGAACCTCTAGTCCTTTTTTTTTTTAGTACTTCCCCTGGATCCCGTGGTCCTTTTCAGGGACAGCCTTGTCAGTAGAGAAGAGTCATTTTATCCATAGAGCGCTGCCCTTTCCGGGCACAAAATATTTTGAATTGTGATATCAGACCCCTCAAGAAAAGCTCTCTAAACATAATACAGGAGCAAAGCCAAATCTTTAGGAGGGGAACATAGCTTTTATTATTTCCAAGAGCATTACATAGACTTCTATCGAATGCTATTTATTCACTAACATTATTCTGGAGATGTTACATGAAATATTTTCTAAGATGTTCAACATTCCATGCATTAGCTAACTCCTTTCCACTAGGTTCTTCTAACCTAAAGACTCCCGGCCTGATTTCCTTTAATACTAGATAAGGGTCTTCCCAGTTTGGCCCTAGCTTGGTTTTGATGCCCTGCAAAATAGCTCAGTTAGTTACCTCGACTTGCCCATTAGTTTGGGGGTGAGCTACAGAAGCAAATTTTAGTTTAATCCCTAGCTCCTCGCATTTGCCATGGAAGTAACTAGAGTCAATTGTCTGCCATGATCCGTGATCAGGGCCCGAGGCACCCCAAAGCGACACACTACTGACTTCTAAACAAAGTTCCAGGCTTCCCATTCGGAGATTCTAGGGATGGCGTCAGCTTCTACCCATTTGGTGAAGTAGTCAACTGTCACAAACACAAACTGCTTCTGACCTTTGGCCGGAGATAAAGGTCCCAGATATCCAACCCCCACTGGGCAAAAAGCCAGGGGCTGACCATGTAGGTCAACTCTATTACCGGCTGCCGCGGTATCCTGGAAAACCTCTGGCACGTATCATATCTTTTCACCATTTCCAACGCATCCTTCTGTATCGTGGGCCAATAATATCCCTGCCGGAGGGTCTTTCGAGCTAACGCCCTGCCCCCCAAGTGATTTCCATATACCCATTTGTGTATCTCTCTGAGCACCTGACTGCCTTCTTCTTGAGTTACGCATTTTAGCAGAGGCTAGATGTAGGCCCACTTGTATAGCTGCCCCCCCAGCATAATAAATTTCGAAGCTCGTCGCTCTATACTCCGAGCCTCCACCCAATCATAGGGGATATCACATTCCTCCAAATAGGCCTTTATGGGTTGTATCCAATTCCTACATATGGCTATGGCTGCAACCTTCAATGTCAGAGCTTGAATTGACAGGGCCTCTACCTCGCTTACTTTTATAACCACCGGCCATGAGGAACTCACAGCTAGTCTTCCGAGAGAGTCAGCCCTCTCATTCTCAAATCGCGACACCTGGCTGACATGGAAATACTCGAGCCCCTGGGCTAGCTCTTTGACCTTGCTAAGGTAGGTCAGCATGGTCAAGTGTTTCGCCTCATACTCACCCAGCACCTGATTCGCTACTAATTGTGAGTTCGTAATCATATCTACTGTCATGCCCCAACCCGACCTATAAAGGTTAGACTAGGGTGTGATCTAATCATTCACGTTCTTTTACGACTATAACCGGTTGATGAAGGTTAAGCTTATCCGTTAGACTAGAACTCCAAAAAAATTTCAAAAAATCGACAGCATAACGGCTGTAATTGGGCTCTTTAGTTTGACCTAATTTTTTAAACGCCTCAAAACTTTCAATCTCATATTTGATTCCAACTAAGATTACTATCTATCACCAATCGATATGCCTACTAATTATCTCGAAAGTCTCATTTGATTAACAAACCTAGCATAATAACTATGTCCCGTTTATTTGTTAATTCCTGTTACACAAGTACCTGTTGATCTTTAGCATACTATTAAGCACCTAGGTGAAATTAGATAGAGTTACAACATTTGATTCTTCACCTAGTGATTGAGTTGCCTACGATAGTTACTAAATCAAAATAGTGGAAACAACCCACAAGATAGCATATCGTTTAGTCATAGTCAGTACAAGCCAAAATTTGACCCCAAATTACAACGGGGGTCATTTACAACAACAACAAACAACATAAGAAATAGTCTTCAAAACAACATAGCGTTCACAAAATAGCCACAGTCAAGCAAGGCATGTAAGACAAACAATCACTCCAAAGTGTCATCAACAGGCATGTTCTCCTCGGGTACCTGTTCCTGATCTTCTTCACCTGTGATGATAAAAGATGATGAGTCTTTATAAACTCAGTGAGGGGGAACGAGAGATAATGTTTTGAAACTTTTTTCCGGCTAATTTCATGAAAATCCATTTTTGAAAACATGTCACGTATTACAAATAATAAAGTACGCAAGGTATAAGAATCAAATTGAACAACAGATACAATTACCAATCATTTCAAGGATACGGTGAGCTTTTGCTCTCAAGTTCAATCGGTGAGCATTTGCTCTCAAGTTCATTTTCGATAACAATTGTTGCTGTTGGCTTCAATCATCCACTTATCGCTCCCAATTGGGTGTACTCTAGATGTACCCTGAAATTCTACGACCCAACTCTCCGAGGGTGGAATGCCAAGCGAGAGAGGGAATTAGACCATGGTAGTCACGGGAGCACCGGCAAGCCATATGCCGCCCGACGTTCGTGAAACGCTACCATGCTACAATGAAAGGGTTGCAACCTTGTATACAATGTACATTTATACCATTTAACAATTCACATTAGGAGGACAACAAAGTAGGTTGCCTCCGAGCAATTTCAAGATCACATATTGCCAAGTAAACGAACGAGGCATGCTTGACATGAAGTTTCATTTTGTAGAACACGTAGAGTTATATGAACATTAAACGGGCAGCCAAGTAACACATATAAATCAACTCATATAATTCATTTTGGGGTTTACGTATCAAGTATTAACATTATACAAGCATGCAACGATATTTATACAAGACCGGATGCAAGAATAGCTCACTTAGCAACATGCAATCATCGAAAATTAGATTTAAAGCTATAAGGACAACTACAGGCAGCCTATTAACCACACAATTTTAACACATTTAACCAATAGACCATCTCTTAGCAAATAGTCATAAGCGTTAGGGCCTCAATTCTGTGCTTAAACATGCGATTAAGCAAACCATTCATCAATTAATGATCCCAAGGCATGCATCAACCAAATTAAGCAACCTAAACCAACCACAACAGCCCACACAACTTCTAATTGCCACAATTCCAAGCATTCAAGACCACAAGTAAGGTTTCAACATGATTCAAAGCATTTTACTAAACAAAAACCCTACTACAAGGGCTTGTTTTCCCTCATTCAATTGGCCAAGCAAATATTATCCAAATTTAGTGAAAAAAATTTCAAATTAAATCTTAATGAGTGATTTAAATCTAGGAACAAACCTCGCATCATTTGGAGTTCGGACTTAGAAGTTATGGCCAAAACCGTGAGACTAAGCAAAACTGTCCAGATTCAAACACATTTCGATTTTTGCTACTTTGGAAATCTTTAAACTCAGAATTAGCCTTAGCCTATTTCTTCCAAATATGTTCAGAACTGACCAATCTAGTGGTCAACGAATTTTCACACATTTTGGACATCATTTACTAGGCTAAAACTGTTTCGTTCTACAAGGTCAGAGGGCTGCCAGATCCTACTTCATATTTCCAATTTTTCCAGATTTAGACACCTTTCTATATTTTTCCATTTTGGGGGTCTTAGAGTCAGAATTGGCCTTGGCCTATTTCTATGAAAAATGCTCAGAACTGACAAAAATAGTGAACTACCAATTTTCATGTATTCTTATCAAGGTTTACTAAGCCAAATTTACCTCGTACTACAAGATCAGAAAACTGCCAGCAAAAAAACGTTTTTACCTATCTTCAAGTTTCTAGCCATTATCAAGTCATGCATGCGAAGATAAGCTCATATACATACATATACAATAATCACAGAGGTACAGCTAGTCATATGAAAGCATGCATGTAAGTTTTGAAAGCTTTTAAAAGAGTTTAACTCTCACCTTAGCAAGTTAATAGATGAAGATGCACAAATGGGTCTTCTTTCCTTGCTTGGCCGAGAGATAGCTTGTTGTTCTTTAATTTCCTAGCTTAGTTAGCATCTTCTTAGTGTGTGCATGTGATTAGAACAAAAGGAAATGAAAGAAAGCTATCAAAACATACCTATGGCCGAAAATGAAGAGTTGTGAGCTTTGTGTAAGGTTTCTTGCTTATTGCTTGCAATGGTCGAGTTCCTTAGAGTCCTTGAGAGCCTAGGTGAGTCTTAGAATGTGAGCTTGAGCTATGGAGTTACATGAAGCAGCCATGGCCGAGAGATAGAGAATGGAAGAGCTTGAGAGAGAGTTTGAGAAAGAAATAAAATGTTTGTGTGTGTGTGTCGGCCCTATGCTTGCAAAAATCTGATTTTGTGTCATCTTTTGAACATCCTTTGAATGGTTGGCATGCTATGGTTATGTGGCCGAGAATGGTGGCTTAGTAGTTAGTAAAATAATGCTTTGGTGTATGGAAAAGATATGACAATGTGTAAGACTTGTCTAAGCATGCATAGTTTTAAAAAAATGATGCTCAATTCTTGATAGTTTAAAAAAATGATGTTCAATTCTTGTTCAAATGATCAAGGTATGGTCGGCCATGTGCTCAAGAAAATCTGAATTTTTTGTTTTGCTTAAGCTTTATTTTATTGTAGATTGGTTGTGGTATTTTAGGTGCATTGATTTTGCAAAAAGAATAAAGAATGTTTAGTGTTTAGTGTTTTGTCTTTTAGTGCATTGACTTAGGATTAAAATAATAGTTAGTGAAGTTGTAGGATTATTTAATAGTCTAGTGCTTTATGTAGGATGTTTTCTCAATTAGCGTGCAGGCACGCCTTCCTTAGTCTAGGGCACGCACTATGAGGTAAGACACGAACTACGAGACAAATGCATGTATTTTAAGTAAATGCACGCAACCCTAAATGAATGCACGTAAATCAATGCAAGGCACGTAAATCAAGACACGACTCTTAAACCTAGGTTAAGGCACGTAGTTCAAGGTTAGGGCACACGAAATGAGGTATCGTAAGCAAATCAAGGTCGGGCCTCACATCTACCTTCCTTGCTCCGAGTGAGATAATTGTTTTTAAGCCTGCTATCAATGCCTCGTACTCAGCCTCATTGTTGGAAGCCAGAAACAAAAACTTGAGTGAGTACTGGCTTTCTGTTCCGTCAGGGCTGGTGATTAGAACCCCAACCCCGCTCCCTTGCTTCCCTGAAGCTCCATCAACCTATACCTTCCAGGGAGTATCATCTTCCTCGATCTGGTCCCTATACATTCTATCACAAAGTCAGTTAGGGCCTATGCCTTAATGGTTGTTCGGGGCTGGTAGATGATGTCGTACTAACTGAGCTCTATGGCCTATTTTAACAAGCGCCCAGAAACTTCTGGCTTTTTCAGCACTTGTTTGAGGGGCATATCCGTCAAAACTCGAATTGTGTGGGTGTCGAAGTAATGTCTAAGTTTTCGTGTTGCAGTTAAAAGAGCCAACGCCATCCTTTCCAGGGTCGAATACCTGAGCTCCGGTCCCCGCAGGACCTTGCTCACGTAATAGACTGGTTTCTGGAGCCGATCCTCCTCTCTTACCAAAGCTGCAGCCACCGTCTTGCTTGAACTAGCGAGGTACAACGTCAGGACTTCTCCATTTTTTGGCCTCGAAAAGAGTGGAGGTGATGCCAGGTACCTTTTTCCTTCCTCAAAAGTTTCTTGGCACTGATCAGACTATTAGAAGTTTTTTGGATTCCTCAACACCCTGAAAAAATGAGCATACTTGTCTGCAGACCTTGACATGAATCTGCTCAGGGCTACTATCTTTTCGGCCAACTTCTGCACATCCT
Source organism: Ehretia macrophylla (assembly GCA_037974665.1). NCBI lineage: Eukaryota > Viridiplantae > Streptophyta > Magnoliopsida > Boraginales > Ehretiaceae > Ehretia > Ehretia macrophylla. Next base: position 21,687,407 of record CM075776.1, on the reverse strand, counting down.
TGACACTCCTCAGGGGGTTCGATTCAGTATGGCCTGAACCTTGTCTGGATTTGCCTCTATGCCTCTACTGGTAACCATGAAGCCTAAGAACTTGCCTGCTTGGACCCCAAAGGCACATTTTTTCTGGGTTGAGCTTAATCCCGTACTGCTCCCCGGCAGCAAAGGTTTCTACTAAGTCCGCCACATGGGTGTGAGCGTGCTTACTTTTAGTTAGCATATCGTCGACGTACACTTCTATGTTCCTCCTAATTTATTTGTCAAACACCTTATTCACCATGCGCTGATATGTAGTCCCAGCGTTTTTCAGCCCAAAAGGCATTACTCTGTAACAGTAGGTCCCCATGTCCGTAGTAAAGGCAGTTTTTTCCTCATCTTCTAGGGCCATCTTGATTTGATTATATCCTTTAAACGCATCCAAAAATGTGAGTAACTCACAGCCAGAGGTATAATTTACTAGTTGGTCTATCTGAGGCAAAGGATAACAATCTTTAGGGCACACATCACTAAGGTCTTTATAATCAATGCACAACTGCCACTTCCCGGGGCTCTTGGCCACCAAAACCACGTTGGCCAACCACTCCGGGTATTGTACAACCCTAATGTGACCTGCTTCCAGTAACTTTCAGACCTCTTCCCTGACGATCCTGCTCCTCTCTTCCCCAAAATTCTGCTTTTTTTGGTGGATGGGTTAGTACATCGGGTCCACGTTCAACTTGTGAACCATCACATATGGGTCTACTATTGTCATGTCAGTCGTACTCCAAGCAAATATATGCAGGTTATAAGAAAAGAAGTTGATTATACCTTGTCGCAGATCAGGAGGGAAGTCCTGGCCTATTTTTACTCGCCAGAGCAAGTTCTTTCCTCTTCTTGCCTTCTGGCTCATCGGGACTCCAAGGCTCCAGGCCTTTCATCTTGAGGGAAGTAACATAGTAGCGACGAGCGGCCAACTGATCTCCTCTAATGGTGGCTACCCTTCCAGGAGTTGTGAACTTCAAGGCTTGGTGTAGCGGTGATGCCACTGCCCGAAACTTCATCAGTGCTACCCGGCCCAGGATTCCATTATACGCCAATTCACAGTCAAGGACAATGAGGTCTGCCATAATCGTCACTTTCTTCTGCCCTTCCTCTAAAGTTACGGGTAAGTTTATAACCCCTTCCGGACGGAAAACTTCTCTTGTGAACCATTCAAAGGGCGGAGCCTCTCACACCCTATTCCTAATCTGTCGAAGGCCTTCAGAAACAATACCTCCGCTGAACTGCCAGTATCCACCATCAAGCGCTTGACTATGTAATCAGAGATTTGGGTCTCTACCAGCAGTGGATCATCATGCAGGTAGATTACGCCTTTGAGGTCATCCACAGTGAATACCAACTGCTCTCCAACTCCTTGTCCCTGATACCGGGGCTCTTCTGTCACGGCCCTGGCATAGAACCTTCTTGCCTTTCTAATGGTTCCACCAAATGCAAACCCTCTAGCTATGTATCCACCACCCCTAGGTGTCGATTACCCTGTTTTCTTCCGCGTCGGGGGCTGCGCTCCTTCTCACGTCAGGTGCTGCGTTCCTTATCTCGCTTGGGGCTCCTTTCTCTCTCTCTCCGAGGCTCTTGATTTCCTGTGACAAATTTATTCCACAGCCCTTTCCTCACCAGGACCTCTATCTCGGCTTTGAACTGCTTACAATCTTCTGTGTCATGACCGTGGTCTCTGTGGTACCTGCAATATTTATTTTTAGCCCTCTTGTCTAGGTTACCAGTCATCCTAGATGGCCAGCGAAATTCGCAATGGGTCTAGATCTCATGCAATATCTTTGCCCTGGGCATATTCAAGGGGGTATAGTTCCGATCAAACCTTCCTCGGCTACCATTGCCCTGCCCTTTGGGTTGACCACTCGGGGCTCCTTTTTGCCTGCCCTCTTCCTGAGTTTTTCCTTTCCCCGCAGCCCCTTTTTCTTCTTCTTTCATGGAGGACATGACCTCCTCTAAACTGATGTACTTGGAAGCTCGTATCATGAGCTCTTCCAGATCACGGGGCATCCTTTTTCCCAAGGACTCTTGCAAGGGTCTGAAGTGCAGGCCTTGCATGTATGCGACCATGACTACTGACTGGTCGAGGTCTGGTACTTCCAGGGCCACTTGAATGAATCGATGAGTAAAATCCCGGAAGGTCTCCCCCCTCTGCTACTTTATGGAGAGCAAAGATGCGGTGAGTCTCGGAGGTTTCTTACTGCTAGCAAATCGAGCAAAGAACAACCTAGTGAGCTGGTCAAAACCATGAACTGAGGCCTTTGGCAAGCAAGCGAACCATTTCTGTGCCGCACCCACCAACGTTACCGGAAAGGCCCGACATTTGATTTCGTCTGGGACATCCTGAAACATCATGTGGTGCTCAAAAATGATAAGGTAATCCTCCGGATCCCCAGTCCCGTCATAAGTCTGGAGACTAAGGAGTTTATACCCATATGGCATTGGCTCCCGCATAACCTCTATGACAAAGGGATGATGTTTCCCCTGTCCCACCAAGACTTGATGCTGACCTCCATGACTACGGGTGTCCTTTGGCCTCTCCTACCGTAGGGGTCTCCCTTGTCTTTCTTGTCTTGGCCTTGCATGTGGTTTTGCCGAGGCTGTTGTATCTGCCGAAAGAGCCGGGACCTAGGGCAGGTTCCATGCTATCGGATCTTCCCTCTGAGGAGGAGCGCCTTCCAGGCGTGCTAGCCCCTGAGTTAAAAACTTCTCTCAGACTGTTGAATAACTGTACCCAGGTGGGCAAATCGACCTGCTGGGACGAGGATGACATATCTCTTAGAATAAATATCGGGGGAACTGTGGTGGTAGTTTTCCCTTGTGCCCCTGTGTTTGCGAGGATGGGAGCCACTAGAGGAGCAATACCTTCAGGAACCTGATGTTCCTCGGGAGGGTTCTGATTCCTCCCGGTATTGGCTTAACTTCATGTGTGAACCATCGTGGAATCTCAGTGGGGTTATTGGACGTTCCCACAGACGGTGCCAAACTGTTAAGGTGGAAAACTTTGACTGCTCCGAGCTGCACTTTAAGCCGGACCTAAACCTGCAAAACAAAGGAACTGAGAGGGATGCCCACGGTACCCACTCCGACGCACAAGTTAGTTAATGTGAGATGGAGCTTGTAAGTTATGAGAGATGGATATTTTTCATACATTTCCCTGTGGAACTATTCCCATTTTATACTTGTAATGAGGAGATTCCCTAAATGAATAAGAATTCCACCAAGATCAGGACTCCTCAGAGTCCTTCTTTGCTTAGCAATCCATGGGGATTATATCGCCTATGAATCCTTCCTCATCCAGCCTCCTCGATCTTATCCTTATCCTCATGGCTTCCCTGCTCGTGTGTCTGCCTAGTGGCTCCGCTGGGTTCAGGGCTTGAAGAAGGATAAGGCTGACCATTATTACCAAGGCTGGAGCCCCACCCCTATCAACCACTTTTGTCAAATGCCAATTTTTTAGAAGCATTCTATCTAAAGTTTCTTTACCTTTTGTAAATTTTGCTAAACTCATATTCAAATCTTGCACTTGTTTTTCAAAAACTTCAACCTTTTCTTGAAGTTTTTCTTTCAAAGTAAAGAATTCAAGTGATTTCTTGTGGGATGTGCTAAGATCTTTTTCAAGCTTTTCATTCTCACTTTTCAAATCATCTATTTCCTTTTGAAGTTCTTTTAATTTTGAAATAGCAATTGAGAAATTGTCATGCATTTTGGAAAATTCATTTTGCAATTCCTCAAATGAGTATTTGTCATCATTTAATGATGTGGAACTAGAAAATGAACTAGAGGGAGAACATACCTTATCATCCCAATTTGCCATAAAGCATACGATGTTTGCTACTTCCTCTTCTTTTTCGCTTTTTTCATCGGTTGAGGTGCTTTTACTATAAGAGACTTTCATGGCCTTTTCTCATTTTTTCTTGATTATCTTTGGGCAATTAGCTTTCATATGCCCCGACTTTTTGCACTTGTAACATCTTGATTCTTCTTTTGTTTTGTCTTTCTTCCTCAAATTATTGCTTGAAGAAGTTGTTTTTCTCATCTTCTTGAATTTTAAAAATTTCAAGAAATTCTTTTGAAGTGAGGCCATATCATCATCATCATCTTCATTTTCATCACTTGATTGAGCCATTGAAACACGAAAGGCCAATGACTTTCTTTCTTTCTTCTCTTCTCCATCTCTTAGTCTCTCTTGATTGAGGACTAACTCTTCCGTCTCAATATTGCAAATGAGCTCATGTACATTCAATGTTGAAAGATTTATTGACTCTCTAATTGATGTTACCTTTGGCTTGAACTCTTTTGGTAGTACCATGAGAATCTTTCGATTGAGCTCCTCATTTGGATAGGTCTTCCCGAGATCACTTAAATTGTTGGTGATTGTTGAAAATCTTTGATGCATATGATTTAACGTCTCTCCGGGCAACATACGAAACAATTCATATTCATGAATATGAACATTGATCTTTGTATTCTTAACTTGAGTAGTACCTTGATACGATAGTTCAAGAAGCTCCCAAATTTCATGAGCTAAGGCACATTGACTCACTCGACTATACTTCATCTCATTTAAAGCACAGTAGATGATATTCTTTGCTCTTGAATTCTTTGTCAACATTGCAATATCATCTTGATCGAACTCATCTTTTGTTTTTGGAATTCTTTTTTTCTTCTTGCTATCATCTTCATCAACAACTTCATTTGTTGGAATGTAAGGACCTTCTTTAACTAATCTCCAAAGTGAATAATCTACGGATTGAATGTATGCCTCCATTATGTTTCTCCAATAGACATAGTTTGTACCTATGAAAAATGGAGGTCTATTAGTTGAATATCCTTCCATATAAGGAGATGTAGTAGTATATGTCATGATCTTGACTTTACTATATGTTAAGCTATATGTAAAGCCCTAGCTCTAGATACCACTTGTAGGCCCAAATTATCCTAAGATGGGGGTGAATTAGGATAGGGAGGCGAGTATACTACTTTTTCGGATATGATAACAACTAGTGATTTCTCTTATGCAATTTATCAAACACAATGCATGCACAATATAAAAGAGATAAGGAGAGAAGAGAGAAAGAGATGACGTCGTCGATTTTTAGGTGGTTCGCTAATCTACATCACCACCTAAGGTCTTTCTCCCTTTAGAATTTCCACTAGCTCCACTAGTAATGCTTCTTCACAAGTTGGTAAAGCACAAACCAATACAGAAGTCTACCCTTGAACCTACAAGAGCAACTCCCTCTTGAATCCACAAAAGTACCCATCTTGAATCCATAAGAGTAATTACAACAATCCCTTGAGCCCACAAGAGATCACCCAAGCTTCTTCCACAAGTAGGTTAAGTTAAAACCTACGACCTCTCTTCCTTTGAATCCACAAAAGATTTTACAACACTCTCTTCTCTCATAATATTATCCCAATCCTAGTCTAGAGAGTAATACAACTGATAGGGGTGGGGCTCCAGCCCTGGTAATAATAGTCAGCCCTGTCTTCTTTCAAGCCCGGGCTCCAGCCCTGGTAATAGTGGCTAGCCCTATTTTTCTTAAGCCCTGAATCCAGCGAAGCCACTGAACGAGCGCGCGAACAAGAGAACCATGAGGATAAGAATAAGATCGAGGATACTAGATGAAGAAGGATTCGTGGGTGATATATCCCCATAGATTGCTGAGCAAAGGAGGACTCTTATGAGTTCTGATCTTAATAGAATTCTTATTCGTTTGGAGAATCTCATTATCACAAATATAAAATGGGAATAGTTCCACAGGAGAAAGGTATGGAAAATAACCATCTCTGATAACTCACAAGCTCCATCTCACATTAACTGACTTGCGCGACGAAAGGGGTACCTCGGGCAACCCCCTCGGTTCCTTTGTTTTACAGGTTCTGGTCCAGCTTGAAGTGCAGTTCAGAGCAGTGGAAGTTTTTCACCTTAACAGTTTGACGCCGTTTGTGGGGACATACAATAACCCCATTGAGATTCCGTGATGGTTCACACACGAAGTCAAGCCAATACTGGGAGGAATCATAACCCTCTTGAGGAGCATCAGGTTCCTGAAGGTATTGTTCCTCTAGTGGCTCCCGTCCCCGTAAACACAGGAGCACCATGGGAGACTACCACCACAATTCCCCCGATATTTATTCCAGGAGATATGCCATCTTCATCCCAGCAGGTCGATTTGCCCACCTTGGTGCAGTTATTCAATGGTCTGAGAGGAGCTTTTAACCAGTTTCTCTAAACCCAGGGGCTAACACACCCAGAAAGTGTTCCTCATCAAAGGAAAGATCCGATAGCAGGGAACCTGCCCCAGGTCCAGGCTCTTTTGGCAGATACAATAGCCTCGACAGAGCTACAGGGAAGGCCAGGGTAGGAAATGCAAGGGAAGCCCCTACGGCAGGAGAGGCCAGAGGACACCCGCAGTCATGGAGGTCAACATCAAGTCTTGGTAGGACAGGGGAAACATCACCCCCTTGCCAGAGAGGTTATGCGGGAGCCAATGCCGTATGGGTACAAACTCCCTAGTCTCTAAACTTATGGCGGGACTGGGGATCCGGAGGATTACCTTACCATTTTTTAGCACCACATGACGTTTTAGGATGTCCCGGACGCCATCAAATGCCTAGCCTTTCCTATAACGTTGGTAGGTACGACATGGAAGTGGTTCACTGGCTTGCCAGAGGCCTTAGTTCATGGTTTTGACCAGTTCGCTGGGTTGTTCCTTGCCTGATTTGCTAGCAGTAAGTAACCTCCAAGACTCACTCTTCATAAAGCAGCAAAAGGGGGAGACCCTCCGATACTATACTCAACGATTCAATCAAGCGGCCCTGGAAGTACCAAACCTCGACCAGTCAGTATCCATGGTCACATACATGCAGGGCCTGCACTTCAGACCCTTGCAAGCGTTCTTGGGAAAAAGGATGCCCCGAGATTTGGAAAAGCTCATGACGCGGGCCTCCAAGTATATCGGTTCGGAAGAGGTCATGTCCACCAAGAAAGAGGAAGAAAAAGGGGTCGCGGGGAAAGAAAAGACTCAGGAAGGGGGCAGGCAAAAATGATCCCCGGGTGGTCAATCCGAAGGGCAGAGTAGTAGTAACCGAGGGAGGTTTGATCGGAACTATACCCCCTTGAATATGCCCAGGGCAGAGATATTGCATGAGATCCAGACCCACCACGAATTTTGCTAGCCATCTAGGATGACTGGTAACCCAGACAAGAGGGGTATACAATGCCCGAAATGGTTGGCCAATGTGGTTTTGGTGGCCAAGAGCCCCAGGAAATAGCGATTGTGCGTTGATTACAAAGACCTCAACGAGGCATATCCTAAAGATTGTTATCATCTGCCTCGGATAGACCAGCTAGTAGATGCTACCTCTGGCTATGAGTTACTCACATTCATGGATACATTTAAAGGGTATAATCAAATCATGATGGCCCCAAAAGATGAGGAAAAAATAGCCTTTACTACGAACATAGGGACTTACTGTTACCGAGTAATGCCTTTTGGGCCGAAAAACATCGGGGCTACATATCAACACCTGGTGAATAAGGTATTTGACAAACAAATTGGGTGGAACATGGAAGTGTACGTCGACGATATGCTAACTAAAAGTAAGCATGCTTACACCCATATGGCAGACCTGGCAGAAACCTTTGCCTCCCTAGACCAGTACGGGATCAAGCTCAACCTAGAAAAATATGCCTTCGGGGTCCGAGCAAGCAAGTCCTTAGGCTTCATGGTTACCAGTCGAGGCATAGAGGCAAATCCAGACAAGGATCAGGCCATATTGAATTTGAATCCCCCGAGGAGTATCAAGGACGTGCAGAAGTTAGCCGGAAAGATAGCAACCCTGAGCAGATTTATGTCCAGGTCTGCGGATAAGTATGCACCTCTTTTCAGGGTGTTGAGGAATCCAAAAGACTTCCAATGGTCTGATCAGTGTCAAGAAGCTTTCGAGAAGGTAAAAAGGTATTTGGCATCACATCCACTCTTGTCAAGGCCTGAAAAGGAAGAAGTCCTGACATTGTACCTCGTTAGTTCAAGCAAGGCAGTGGCTGCAGCCCTGGTAAAAGAGGAGGATCGGCTCCAGAAACCAGTCTATTACGTGAACAAGGTTCTGCGGGGACCAGAGCTCAGGTACTCGACCCTAGTGAGGATGGCATTGGCTCTGTTAACCGCAGCACGGAAACTTAGACATTACTTCAACGCCTATACAATCCAAGTTTTGAAGGATATACCCCTCAGGCAAGTACTACAGATACCAGAAGTTTCTGGGCGCTTGCTAAAATGGGCCGTAGAGCTCAGTCAATATGACATCATCTACCAGCCCTAAATAGCCATTAAGGCACAAACCCTGATTTTGTAGTAGAATGTACGGCGGACTAGACCAAGGAAGATGATACTCCCTGGAAGGTACAGGTTGATGGAGCTTCAGGAAAGCAAGGGAGCAGGGCTGGCGTTCTAATCACCAGTCCCGACGGAACGGAAAGCCAGTACTCACTCAAGTTTTTGTTTCCGGCTTCCAACAATGAGGCTGAGTACGAGGCATTGATAGCGGGTTTGAAAATGGTTATCTCACTTGGAGCAAGGAAGGTAGATATGATTACAAACTCACAGTTAGTAGTGAATCAGGTGCAAGGTGAGTATGAGACGAAAGACCTGACCATGTTGGCCTACCTTAGCAAGGTCAAAGAGCTAGCCCAGGGGCTCGAGCATTTCCATATCAGCCAGGTACCACAATCTGAGAATAAGAGGGCAGATTTTCTCGCGAGACTGGCTGTGAGTTCCTCAGGGCCGGTGGTAATTAAAGTAAGCAAGGTAGAGGCCCCATTGATTCAAGCCCTAGCACTGGAGATTGCAGCCATAGCAATATGTAAAAGTTGAATGCAACCCATAAAGGCCTATTTGGAGGAAGGTGATTTCCCCTATGATTGGGTAGAGGCCCGGAGCATAGAGCGACAAGCCTCGAAATTTATTATGCTTGGGGGGCAGCTGTACAAGCGGGTCTACGCCTAGCCTCTGCTGAAATGCGTAACTCAAGAATAGGGCAGTCAAGTGCTCAGAGAAATACATGAAGGGGTGTGTGAAAATCACTTGGGGGGCAAGGCGTTGGCTCGAAAGACCCTCCGATAGGGATATTACTAGCCCACGATGCAGAGGGATGCATTAGAAATAGTGAAAAGATGTGATACATGCCAAAGGTTTTCTAGGGTACCCCGGCAGCCGACAACAGTATTGGCCTACATGGTCAGCCCCTGGCCTTTTGCCCAGTGGGGGCTGGATATTCTGGGACCTCTACCTTTGGACAAGGGTCAGAAGAAGTTCGTGTTCGTGACGGTTGACTACTTCACCAAGTGGGTAGAAGTTGAGGCCGTCCCTAGCATTTCCAAATGGGCAGCTTGGAACTTTGTTAAAAGTCAGTGGTGTGTCACTTTGGGGTACCTCGGACCTTGATCACAGATCATGGCAAGCAATTTGATTCTAGTTACTTCCGTGGCAAATACGAGGAGCTAGGGATTAAACTAAAATTTGCTTCTGTAGCCCATCCCCAAACTAATGGGCAAGTCGAGGTAACTAATCGAGCTATTTTGCAGGGCATCAAAACCAAGCTGGGATAGGCAAAAGGACTGTGGGCGGACGTGCTACCAGAGGTCCTGTGGGCTCACCAAACAACCCCGAGCACCGCAACAGGGGAGACCCCGTACTCGCTAACATTTGGCACGGAGGCGGTACTCCCGGTGGAGGTGGGTATTCCAAGTAGTCAAGTGCAGCTCTATGAGGAAGAAATAAATGATCAGGGACTCTGTGAGGATCTTGACCTGATCGAGGAGTTTCGGCAGAAGGCATAAATAAAGATGCTGGAGGGAAAAAGAGCCATGGCCAGATCCTTTGCCAGGAAGGTCCGACTCAAAGATATCCGCAAAGGAGATTGCGTGCTCAGAAAGGCCGTCTTCAAATCCCAGCTTGGACAGGAAAAGTTGGGGCCAAACTGGGAAGGCCCTTATCTAGCGTCAAAAGAAATCAGGCCGGGAGTCTTTAGGTTAGAAGAACCTAGTGGAAAGGAGTTAGCAAATGCATGGAATGTTGAACATCTTAGAAAATACTTCATGTAATATCTCCAGAACAATATTAGTGAATAAATAGCATTCAATAGAAGTCTATGTAATGCTCTTTGAGATAATAAAAGCTATGTTCCCTCTTAAAGATGTCTTGTACCCGGAAAGGGCTGCGCCCTATGGATAAAATGACTCATCTCTGCTGACAGGACTGTCCCTGAAGAGGACCAAGGGATCTAGGGGAAATACTAAAAAGGGAAAAGGGCCAAAGGTTCAAAAAACCTGGCGTACATAAAGCAGAGTCGAAAGACGACTAAGATGCGCTAACAAAACTCGTAAAATGAAACGAGAAAGCGAACTTAGAAAGGATTTGTATATTAACAGCCCAGGAAGCCCTGGAAATAAAATTTCATTGAAAAGGGAAAGAAGAATGTACATTGAGGGGATCAAAGCCCCCGGATAAAAGCAATAACTAAAAGTTAGCAAAATATTAAAAGCATGTTCAAGGAATGCGGGCTTCCTCTGACTACACCTATGACTTGAGGAGGATCACAGTTGAATCTCTGGGTCAGGAGGGGCTTCGCCAAGGAGGTCCGACAAATCGATCTGAATGTCCTGGCCTTGCAAGCAGGCTTGCACATCCTCCATAAGGGCAACTTCAGTGTCGTATTCAACTTTGTTAATGGCAGGGCGAAGCAACTCCTCTAACAGAGCCTTGAAAGCATCACTTTCGTTATAGGCCGCAATGGCAACTTCCCCATGGAAGCCAACAGCCTGCACCAATTGATCATAATTGGCCTGGGCACCAATGGCCCGAGCCGAAGACTCTTTTAGCTACTTTTCGAGCTTCTCGCAAGACTGTAGGGCCAGCTCTTGTTCGACAAGTTTGCGGAGGCAGGTCTCTTGAGCCTCCGACAATTGCGACCTCAGTGCTACTATAAGGATGTCCCCAGAAAGGGATTGATAAAGTCCAGCCTCCTGAATAGCAGTGCTTTGCTTCTCGATCAGGGCTTCTATTTTATTGAAGGTGCCCAAGTCATTGTCGAAGGCCTTGGCACAGGCCCAGTAGTGTTCCTCGAGCCGTCGTTTATAGGCTTCGGCTTTTTTTTCAGCCCGGATCACAGCCAAAGAGGAGTTGATCTTGACCCTGTCGTAAGCCACTAAGGCCTTATGGAGTATCCCGTGGAGGTGGTTCAAGTCTAACCAGCTCTAGAAATACAAAAGCAAAGCATTAGGAGAAAGCTAAGTAATCTGATGGGAGGAAAATGGGATAAATTACCTCGTAAAAAGCTTCCCTGACTTCTTGGTCAGCCCTGGCAGTAGTAAGGTGATGAGCGAAAACACGAGTCGTACCACCCTGCCCGTCATCAATTTTTATCTCGTCATCAAAGCCAAGGATGGGGCCAGGTGGAATAGACCCACCACGCTTGCGTAGGCATAGAGTGTTGATCTGATAGGCCTCGCCAAGAGGGCAACGTTGCTCATCCCGCAATGTGTCAATCTGAGGGGAGGAGAACGGGGCCCTGGGGGCAACAGGAGATAGGGGCAGAAACGACAAATGCCTACGAGGTAGGGCTGGTGGTGATTCAGGTAAAGGTGGGGAACCAATAGCCTCGGTTTGATAGGCCTAGTGGTGGGTGAGCCAGGACAGTCCAGAGGAAAAATCGGGTACCCCACGATGGAGACAGGCTTCTCCGGGGCAGGAACAGGAGGCTTCTCGAGGATCTGCACCTCCGCATCACCTCCGGGAGAGGCCGTCCTTTGCTTCTTCGGAACAGGCTGCCCAAAAACCTTAGCCAAACGCCTTCTGGTCACTCTTTCACCTTGGGCGGAAGTGACAAGCTCTGAGATTTTCATGTTATCTGCACAAAGAAGAGCTTAAACGAAGTTAGTAAGAACTTCATAAAAAAATAAGAAGGTGAAAGTAGGTACAATGATAAAACTTAACCCTCAGTGTCAGATGACAAGTGAGAGGTTAGAGGCTCAGGTTTCTCAAGGATAGGGGCGATAACTAGAGGAGGGGTGGTAAGAACCTTCCCTCCAACCTGGGTGCTACGGTGCGAAGGGGGTAAAGGAGGAGCCCCAACTCTCGACGCTGTAGGCAGCGGAAATAAGCCACTTACGACTACCCTCTCGGGAGAGAGAAGGTCCTCACATCTAACGGGGATGGCCCTCTTAAGTTCCTTGATGATGGATTTCTCAATTTCATCAAGGGTGGGGGGGTCCTTGGCTATCTCAAGAGGAACAGCCCAAATACTCCTAACCTCTCAACCCTTAGGGGACTTTACAAAGAAAATTTTTTGGCTCCAGTTCTTGGAATTGTCATGAACATCAACGATTAGAGAGTGATGACGAGCGGAAAAATTGTACCAGCCGAAAGATTTGTCAGTAGTCTTAAGGTGATAACAGAAGAAGAAAATCCTGGGAGTGGGGGTATAACCCAACTCCTTCAACAAAACATAAAAACCTACCATGAGCCTCCAACTGTTGGGGGTAACCTTGGAAGGACTAATTTGAAGGTAGTTGAAAATCTCTACTAAATAGGGCGGCAGAGGCAGACGACCTATAAGGAGTTGTTCGTTATAGAAGAGAACCTCTCCTAGGCCAGGCCCGCAAGCGGATATTGGCCTACCATCATTCAGGACGCAAACCTTGAAGTCAGGAGGAATGGCTCCTATGCCCCTAAGGTGGGTGATAGACCTCTCCTGGGTAGTACAGACCTTACGCTCGGCACCAAAAACCAAGAGGTCATCAATCCTAGCAGGACCCGAGGGCGCCGCGCCTGAACGGTGGTGGAAAGGCTTAGACCTAGGTCTCTTGGAACTCTTTCTAGTACCTCTAGTGGGAGGAGGACTCTGGGAAATCGGGATGGCAGCGATGGGTTCGGAACCTCTAGGGGTACGAAGGACATCTATGAGGCCATCGCTAGAGCCATCGGCAGTTCCTAACTGAGGTGACCTATCTATTAATGGATGAGAAGGGAAATAGCGTACCTAGACAATAATAAGGTGTGGCGAGCGAGGATTGACAAAAGAGTAAAAAAAAGCTGAAGGATAATGGAATGCGAATGGGGTACGAACTGGGGAGGGCTCCCTTTATAAAGGACCCCATAGGGCCCCACACACGAATGAGTCAACCCACGTAGGATCGTGGGGAGTGGCGAAGTGAATTGTGGGAAACATGCTTGCAAAGTGGCAGCAAAATTGGAGAGACGTGTACAGTGGGCGGTTACAATGGCTAGTAACCGTTGAGGAAGATAAAGAGCCCCAATGTTGTGACAACCCCAGACCTGTGTGCTAGCTCAGGGGATTGGGGGACAGATGATAGGGGTGGGGCTCCAGCCCTGGTAATAATAGTCAGCCATGTCTTCTTTCAAGCCCGGGCTCCAGCCCTGGTAATAATGGCTAGCCCTGTTCTTCTTAAGCCCTGAATCCAGCGGAGCCACTAGGCGGGCGCACGAACAAAGGAACCATGAGGATAAGGATAAGATTGAGGATACTGGATGAAGAAGGATTCGTAGGTGATATATCCCCATGGATTGCTGAGCAAAGGAGAACTCTTATGAGTTCTGATCTTAATAGAATTCTTATTCATTTGGGGAATCTCCTTATCACAAATATAAAATAGGAATAGTTCCACAGGAGAAAGGTATGGAAAATAACCATCTCTGACAACTCACAAGTTCCATCTCACATTAACTGACTTGCGCGTCGAAGTGGGCACCGCAGACAACCCCCTCGGTTCCTTTGTTTTGCAAGTTCTGGTCCAGCTTGAAGTGCAGTTCGGAGCAGTGGAAGTTTTTCACCTTAACAACAACCAAGAATGTGTATATTGGAAAGATACAAAGCAATAGCTCATCTATGAGTTGGATAATACAAATGAAGCTCTTTAATGCTCAATGATTTGCAAGTTTTAGCTCAAGCTTGATGTATATTGATTGAAATATATGAAATTTGAAGCTTAGAATCAATATGAGATGTTTTGGAGATGTTGGAAAAGGTGTTTGATGAAATGAATTAGCTTGGTATTTAAAGAAAATGTTGTAACGGCTCTTTAAAGGCTATTTTTCAAATTTCTAACAAAGTCGGACGAGCAGTCGGTTGAATCGAGTCATTCGTCCGACTTGAAAACTTGCACAATTTGCAAAAGTCGGATGAATAGTCGGATAAGTCGACTCATCCGACTTGAATAGTGCCAGTCTTTCAATTTTGCGAAATTGAGTCCAAAATCTATTTTTTCAAAGACTAAACACTTGGGCACTTCAAAAATGATTTTCTAAAGTGTTTCTTACATTTTTAATACTTTAAAACATTTTCTAAACTCTTGTGTAATTATTAAAACTGATTTTTATAATCAAGAGTTTAAAACACATTTTCACTCAAAAATTCAATCTTTTGAAGATAAATCATTTGGACCTTTTAAGAACACTTCTTCAAAAGATGTTCCAACTCATTGAACCTTTTAAAATCATTTCAAAACTCTTGAGGAAAAATTAAAAGGCATTTTTGAAAGTTTACCAAGAACTTGAACTATAAAAATGCATACCTAAGGCAAACAACATTTTCAAGCCGCTACCTCTTATGTCGGCACATCTTCTTTTATGACTCCCTCTTCATCTTCCAAGATCTTCTTGACTTGAATCTTTACATCTTGAAGCTTTAGAGATCTTGACAATGTAGTCTTGAGCTTGATCAACATTCATTCTTCATGTGTTTGCTTCTGAGCATCCTTTAATCTTTGACTAATCTCATAAATTGAGAACTTATACAATGCAAGATTAGTCACAAGATAAGTGTATAAACAAGATTTAATTATCATCAAAATAAGTACTTAAAGCCTTTAGGCTAACAAGTACCATGTTCTTCACTGTGAATGTGAGTGATCTTGAAATGGACTCTAGTGAACAATATTCTTTAATATGTTTGTTCGGCTTACATCTCATTTGAATAATAATAATAATAATAAAAATTACTCTTTCGTATAAGTGAAAATTGGGTAAACGGTACAGGACCCCCTTGTTTTTTTACTCATGTGAAAGTTCTCCATTGTACTTTATAAAATACAAATTACCCTTTTATGGTTTTAAAATGTGCGTACAAGTTCCCCTTCTATCACAAAAATCGTTAAACTTAACCGCAGGTGTAAGACACACACGGTACTGGCGAGGATTTGACAATATTTTGATGGGATCCACTTCAATGTACATTTTTTTGGACAAAAAAACCCTAACATCCTCATTATAATGCAATGTTCAGTTGCATTACCACCACAAAACGTTTTATACATTATTGAATTGAAGAAACAGGAGCGGTAGACCTCATTTTGCAGGCATAGTTTTTTTTTCGTTTGCATCACCCTCACATCCTTGTTGAGGGCTATTTTTTTAATGGCTTTTTAGCTTAATTTTTTCTTTTTCGTTTATGTGTTGCAACCAACTTTTTTTTTTTGGTTTTTAGCTTAATTTTTTTTCGTGGGTAGATCTGACTTCATTTGGTCTTTTTTTTAGTTTTTTGTTTTCTTGGGCCAATGTTGTGCTTTTGTGGTAGCTGATTTTAGGCATAGTGTAGCGGAAGTGTCAGGCCTTACAATGATTAAAATGGAGCAAACTCACGATGTTGAGTTGGTTAAGAAAGCCATTCGTATTGGAGTTCTTTTTTGTATTTTAGTGTTTGTGCTTATTGTTATGGTGGCTTTGAATAGGATTAGATATGGTGTTAGGTGTATGTCTATCCTATGTTGTTATTAATGCAAATGTTGCTGATGTAAACGACTTTATATTATGTTTTTATTAATAGTGCATGAACCACCCCTATGTTTTGTTAATGGTGGATGAATCTCCCTTGTGTTTTTGTGAATGGTGCAAAATACACCACTGTGGTTTCATGCATTTGCAGCAATATTAACACATATTAATATGTCAGCAACTTGAACGAATTTGCAGCACAATAATCTATTAACATCTCATAAAACTAGTAAATTAAACACGAAACACCACAAACATCTATTGATTTACATAAATAAATAAATAAAAGCAGTTTCAATATAATTGTATCAGTAACAATCTAAATGTACTGCAAGTTAACAATAACAGTTCCACAAACATCTATTAAACCCACAATCATTGTTTTTCCAAGTTCACAGTAACATTACTTCAAAAAGCATTACCATCCAAACTTAAATACAAGTGCACTATTGGCACTACCAAAAAACACTACCAATTAATGTTGGCATAACAAAAAGCATTAAAGGGTTAAATTTTTGTTCATGGTTTCCAACTTCTTTCACGACTTCTAATATTTTCCAGCACTTGGTCAACTCTTGTCAACCTTGATCTCTTGGTTGAAGAACTTCCAACAGTAGCAACCTTGATCTTGTTTTCTCACCAAAAGCAGCAACTCGTGGCCTCGTTTTTCATCAACAACAAACATGAGCAAGCCTTAATTTTGAACAAATGATTTTTGGGTTTGGGTTGTTGTTTAGCCGTGAGTGAGCCCTAATTTTTTATTTTAATAGGTTATGTTTGATTTGGGAATTTTGGATTTATTTTTCTTATTTTTTTCACTTATCTAAAGGGCGCTTAATTGTCAAATGATCAAAATTGTTAAAAAAACTAACGTCTGACTGACGGATGGGAACGTCTGCATACGTTTTAAAACTATAAGAGAATAATTTACATTTTATAAAGTACATGAGAAAAACTTACACATGAGTAAAAGCACAAGTCCCGTGCCATTTACTCTTGAAAATTTGATGAGGAAACACTGCTTGCTGCTTTTAGGGGTGAGATTAATATGATGTATGTGGACTATTTGAGTAGGATGTTTCCAAGAATATCTAAAATGAAAATTCGACATAACTCATTGAAAATAACGTGGAATTCTTAGAAAAGAAATATACTCACAAGCAGTGTTCTTTACCAACGGCTGCAACCTCTCACCTTTTCCCTTCTATTCACGCTATCCATCAGCTTTTTTTCGAAGGTATCAACTTTCTCTCTCTTTACTCGAGTGTATATATTATAAATTTAATTTCAATGCATTCGTGTGTGTATAACACAATAAATATATTATTTTCTGATAAATAATTATATTTTTAATTTAGAAAAGGCAATAGTTAACACAGTTGTGTGACGAGTGCATTGAAGCTGTTCTACAAGAGGAGGACTCATCTCGATCGAAGCGCTGTCGAGCTTGGAGGTTTCGATTCCTCTCTCGATCATTACAGTTGCCGCCACCGCCGTACTGCTCCCCATCACGGCACAGCCGAATTAGTCGTCGGGATAGAGTCGACCTCGACGGCTGTGATTCTTTGAGATGCTCTACACATCCATGGCATTCTAACCATCGCGTCTCGGTAACGTTCTCGACAGCTGTGATTCTTTGAGATGCTCTACACATCCATGGCATTCTAACCATCGCGTCTCGGTAACGATCTCTTCAGTAAAAATGATGAATTGTAATTTCCTGAATTTTGTTTTGTTTTATTTTTTTAAAAAAAATTATGTCTGAAATTGAATTGTTGAGGAGTAGCTGTTAATTGAAATAAAATAAATGATTAGTTAATTGAAAGTTACAGAAATTGATTTCTTCCATAACACGCTTTTGATAAAACTAATGGGAGTTTGTTGAGTGTTGACGGTACACTAGTACTTCCTGAGCGTATTGGTCCATATTATTAATGAAATTGAGTTGGTCTCATGGCTATTGAATATAAGTTAGTATTACCGATTTAAGTAATAATTCGGGTTAACTTTATATAGTGTTGGTTGCAGTCTACAATAATGAATCAGTTAGTGAGGCTGAGTTGCTGACTATTGGTAGATTCTATGGTAGGGCTTGTGGCTTAAAGGCTGAGTTGCTGATTATATTGAACACATTCCCTAAATTGTTCGATGGAATTCTTTTTAATGTTGCACGTGACATATTCCTTTTTAAGTGGATGGTAAGGAGATTTTAACCTAATGATTCATTGAACTAATCACTCTACTTAAAAGTTTAAACTACTAAAAATAATTTATTTGTTATGAAAAATACGATATTATGGATATTCATCGTTACGAACTTATCAAGAAAAAGAAGTTCTTTTATAGGATTCTTTTGTTAGTGGAAAATTACTACAATTGAATGGTCAAAAGATGCTTATAGGATTCTTGTATAATGGAGATTATTATATGTATATGGAATGTGATGTAAATGTGATGTAATGAGTATATCATCAAGATGGTAGAAAACTCTATAAATAGATGGTGTTTGTAAGAAGGAAATAACTTGAAGAAATTAACAATCTTACTCTCTCAAATTCTCTCTTGTTTTAGTATTGCTTTCTTTATATTTAAGTTTTAGTTTACAATACGTTATCAGCACGAGGCTCGGTTGAAATAGCAAACAACGAAGTATCCAACCACTTCATTATCAAAGTACATATAATCCTTCCCTTTTCAATTACATTTTGATTATATATTATAGATTAGTTAATATATTATAATAATACAGTTAGTGAAGTTTAACCTCTCTAAAAGTATAAATAACTAGACTTTGGACAAAAATTGATGTTTAACCAAATGAACCTTTGCTCGGATTTGTAATTTTTTGACATAAAATTCCGTTACTCAAAGGAAAGTCGGATTGATCTTTGGACCTAATTACCATTGCTCACAAGGATGTTGAAACCATTATTGGACTAAATTTTCCATTTATCAAAATAATATAACAATTGTTTCCGGTTTGATTATAACTTATTACTAACTTTCCTGACTATATCTTGACATTATTTATATCTAACACTGATTTTTCTTACAGTTTTAACATTTATTTATATCTAACTTATCACTAACTTTTCTAACAATTCTAACATTATTTATGTATTTCTAACAATTCTAACATTATTTATGTATTTCTAACAATTCTAACATTATTTATGTCTAACTATTTTACTATTGAGAATTTTATATTATTATACAATTCTTATATCCATCATTTATATTGTGTCAATTTTAATCTCTTTGCTTAATTTCATAATCTCCTACTATGAGTTAGTTTATTAGCCATATTTTTTTTGTATAGAATCTAACATCTTTATGAGTTCTTATTAACTAAATTTTATTTGATATCTTTTTAGTATCAAAATGTCAAACATTCAAAGCTTGATTTTGCCGCCCTTGACATATCGGGCGACAACTATTTGACCTGGGTACTAGATGCAGAAGTACATCTACGAGCAAAAGGCCTTGAGAATACTATTATTGAAGGAAATAAAGAGTCGTCATAGGATCTTGCTAAAGCTATGATATTTATCCGTCACCATTTACATGATTCATTGAAAATAGAATATATCACTGTAAAAGATCCATACGAACTATGGACCAATCTAAAAGAAAGATTTGACCACCAGAAAACAGTGCGCCTCCCACTACTCCGCTACAAGTGGATAAACATGAGATTGCGAGATTTTGCTACAGTACGTGAATATAATTCTGCAGTGCATCATATTACTGCAGAATTGAAAATATGTGGAGAAAAGATTTCAGAAGAAGACATGTTAGAAAAAACATTTTCCACATTCCACGCTACGAACATGATATTGCAACAACAATACAGAGAGCGTGGTTTTAAGAAGCATTCTGAGCTCATAACATGTCTTATGGTGGCTGAGCAGAACAACGAGCTATTATTGAAAAACCACAAATCACAACCAACGGACTCAGAACCAGTTCCTGAAATAAATGATACAAATTATCATAACCATGGTCATGGCAGAGGTCGTGGCCGATGACGTGGTCGTGGAAAGGGTCGTGGTTTTGATCGGGGACGAGGCCGTGGAGGTGGTCGTAGTAATACTTGGTATCGTGACGGGCCAAAAAGCTTCAATTTCAAGAAGCCAGAAAATAATGAAAAAGGTAATAGCTCGCAAAAGAGACCATCCCGAGATGATATATGCCATAGATGTGGCATAAAAGGTCATTGGGGAAAAAACTGTCGAACAACAAAGCATCTTGTGGAGCTTTATGAAGCCTCAAAGGCAAAAGAAAAAAGGGTGGAAACAAACTTTGCCGAAAATGATAATCAACAACAAAACACACTTTGATTATTCTGATTTCTTTGAGGACAACAATGAAGGGGTTGACCACTTAATTGATAATGAAAATTTTCATTTTAACTAAGAGTGATGAATATGTATCATTCTGTAAATTATTGAATATTGTGTGTATGAATATCATTATGTAAGTTGTCATGTATTGTGTGTATGAATATCATCATGTAAGTTGTTGTTTTTATTAAAAGTGTTATTACTATCGTTTATTTTTATAATATTCTCACACAATTTATCTATCTTATTTTGAAGAAGTATGGACCTATACAATTTCAACAATGGAGAAATATGTATGGTAGATAGTGCAACAACGCATACCATTCTTAAAAACAAAATCTATTTCTTCCAACTGGAATTCGTAGAAACAAATGTTAATACAATTTCGGGAACTACAAAAATTATTGATGGTTCTGGAAAAGCTTGTATTATACTTCCTGGTGGAACAAAAATTATGATAAGCGATGCTTTTTACTCTAGTAAATCACAGAGAAATCTACTAAGTTTTAGAGATATTCGTCAAAATGGCTATCATATTGAAACCATAAATGAGAAAAGCAAAGAATATCTCTATATCACATCGCTTAGGTCTGGCAAAAAGTATACTGTGAAAAAATTGCCAGCATTATCTTCTGGAATATATTATACTCAGATAAATTCTGTAGAAACCACTATGGCGATTAACCAGAAGATACATGATCCGAAGAATTTTATTCTTTGGCATGATCGCCTTAGACATTCGGGCACTGTGATGATGAAAAGGATTATTGAAAATTCACATGGACATCCATTAAAGAATCAAATGATTCTAATATCAAATGAATTTTCATGTATTGCTTGTGCCCAAGGGAAATTGATTAAAAGGCCATCCCCTACTAAAATTAATAATGAAGCTCCAGCATTTTTAGAACGAATTCAAGGGGATATATGTGGACCTATTGTTCCATCATGTGGACCATTCCGATATTTTATGGTATTAATAGATGCCTCAACTCGTTGGTCACATGTCTGTCTATTGTCCTCTTGAAATGTGGCATTTGCAAGACTGCTTGCACAAATAATTCGATTACGTGTATAATTTTCGGATCACACAATTAAGAAAATCCAGCTTGATAATGCAGGAGAATTTACATCCCAAGCATTCAATGACTATTGCATGTCTATTGGGATTATTGTTGAGCACCATGTGGCACATACATATACACAAAATGGTTTAGCTGAATCTTTTATTAAACGCTAGACCATTACTTATGAGAACTAAGTTGTCTAGTTCTGCTTGGGGATATGCTATACTACATGCTGCAGCATTGGTTCGAACAAGACCAGCTGCTTATCATAAATATTCCCCACTACAGCTTGTTTCTGGCCAAGAACCAAATATATCCCATTTAAGAATTTTTTGTTGTGCAGTATGTGTACTAATTGCTCCACCACAACGAACAAAAATGAGACCAAAAGAACACTGGGAATTTATGTTGGTTTTGAATCTCCATCAATTGTCAAATATCTTGAACCTTTAACTGGAGATCTTTTTACAGCACGTTTTGCTGATTGCCAATTTGATGAGGCAACATTCCTAATCTTAGGGGGAGAAAAACGGAAGATAGAGAAGCAAGAAATTTCATGGAATGCATCGTTAGCATCTTATTTTGATCCTCGAACAAATCAATCGGAACTAGAAGTTCATAAAATTATTCATCTGCAAAAGGTTGCAAATCAATTGCCAGATGCATTCACTGATACAAAAAAGGTGACTAAGTCGCATATACTAGCGTTAAATGCTCCAACCAGAATTGATGTTTCAAAGGAGCAATCTATTAATACAATGGCAAATGAATCTACTGCACGTCAGAAGCGTGGTAGACCTGTCGGTTCTAAGGATAAAAATCCTCGAAAGAAAAAAGGATATGATAAGCAGGTTGTTAATCTTGAAATTATTGAAAATCCTGTAGTTGTCGCGACACAAGAAAAGGGATCCTCAGTCAATTTTCAGATACCTGAACATGATACAAATATTGAAAGTAATAATGAGGAGATCTTAATTAATTATGTTGCTACAGGAAGACGATGGAACCGAAATGAAATTGATATTGATGAAAAATTTGCATATGTAGTAGCTACTGATTTGATGAATGAAAACGAGGATCTTGAACCAAAATCTGTCCAAGAATGTTGACATAGAAATGATTGGCCAAAATGGAAAGACGCAATCCAAGCAGAATTAAAATCACTTGCAAAACGTGAAGTTTTTGGGCCAGTAGTTCAAACACCTAAAAATGTGAAACCTGTAGGCTACAAATGGGTATTCGTTCGAAAGCGCAATGAAAATAATGAAATTGTAAGATATAAAGCGCGACTTGTAGCACAAGGATTCTCACAAAGGCTTGGAATTGATTATGAAGAAACATATTCTCCGGTAATGGATGCAATTACCTTTAGGTTTTTAATTAGTCTGGCAATTTCTGAAAAATTTCATATGCGTCTTATGGATGTGGTAACAGCCTACCTATATGGCTCACTTGAAAATGATATCTACATGAAAGTCCCTGAAGAACTGAAAATGCCTGAATCATGTGGCTCAAAACCTCGAGAAATGTACTCAATCAAATTACAACGATCGTTGTATGGATTGAAACAATCGGGGCGAATGTGGTATAATCGTCTCAGTACATATTTACTAAAAGAAGGATATGTCAATAGTCCAATAAGTCCATGTGTTTTCACCAAGAAATCAAACTATGGATTTGTTATTATTGCAGTATATGTTGATGATCTAAATATAATAGGGACTATTGAAGAACTTGCAGTGGCAACCACATATCTGAGTAAAGAATTTGAAATGAAAGATCTCGGAAAAACAAAATTCTATCTCGGGTTGCAGATTGAACATTTATCAAATGGAATATTCTTGCATCAGTCAACCTACACAGAAAAGGTGTTGAAAAGATTTAACATGGATAAGGTTCACCCGTTAAGTACAACAATAGTTGTTCAATCCCTCGACACCAAAAAGGATCTATTTCGTCCCAAAGAAGATGGTAAAGAAATTCTTGGCCCAGAAGTACCATATCTTAGTACAATTGGAGCACTAATGTATCTTGCTAACAACACACGCCCTGATATCGCTTTCTCTATCAATTTATTAGCAAGATATAGTTCAGCACCAACACGAAGGCATTGGACTGGCATAAAATATATTTTTCGTTACCTTCGTGGAACAACTGATATGGGAATATTGTATTCAAGGCATAAGCAACCACACTTGATTGGATATGCAGATGCAAGATATATGTCAGACCCCCATAAAGGAAGATCACAAACTAGATATTTATTCACATATGGTGGTACTGCTATCTCTTGGCGATCTACAAAGCAAACTATTGCCGCAACTTCTTCAAATCATGCCGAGATTCTAGCACTCCATGAGGCAAGTCGAGAATGCATTTAGTTAAGATCTTTGATTCATCACATTCGAGAAGAATGCAACCTTTCAACAAATAAAGTGGATCCAACAATCATATATGAAAATAATACCGCATGCATTTCACAAGTAAATGAAGGATACATCAAAGGTGATAAAACTAAGCATATTTCACCAAAATTCTTTTTCACACATGAACTGCAGAAGAAAGGTGAGATAGATGTTCTTCAAATTCATTCAAGTGAGAATCTAGCAGATTTATTCACGAAGTCATTGCCTACATCAACGTTCGAGAAACTGGTATGTAAAATTGGCATGTGCCGACTTCGTGATCAATGTTGATATGCTCAGAAGAGGGGGAGCCATATACGCGCTGCAATCTTTTTCCCTTAGCATAGGTTTTATCCCAATAGGTTTTCCTAGCAAAGTTTTTAATGAGGCAGTTCAAGAAGCGTATACTAAGAATATCGTACTCTTTTTCCTTCACTAGGATTTTTACCCCACTGGGTTTTATCCTAGTAAGGTTTTGACGAGGCATATTCTTGAAGAATGAATATCCAAGGGGGAGTGTTATGAAAAATACGATATTGTAGATATTCATCATTATGAACTTATCAAGAAAAAGAAGTTCTTTTATAGGATTCTTTTGTTAGTGAAAAATTACTACAATTGAATGGTCAAAAGATGCTTATAGGATTCTTGTATAATGGAGATTATTATATGTATATGGAATGTGATATAAATGTGATGTAATGAGTATGTCATCAAGATGGTAAAAAACTCTATAAATATAGGGAGTTTGTAAGAAGGAAACACACTTGAAGAAATTAACAATCTTACTCTCTCAAATTCTCTCTTGTTTTAGTATTGTTTTATTTATATTTAAGTTTTAGTTTACAATATTATTTGATATATTTATTTATCATTTTTAAGGCATTAGTCGAACACGTCACATTGATAACTAGTTAGTGAATTACGGGCCAATAACCCAATTGGCCCAAATTGCTTAACAGTTTCACGGACGCGCCAAATTTAAAGTACACCCGAAACGGCCCTATTCAACTAAATCGGCCCATCTTACTGACACCGGGGACGCTTGTAGGAAAAGCCGTCGATCACATTCTTTTTCCGATTACGCTTTTTGACGTTCAATTAACGGCGTTAGGGTTTTAGATTTTTGGACGATAAGCACAACCATATCGGTCCCTGAAACAGTGTGGAAAGATATTGAGTCTACACATTCAGGTCCCAAACAACTCATTGCTCAAACTCAATTTCAAAATTAGAAAATTCATAGCTTTTTACTTCTAAAATTTCGCTAATTTTTTTATTTAATTTTGATTTTGACAGTGACCGATGATCAACTCTCAATGTTCGTATTTTAACTATTTTTTCCCCTAATTTTCTTAAATTTGTAAATTTTACCTTTTTTGTGTGTGTGTGTGTGTAATCAGTGGTTGTTGCAATGTGAACAGATTGCATTTTCTGTTTGCGAAGAATTTTGAGCGAGCGACGAGGATAGTTGACCGAAGAGGAGTCAAGAGGATCTCCGGTCAACGTAGTGGCCGTTCTATTTTTCAGGTTTTTTTAAAACAATTTTTTCGCCTTTTATTTCAGAATATTAAGCTCAAATTTAATAATTACCAATAATTCTTGGTGATTCTTAATTTCATGTAGTATACAATTAAAAGAAATATATAACAAAAACACTTAGCTCAAAGTTAATACTAAGCTTAAAATTAATAGTTATTGATTATCTTGGTGATTCTTAAATTATTTGATATATTATTTAAATAGAAAAAAACAAGTGAGAAACAATCGGTAATTTTTCAGTTTGGCTGCTATAGGTTGTGGGAGAATCTCGAAGGAAAGAGGAATATCTGTGTTTTCCAGAACATTATTGTGCTTGTTATTCCTTCTTCTACGACATCGTTATTCATTCTTGTGTATTTAAAATCAATTCGCGTTTCGTTCATTTTCTCTTTTCATTTTGAGAAATGCTAGATATCACTTTTTTTCTCGTGTTTTTTCTGGCATCCAGTTGATCTCGTGTGATGGTTTCTCCGTTTTCCTTTTCTTTTTTGGTACGGGTTGATCACAGTGTAAGCATCAACTAGCTGCAAGACTTGCTGCTTCACTAGGAGCTTGCATTGATGTTAAGGTTTCTGATGAAGAGCTGGCTTTACCTTTGAAATAGAGTCTAGAATGGCATTTTGTGGAATTCACCGTAGGTAGGACCTCACCGCAGTCCATAAAAGAGTAGCGCGTCCCAACGTATGTTCCAAGTTAGTCAAGGGCTATTAGCTAATATTTGTGATAGAATGACATAAATTAACAAAGAGAGCATAACATGATGTAATTTACGAAGCCTAAACTTTCATTCTGTGCTGGTGAACAAGACCATTTTGTGCTTGATTGAAGAATATATGAAGTTATACTAGAAATTTGGAGGTGGATTGTGTACAATGATCCTGCGCCAGGCAGCTTCAAGGGTTCACATGATTGTTTAAAGAGGTTTCAAGCAACTATCAGCTGACATGAGATGAGAAATTTACATCACTGAATGTGTGTGCTTTTGATGTAATTATACCACTGCATTGTATATACCTTTTGAGTGGACAAGTATATAGGGAGCTCTTTTGGCCTTTTATCATTGATGGCTTTCTCTTTTCTCTCTGGTTTTTTTTTTTTTTTTTTTTTTTTTTTTTTTTTTTTTTTTCTGTTTTCCTGAACGGGACTTTCCTCGACTAATCCTATGAGACCCTAAAGTTGATAGCCAGAAAAACCTCTAGTGGCCCTATAAGAGACTCAAATTGACGATCCCTCAGGAGCACACCTAATGCCTGACCAGATGAGCTATCCTAGGCATTCTCTTTTCTCTGTTTTGTAGACATTTACTTTGGAACCAACTCCTTCTACGACATCGTCTTTCATTTTTCCTAGGCTTATCCTGCTCCTCACAAACAACATAGACCTGCACTACTTTCCAGCTTGACCAAGGACAGCAAGTATGCAAGAATCATAAAGCCAAGACAAGCCAGAGCTATTCAGAAAAAGATTCTGGCTGTGATAGCTAGAAGAAGACTATGACATCTTAATGAAAAATTATGAAGATGGCAGCACAAAGAAATGAGTTTGATTTAGGCAAGAGCAAGCAAAGCAACATGAACCACCACAATGAAGCCAGTAAAAGAAAATTGATCATTAACAGAAAGCCATTATACAGCGTTTTCATGAACGAAAAGCTTCGTTCATCATTATTCCCTATCTTTCAACAACTTAATACAGAGAAAGCACACCCAGTACAGATTATTTGACATCACAAAAAACCAAACAAAAGATCACACTTGAGGAACAATCTTATAAGCTTTGACCTTATCAATCCATGAGATGAAGGCATTCTTCGAGTTCCTGAATCCCAGAAACCCATGCTCCTTGCTCTTGTTCATGGTGTCTAACGCACAACCATAGCCAAGGACAATATCAGCAAACCACCATGTTCCAACCTCCTCCAATTTAGTAGGCACCAAACCATTTATCTCCACAATTTCATCCCAAACTGGCCCTTTATCCTTCATCATCTCCTTTAAGCTCAGCCTCTGCCCTTCCTCAAACTCGACACATTCCACACCAAACTGCTCAGCCAGCACCCTCCAGAAATGCTTCCATTTGAACACATCCCCATTGCTGACATTAAACGCCTCATTCTTTGCGTAAGGATCCACTGCCGCCCATATATGATGCTCGGCTATCAAATCCGCATCTGAACAATCAGAATACCCATCCCACGCCTCCTTACACCCCGGAAACCTCAATGGCACATTCTCATGCTTACATATTGCAGCATAAACGCAAAGAGTCCCCACAAGATTCATCAAACTATATGGTGAAAACCCGAAAATGTTCCCAGGCCTATGAACTGACCATGTCAATCCTTCCTTCTTCTCCACCTCCTCAAACAAAATATCCTCAAGAGTGTAGTAAAAGTTTGGCACATCTAACCGAGGTAAATCCTCATGAAATGGAGGATCATGGCCCACTTTACCAAACAACTCAAACGGCCCGAGGTAATGTTTTAGGCCCGTTTGCAAACAAATGTGTTGCAGATTTGGGCAGTTAGGGATCACAACATTAAGCAAATTCCTAAACATTTTACCATTAACTTCACAATTTTCGGCCTCGGTCGATTTACTAGCCCACGTAACATAAAAGAGATGGGTAACATCTGTTAATTTCGAGAGCTTATTTTGGCAATCATCTGCGTTGAGTAAATCGCATTGGATGTACTCAACGGGGTGGTCCTCGTTCCAGGGGGGTCTCGGGCGGCGGGCAACACCGTATACCTTCCAAGGGCCGCCGGGGGTGTCGGAAAGTGGGAGGATCTCGGCTAGGCTGTTGCCTACTATGCCTGTCACGCCTATTATTAGGCCCACGCTTTGAAACTTTTGTGGTGCTTCATCTTCATCGATTTTTTTCTGTTGTGATCAAATCATCAAATCATTTACAAACACAATTCAACTTCACTGATTTCATTATCAATACACACACATATATATACAAAATTAATTCGATATATATGGATAAGAATGACTTGCCTTTGCAGCGCCAATAGCTCCAGCCCACCACCAGCTCATAGTTGGGTTTTGATTCCCGCTGTGTCTCTGTGTGTGGGGGGGGGTGGCGGCTAGGGTGAGGTCAGTGCAGGAGAAGATCGACTTGTGTTGTTGGTTGACGGATGCCAGATGGATGTGTGGAATGGAACTAATGGTTTATTTAATGAATATCTTAATGACGTGTCAATTTTTTCTATTTTATCCCTTATTTTTAGAGTTAGTCTTCCATTAAATTAAGAGTCATTCGGCCCTTTTACAAGACGCGTCTGGATCATGTGAAACCCTATTATTTTATTTTATGGACTTCCCTATTGCTTATGGGACTGTAATTGAATTTATTCAAAAAATAAGTAGAAGAAATGGTAATGTATATGGAAGCAAATGTAAGAATTTTCTATATAATGTTGATCTAATAATCAAAAAGCTGGTTGTGCATAGGAGGATTGTGTTTTGATGTTTATAATCATGGTTTATTTCTTGAAGATTTTATTTTGAATGACTGATATGTTGAGAGATTGCGAGTTTGAATTTCATTGATTACGTTGTACGGTTTTAATTATTTAAATAAGAAAAAATTATGAACTTTATCCAAAACTTAATAGTTCAAAAATGTTCAAAGACTCATTCAATTGAACATGAGGAGCGCACATATGCTTGAGAACAAAACCCGTATCATGGTGTGATTAATTATTTTTTGTCATTGAGGAAGAGTATATTACAACAAAAACTTCAGTTTTATTGTATTAAAAAATATATATATATATATGTTACAACAAAAGTGTGAGCCAATTCCATTGGATTTCGGATTCAGCTGAACCAACCGAAAGAGCTCAACAAGAAGATTACAAATCCAGTCCAAAGAAATTAGCCTTACGAATATATATTTTTTTGGGTGGGAGTTGACTAACTTATTTAATTGCTCCCACTAGCAATGAAGTACATCCACCCCACAAACAAATGAAGTTGACTCCTATTTTTTTCCATTAGGCAGATTAAGAGCTTGTAGTTCAGTAGTTTTGATAAAAAGATTCAGTACAAATTATGAAACAAAAGATAAGTAGTAAAATGAAGAAAAGACCATGCAAAAGTTGGCAATAGAAAAGGCGCCAGCTACACAAGCCAAAATGAGCAGTTAGCTCAAGATACTAAATAACCTACAGAACAGAACTAATGACATTATGGACTGGTCTTCACAGACTAATGGTCTTATGTGGTGAATGATTAGCGAATTATTACTTCAATGACCGATTGGTCATTATGTATATCTCCCCACACTTTTATTGGTATAACTGAAGAGAGATAGAATGGATAAAACTATCTTAAAATGTTTTGTTTATAATCGACTTTTGCCTCTTTGAATCAAAAAAAAAAAAAAAGGAAAAGAAAATAACCGACATAAACTCGTATATGAAGTGTTAAGTAATACCTTAATATTAGGATAAGAACAATATTGTACAACAATAAATGCAGATGGAACACACTTAAATACATTATTTGACATTGAAAAAACTAAACAAAAAACACTTAAGGAACAATCTTATTAACTTTCACCTTATCTATCCATGAAATGAAAGAATTCTTAGAGTTCCTGAATCCCAAAAACCCATGCTCCTTGCTCTTGTTAATGGAGTCTAACCTACAATCACCATCACCACTGAAAACAAAATCATCGAACCACCATTTTCCGACCTCCTCAAGTTTACTAGGCACCAAACCGTTAGTCCTGACAATCTCGTCCCAAACCGGCCCTTTATCCTTCATGATCTCCTGCAAGCTTACGCTCGGCCCTTCCTCAAACTCTGCATATTCCGCTCCAAACTGCTCAGCCAGTACACTCCAGAAATGCTTCCACTTGAACACATCCCCATTAGTGACATTAAACGCCTCATTCTTCGCATAAGGATCCACCCCCGCCCATATCTGATGCTCGGCTATCAAATCCGCATCTGAACAATCAGAATACCTGTCCCACGCCTCCTTGCACCCCGGAAACCTCAATGGCACATTCTCATGCTTGCATTTCGCTGCGTAAACACAGAGACTCTACACAATATTCATCAAGCTATACAGAGAAAACCCAAAGATCAACCCTGGCCGATGAACTGACCATTTCAATCCTTCTTTCTTCTCCGCCTCCTGAAACAAAATATCCTCCTGAACATAGTAAAAATTCGGCACGTCTAACCGCGGTAGATCCTCATGAAATGGAGGATCATGGGCCACTTTGTAATGCAATTCAACCGGCCCGAGGTAATGCTTTCGGCCAGTTTGCAAACAAATGTGTCGCAAATTTGGGCAACTTGGGATCACAACATTGAGCACGTTTCAAAACATTCTACCATTGACTTCACAATTTTCGGATTCTGTGGATCTACTAGCCCATGTAACATAAAAGAGATGGGTAACATCGGTTAATTTCGAGAGCTGAATTCGGCAATCATCTGGGTTGAGTACATCGCATTGGATGTACTCAACAGGGTGGTCTTCGTTCCAAGAGGGTCTAGGGCGGCGGGCAATGTAAGAATTTTTGGTGATTTATGAATGGAAACCATTTAATAATAGAATAATGGTTATAATGATAGCTTATGTTGGACATGCGTGCCTTTATTAAAAGGAGATGTTAGCTTTTGTTTGGCATGTGCAAAGGTAACATGGTTGTTAAAAAGTCCGTGCACTGAGAATGAAATAATGCTTCTTTACTCTGATTTAAATATTCTGGCATTGAAGTTTGGCTATAAATGGTTGTGTGTGTTTGTATAGAGGAGACGGGAGAAAGAAGAAGAGAACTAGTGAGCAGAACAAAATCATCATTTAACGTTGTGTTCAAGAGAGAGAGTTTGCCATACTTAGTTCGCAAGCTTCGTAATTTGGTGTGCTCCTATTACGAAGGAAATATCGTTGTATCCTGGGAGACTTGCGTCAGTCAACCGAAAGCACCATAGCGGGACGTTTAAAAGTCTTAAGGATATCGAGTCTAACTCGAGCCTCGATATCTACTGTATTTGGTTTATTTTTACATCCTTGAATTTTAATACTGTTAATTTTACATTCTGTTATTTTAATTTTTATTGTACATCTTATATTTTTTATTTATAGCACTTCTCTCATTTTAAATTGTCCAACAATCTTAAGACTTTTAAATGTTATAATTCTGTGAAGTACAACAAACTGAAAAATAAATTATGTTTCCATATACCTCTTAATTTTCTGAAGTTAATGGTGGAAATTTCATTAAATTTGGACTTAAAATGAGAAAGATATGATTTTTTAAGGACCTAATCTTATACTGAATGTTCTAATTTTGGATCAGTTTATCCTTGTAATTACCGTTTGCACAATTGACGTTTGCTGAAAGAGAAACTTTGCATTATAATATATATATATTATATTAGCTGCAGTAGCTTTACATTATAATATATATTATTATATTAGTTGTGTATTAACTAATATATATTATTATATTAGTTGTATATTATATTAGTTATTGCTGAAAGAGAAACTTTGCATTATATTAGTTATATATTATATTTGTTATTGTAGCTTTTAATACAGTAGCATTATAATATATCGTTTATTTGAGAAGCAAAAAATTATAAGATATTGTTTATTTGAGAAGCAAAAAATTCTAATTGTTCTTGCTGCTACATACGTTTGATCCCAGGACCTCAAGGCAACTAATGAGAAGAGTCCACCACTGAAGCAAATCATCCTCCTTGGTTCTTAAGTGACAAAATAATTCCTAGTAGACTAAACTCTTTAACTGAATCGAGAAAAACTAATTTGAGTAATTGTTTTACTTATTTTGTTTGGACTATTTACTTGACAGTCTAATATAAGTATATATATACATATAGTAGATTGTGTGATTTTAATATTTCTTTTATTTTTTTATTAGAAGTATTATTTCCTTAATTGTTACTTTAAAATTAATATTAGTATTAAGTTATTTTGCAACTAACTTGATTTTTGTGTAGTGCAGCGCGTATAAACAAGTATTTTGACTTAATATAAATAATATTAATCATGAATACCGAAACTGAAAATTTGAATTATGGACAATCATTTGGACCTAACAATCCAAACGTGCCCTTGACTGGAAGTGGATCAACCGGTGGATCTGCAAGAAATGAGAATGTACCTTTGGCTAAGCCATCGGTGACTGTTGCTTCAGCTGTGCCATTTGTTGCGTCAACTCCTATTGGACATGGCGAGAGGCCAGAAAAGTTCAACGAGAGGGATTTTAAGAGGTGGCAACATAAAATGTTGTTCTACTTGACCACCTTGAATCTTGCTCGATTTTTGAAAGAGGATGCACCACAGTTAGGTGACGATCCTAATATGCAGACTGTTGCTGCTGTTGATGCTTGGAAGCATGCAGACTTCCTTTGCAAAAACTATATCCTCAACGGGTTGGACAATGCGTTGTATAACATCTATAGCCCAATAACAACTACTAAGGCACTGTAGGAATCTTTAGAGAAGAAGTATAAAACGGAGGATGCGGGCACAAAGAAATTCGTTGTGGCCAGATTCCTTGACTTCAAAATGGTAGATTCCAAGCCTCTGATGCCGCAAGTAGATGAGTACTAGGTACTCATTCATGAGTGTCATGTAGAAGGTATAAATATGGGAGAACGTTTTGAATCTAATGCACTTATTGAGAAGTTGCCTCCCAACTGGAAGGACTTCAAGAGTTATTTAAAGCATAAGCGAAAGGGTATGACTCTTGAATATCTAGTTTTGAGATTGAGGATTGAAGCAGACAACCGCAAATCTGATAAAAGAGTTGGTTTTCCGCCTTTGGAATCAAAAGTTAATGTGGTTGAGCATGATCCGAGCAATAAAAAGAGAAAGTTCTCCAACTAAAGTCAGAAAGGGGGAGAACATAAGAAGCAGTAGTTCGGTGGGAACTGCTTTGTTTGTGACAAGCCGGGGCACAAGGTAAGAGACTGCAGGCACCGCAAGAACCAGGGCAATCTGAATAAGAGGAAAGCTTAGGCAAATGCTGTGGAAGACCTGGGCAATGATCTATCTGACATCAATCTCTCAGCTGTTGTGTCAGAAGTCAATCTGGTGGGGAATCCAAAGCAATGGTGGGTGGACACTGGGGCCACTAAGCATGTTTGCTCTGATAAGAAAATGTTCACTACCTATCAAAATGTTTCTGAAACCTTTTACATGGGTAACTCCGCCACTTCGAAGGTAGAAGGAACTGGGAAGGTAATCTTGAAACTTACCTCTGGAAATGAGCTGACACTCAACAATGTGCTGCATGTCCCAGACATCCGGAAGAATTTGGTTTCTGGATCCTTGTTGAGTAAGAACGGATTCAAATTGGTGTTTGATTCTGGTGAATTTGTGTTAACCAAATTTGGAATGTTTGTAGGCAAGGGCTATGAGTGTGATGACTTATTTAACCTCAATGTAATGACTATTGCCCCAACTGTTGTTAAGGCTGCTGAGCCTACCAAATTTGGTATGAATAAGAATAAATATGTTGCTTATGTCTTGGATTCTCCTAATTTATGGCATGATAGATTAGGACATGTGAATTTTGATTATTTGCATAAATTAATCAATTTAGGTCTAATACCTAAAGCTGATTGGAACATAAATAAAAAATGTGAAGTATGTGTAGAATCAAAATTAACGAGAACTTCCTTTAAATCAATAGAAAGGAGTTCAGAACCTCTGGATTTAATTCACAGTGATATTTGTGATTTAAAATTTGTGCAAACCAGAGGTGAGAAAAAGTATTTTATTACTTTTATTGATGATTGCACAAGATATTGTTATGTTTATCTACTCAGAAGCAAAGATGAGGCTTTGGAAGTATTTAAACTATACAAAAATGAGGTAGAAAATCAACTCGGCAAAAAGATTAAGATGTTGAGAAGTGATAGAGGAGGAGAATAGGTATATCCCTTTGAGGAATACTGTGTTGAACATGGAATTGTTCATCAAACGACGGCTCCTTACTCTCTTCAACATAATGGTATTGCTGAACGCAAAAACCGAACTCTTAAAGAGATGATGAATGCCTTGTTAATTAATTCGGGTTTACCTCAGAACTTGTGGGGGGAGGCAGTGTTAACTACGAACCATATTCTTAATAAGGTACCTCACAAGAAGTTAAGCAAGACACCTTATGAGTTGTGGAAAGTTTGACCACCTTCCTACAATTACTTAAGAGTGTGGGGGTGTCTAGCTAAGGTAGGAGTTCCAGCTCTTAAAATGGTCAAAATAGGACCAAAGACTGTGGACTGTATCTTCATTGGATATGCACACAACAGTGCTGCATACAGGTTTCTTGTGTATAAGTCAGAAATAACTGATATACATGTGAATACAGTTATTGAATCAAGGAATGCAGAATTTTTTGAAGAAAAATTTCCTTGTAAAGATACGCAAAAATCAAGTTCTACGAAAAGAACATATGATGAGAGTCAAAAATTAGATATAGATGATGAGGCTCTATCTAAATATATTGAAGATGAACCAAGACGTAGCAAGAGGGCTAGAACATCTAAGTATTTCGGTCCAGATTTTCTAACATATTTGTTAGAAAATGAGCCTCGCACTTTTAATGAGGCAATGTCTAC
Source organism: Ehretia macrophylla (assembly GCA_037974665.1). Lineage (NCBI taxonomy): Eukaryota > Viridiplantae > Streptophyta > Magnoliopsida > Boraginales > Ehretiaceae > Ehretia > Ehretia macrophylla. The sequence continues at coordinate 21,652,604 of CM075776.1, read as the reverse complement.
TCCTGAAGCTCCTTTATGGAGAGAGGCAGTAAACACTGAAATTGAATCCATCATGCAAAATCATACATGGGAACTGGTGGATCTTCCTCCTGGAAATAAACCTTTAGGGTGTAAATGGATTTTTAAGAGGAAGTTGAAAGCTAATGGATCAATAAACAAATACAAGGTTAGGCTTGTCATTAAGGGATATAGACAAAAAGAATGTCTTGATTATTTTGATACATATTCACCAATCACGATAATTACATCCATACGGATGTTGATAGCTATCGCAGCTATCAAGAATCTTGAGATACATCAAATGGATGTAAAAACAGCCTTTTTGAATGGAGATATAGATGAAGAGATTTACATGGAACAACCTGAGGGGTTTGTAATTCCTGAAAAAGAAAAGAAGGTTTGTAAGCTTGTAAAATCTCTTTACGGACTAAAACAAACGCCTAAACAATGGCATGAAAAATTTGATAAAGTCATGATGTCAAATGGCTTTAGGATTAATGAATGTGACAAGTGTGTCTATGTGAAAGGCAGGGGTCAAGAGTGTGTCATTGTTTGTCTCTATGAAGATGATATGCTCATTATCGAGAGCAATGAGAGTGTCATTAAGGCTACCAAAAGAATCTTATCCAGTAGCTTCGACATGAAGGATATGGGTGTGGCAGATGTGATTTTGGGTATTAAAATTACCAAAACATCTGATGGACTAGTCTTGTCTCAGTCTCATTATATAGAAAAAATATTAGACAAGTTTAATAAAAATAATGCTAGTCTTGGAAAGACACCTATAGATGCAAATGTACATCTAACCAAAAATACCGGTGAAGGAATATCTCAATTAGAGTATTCAAAGATTATTGGTAGTTTGATGTACATTATGAATTGTACAAGGCCCGATATAGCATTAACTGTGAGCAAATTGAGTAGGTATACGAGCAATTCAGAGAAAGACCACTGGGTAGCTATAATAAGACTTCTAAGGTATCTAAGATACACATTGAACTTTAGGCTGCACTATACCCGATATCCTGCTGTACTAGAGGGATACAGTGATGCCAACTGGATATCGGATACTAATTACTCCAAATCCACGAGTGGATACATTTTTACTTTGGGAGGGGCAACCGTATCTTGGAAATACACTAAGCAAACATGTATAGCTAGATCCATGATGGAATCTGAGTCTATAGCTTTGGATAAAGCTGCAGAGGAAGCCGAATGGCTTCGACAGTTCTTAGAGGATATTCCAAACTGGCCCAAACCTGTGCCAGCTATTTGCATACACTGCGATAGTCAATCTGCTATTGGAAGGGAACAAAGTAGCATGTACAACGATAAGTCTAGACATATACGTCGTAGACATAATACCGTCAAATAACTGCTCTCTAATGGGGTTATCTTAATTGACTATGTGAAGTCAAAAGATAACATTGCGGATCCGCTTACTAAAGGCTTGAACAGAGAGCAAGTTTGCAAGTCGTCAAGGGGAATGGGTCTTAAGCCTATGTCTAAAGAGTCATCATAGTGGAAAACCCTACCTACGTGACAGGAGATCCCTAGATGTAGGTTCAAAGGGAAAAACTGAGCTATGAATGATTCATCGTGAGCACTGTAGGGGTAATACTCCTACCTATTCCTATGATAAGCAGACAGTGCTGCCTGTATGTGGTTTAGGCTAAGCTATGCTTTTAATGATACTTGTATCTTGGTAATCCAAGTGGAGTATTGCAGGAATACTCTTAATAAGTGATCACCTATGTGAGTAGGGAGTGGGCCGCTGCTACGAGAATCTCTAAGGCTAAATTCTCTAGAGTACTCATGAAACTGGGAGTTGTTAAGAGCCAAAACGAACACAACCGTGAGAACTGAAGTATGGTTAAGAGGATACTGTGTGAGTTCTATTGTCTTGGTTTACACAAAAGCTGAACAATTCAAGACATCGTGTTCACTGGTCAGCAAGTAAATCCGATAGCTCTCACTACGGAAGGTTCAAGGCCAAAAGCTACCTATCCAGAAGCAGTGTCATTCTTTTAAACTCTCTCTAGTGTCTGCATTTGTCTTTACATTGTGTATTGTTAATTTCCATTCATATGGGGATCGTAAGAATTTTTGGTGATTTGTGAATAGAAACCATTTAATAATAGAATAGTGGTTATAATGATGGTTTATGTTGGGCATGCGTGCCTTTATTGAAAGGAGATGTTGTTAGCTTTTGTTTGGCATGTGCAAAGGTAACATGGCTGCTAAAAAGTCCGTGCACTGAGAATGAAATAATGTTTCTTTACTCCGATCTAAATATTCTGGCATTGAAGTTTGGCTATAAATGGTTGTGTGTGTTTGCATAGAGGAGACGGGAGAAAGAAGAGGAGAACTAGTGAGCAGAACAAAATCATCATTTAACGTTGTGTTCAAGAGAGAGAGTTTGCCATACTTAGTTCGCAAGCTTCGTAATTTGGTGTGCTCCTATTACGAAGGAAATATCGTTGTATCCTGGGAGACTTGCGTCAGTCAACCGAAAACACAATAGCGGGGCGTTTAAAAGTCTTAAGGACATCGACTCTAACTCGAGCCTCGATATCTACTATATTTAGTTTATTTCTACATCCTTAAATTTTAATACTGTTAGTTTTACATTTTGTTATTTTAATTTTTATTTACATTTTATATTTTTTATTTACAGCATTTCTCTCATTTTAATTTGTCCAACAGGCAACACCGTAGACCTTTCAAGGGCTGCCGGGAGTGTCGGAAAGAGGAAGTATCTCAGCTAGACTGTTACCGACTATGCCTGTTACGCCTATTATGAGGCCCGCGCTTTGGTACTTTCGGTGCTTCATCTTCTTCAATTTTTTTCTGTTGGCATCAAATAATTACCAAATCATTAAAAACCATTAATTCATTAATCAATTTACATATGTATGTGCATGTGTATGCATGTATACATATACATAGTTCTAGATAAATAGAGAAGAATGACTTGCCTTTGCAGCGCCAATAGCTCCAGCCCACCACAAGCTCATAGTTGGGTTTTGATTCCCGGTGCTTGTGTGTGCGTGTTTGGTGGGTTGGAAGGTATATGAGCTAAGGGGGGGAGTGGCGTGGGGGGGTGGATCCACTCGTGTAGTTGGTTGGCAGATGTTGCTGATGGATGTGTGGGATAAATCTTTTCCTGTCTTTCTAACTTATCCTGACAACGAAAATGGCGCAAATCATCCTTATTATTTTTTATAAACATTTTAAATTCATTTTTATCGATCAAAATTAATTAATTTAATTTTTATTATTTTTTATAAAAAAAATTCAAATTTATCCCTATTTAAGATCTGTCAATTTAATTCCTATTATTTTTTGAATAATTTCAATTTAATCTTTATTATTTTTATAATAAAATTTAAATTAGTTTTCAATATTTAATAAAAAAAAATGACTAAATTGAAATTTTTAAAAAGATAATAAAATTAAATTGTCTAATTTTAAATAATATAGATGAATTTAAAATTTTAAAAAAACAAGAAAGACTGAATTAACTAATTTTAAATAATAATGATGAATTTAAAATTTCGAAGAACCAATAGGAATCATTTGTGCATTTTTCTCTTTTGACTAATACCAACTTTAGAAATAAGATGTGGAGTGAGATTTTCTTTTTGGGTACAATAAAAGTCAAAAAGTTGTAATTCAAACTCAAAATCTTTGATTACCAACAATCACTATTTGATCATGGCATCATTTTTTTTTTTCCTCTGGAATATTGAAGACTGAGGCGTGGTTTTTCACTGAGGCCTCTGTCACAATCAAGACTTGTAAGGTCGATGTGAGCTGTTAGGGAAGATTTATCTATAATTTGACTATTGAACTCTTAACAAAATCCTATTTAGGCTCCGTTTGTTTGTCGTAAAATATTTTTTCAAAAAATATTTTTTGAATTTTACGGTGTTTAATAATACCAAAAAATTGGTCAATCGTAAGATATTTTACGGTAAAAAATTATGACTGTTTTTTTTTTAATTTTACTGTGTTTGGTAACACCGTAAAATTAATCAATCGTAAAATATTTTCTGGTCTACAATTGCGGCTAGTACAAAATTTTGTAAAATGTTTTACGGGACTTTGGAAGAAGAAAATATTTTACAGAATTCACGATATATCTAAACACCAGAAAATATTTTCCAGTAATCTATTTTTTGAAAAAATATTTTCCGCCAACAAGTTATTTTACGGCAAACAAACGGAGCCCTGTAAAATATTTTATTTTTCAAGAAAATATTTTACACAAGCAAGTTATTTTACGACAAACAAACAGAGCAAGTTAGAAGGCAGATATTTTACTTCAACAAGATCATTTTTTCTATTTTTGTACTTTTTTCTTCAACATCGATATTAATGTCAAATATTATGCATTTTTACATACAAGGCATGATGCCCAGCTATACAAACCAAATAAGCTTCTAGCTCAAGATTCTAATCTACAGAAACTCGTATATAAGTTGCTATTCAACACCATAATAGCAGGCTATGAACAATATAAAACATTGTGTACTGGCTCACCTTCCAATAGGAGAACGCTCGGATCAAATGGCATGGTGCTTTCCCGCGAAGACTGTCTTCCATCATCATCTGCTCTGCAATCGTTCTGATAATCTATGTTCTTCCTCCCTAGAAACATGAGACTTAAGCTTGCGAAGGTTACTGACAAATGTAACTGCCTCATCTCTCCTATTGAGCCTACAATATGAATCCACAATGGAATTATATGTGCTATCATTTGGTTTACAACCCTGTTTGATCATGTAGTGAACCACGTCAATGGCCTCAACAAACATTGCATCAGCTGCATAACTTGCAATAAAGGTCTTGTATGTGACAACATCAGGAACAAGTCCAGATTCCCTCATTTCAGTGAAAATCCGTGATGCCTCCCTCATCATTCCGTTTCTGCAATATGCATATATTACAGTGTTGTACGATATCGCATCAGGCTTAATTCCTTTTGCCAATAGAGCTCTCAGGGTTTGTTCAGATTTCTCGTAACTCCCAGACCGGCTGTACATATACATCAAACTATTGTAAGTTGTCAAGGTCGGAGTGAACCCTCTCTCAGTCATGAAGGTCAAAATCTTATTTGCCTTGGCAATCAGTTGCATCCGTCCATATATGGAAAGCATGGCATTCAATGTAGTTATATCCAGTGAGGAACATTTCCTTCTCAACTCCAGAAAAGCTCGTTCTGTTTCCATCAGTAGGTCACTCATGCTGTAAACTAAAACAAGGGTCCAGAGCAGCATGGGGCTCAATTACACCAGAGTATATATCTTCTGCAAGAGTATTCATCCTTTCAATTTGTTTGCCATTAGCATAAACGTGAAGCAAGGAACTATAGGTAAGCTCATTTGGTTTACACCGAGAATCTTTCATTTCAGCAAATACTTTCTCAGACTGTTCCCATAGACCTCCCCGTGCCAATGCTGCCAGAACAGCATTATGAGTGGAAAGGTCAGGAGTGACCCCTGCATCCAACATTCTCTTATAAACAGCCATGGCTTGGTCAAAAGACCCACACCGACTGCATGCACTGATTAATGTGTTAAAAGTGTCTCTCTCAGCTACAAAACCTGCTCTCTTCATTTCCTTGAACACTCCTGAAACTTCTGTATCCATACCATTCTGACCAAAAACAGCCAGTAGTGTATTCCAAGTAACTATATCTGGGGTACATCCACATGCCTTAATATCATCAAAAATCTTCATCATTTCCGTAAACTTCCCCCTGTTTCCATACATCTTTATAAGCGCATTAAAAGTACAGATATTGGGATTACAACCTGCATTTTTCATCTCTTCAAAAACGCTCATTGCGAACTCATCCTTACCAGCCTTCTCAAATCCCGACAATAATGTAGTGTACGTAAACACATCTGGCTTGATCCCCTTGTCCACCATCTCTTCTTTTAGCTCCACTGCCTCATCCAACAAACCATCCCTAGCATAAGCAGATATCAGAGAATTATAAGTCACAATGCTGGGAGAAAATCCATTCATCTCCATCTCCCGCAAAACCTCCATTGCTTCCTTAGGCCTCCTAGACTTTCCATAAACATCCAACAACACATTATAAGTAATCTTATCCGGCATAAATCCCGCTAGCTTCATTTCCTCAAAAATTCCCTTAGCCTCATCATATAAAGACCCACGCCGACAACAAGCTATAAGAGTGTTATACGTGTAAGCATCCGGCACAATCCCTGAACTCTTCATCCCCTCAAACACTGCTGCAATCTTATTCCAAGGCATACCCATTTTCCCATAGACATTCAAAATCACATTGTAAGTAATCAAAGTAGGCTTACAACCCTCTTCTTCCATTTTCTCGAAAACCATCATGGCCTCTCTATACCTCCCATTACTAGCATAAGCAGTTATCATCAAAGTATAAGCGTAAACATCAATGCTTAAACCATCTTTACGCAAATTATGGAGCAATGAAGACGCGGCCGAAACCCGGCCCTCTTTGCCTAGAATACTAATAACTACGGCTACAACAGACCCATTTAACAAATTTTCCAAAAAGCTACAATTTTTAACCCATTCAAACACACTCAATGCTAAGTCACATTCCTTGTAGTACCCTAAAGCCTTAATAACGCCCAAAATATCGTAGTACAGTGTTTCTTTACACAATTGTGAGTCATTTTTGTAATGTGAGTTGACTAGATGATGCAAAATTTCGTCGAGCTTTTCGATATTGAATTGTGGGTCGAGAAGGGTTTGTAGAGTTTGGTTACCTTGTGAGGAGAGGTGGTGATGAGACCAAGGCTTGCCTTTGTTGGGGTCACGGTGTTTGCCTATACGGCGTCGTGGTGTTCTGGGGATAGGGAAGGAATGGTTTTGTTGGCGGTTGTGGAGGTCTCGGAGGAGAGGTGTTAATGGCGGTGGTGAAGGTGGAGGAGGTATGGTGGTGGTGGAGTGGTGGGGCTCTTGGAAGAAGGGTTTAGGGGGTGGTGGGTTTGGGAGGAGAAGAGGCAGACCTAGCTTCTCTGCCATCAGCAGAATCTAATGAATACCCGATGCCAGATGCTAATTTGTTTATATTTCTGAAAAATATAGTATAAGTTAATGGACATCTTTTATTTTGGATTGAGGGCATTAGATCATAATTAACGAGATTCAATCTCATAATTTTTTGTATACATAATAAATAATATTATTATTTAACCCAAGTCCTAGTAGCTAAGTTAATGGACATTACTATCATAGTTTGTATTCTTCAGACATTGACCTTTTTTTTTTTAAAGCTTACATAGGGACTGAAGCCAGATTACACAGCAATGAATTTTAGATGTTTCACTCTTACCGTCTTTCTTTGTAAGAGCTCGAAAGGGGTTCAGGAGATTCAAGTCTTTCTTTGTAAGAGCTCGAAAGGGGTTCAGGAGATTCAAGATAATGCTTCTCACCTAAAGTCGAGTTAAAATTAATTAACCAATCCAAGCACATATTAACTTCGTTGTAAATGTAGTTAAACTCATCCCAATTTTGCTCTTCAGAATCCTTTTGCACTCCTCAATATATGGAGCGTTAGACATGCTCGTTTAGCTATATTTGAAAGTTTTCTTAATAAGTACTAAGATTGAAATTCTTATTTTTTTCACAAGAAATATGAAGTGTCGCATTACTTGTTTTGTAATTTCAGAGTAAAAATGCAGTGTAATACAGTGGACAGTTTTGCAATTAAGCAAATACAGAAAGGATTAGGAGACGCAATCATAGGTTTCATTTATCTTCATTTTCCTCTTCATGTGAACCTTCGGGTGTTAGGAAGGAGATGAAGAAACCACTCTGGTTGAGAAATTGATAGATAAACATCACGAGAATTAAATAATTATGTCTCTGCACTAATAATTGATGATTTTCGTTAACGAAGATTAAACTTGGCAGGAAAGCATAGTCCATATAACACAAGATAAATTCTCCCCTCCGCTAAATGACTGTTTGGCCGTGAGATAAAAAGTGAGTCACACACCTTGTGTATTACGCGGCTGGACAGCCACTTGCGAACGAAAAGGCAATTGTTAGTCATAGCAACAGGTTTTACACCAAAAACTGAATAAGAAGCAACATTGACAAGAGCATTCGTATCATGTGTAGTAGGCTTCAAGAGAATGCAGCAAAAGCGAAAAAAGGTTCAAAATTCACAATCTGCATAATTGTTGCATTCATTGGCCAACATAGCAAAAAGCAAAATTGCTCATCAATTCTAAGATAAGGGTAGATCTCATATGCAGACAACATAAGATTAGTCCTAAAAGCAATACTAAGAGTTGCATAGAGTAGCCATGTTTCCTTCCTAGATGCTATATCATCGGTCGCGTATACAAAATAAAGCTTTCCCTTGTACTATGTAAACCCATTCTCACCAAACTAGCTCACTTGAGAAAATGAGGACTAATTAAGCCAGCAATCTCAAGAAACCCAACACGATCCCTTCCTGCAAAGATTGTCTTCAGCTTTTCATCACAGATTATGACCTTCTTGTTCTCAGGATCCTAAAAGGAAGAAATATACACCAACTCAGAAACCGTACAACCATAAACTAAAACCATTTAAGTGGGGCATAAGATTAAATTGAGTTGCATAGGAAGGAAACATTAAGTTTGTTTGAGGACAGCAACTAAGCAGCAAAATATCGTAGAAGAAAATTTCCAACTTATTCACAACTCAGGTAACTGAAGATCAAATGAAGCAGTTGAACAACTTATCCAACAGCCGGAGAGATCAAACTATTCTTTCAATGCCTTACAATCTCAGTGAATCAATAATTGCATTTATTCAAACATATCACTTTGCAACAAAACATATATCCCACAATTTGCTGCAGACGTTTTGCACAACGTCCATGTACACTTGGACATAGTTCACTGCTAGGATCCTTGCAATGTCTTAGGTTATTTAATTTTCTAGTTTGACATATTAACAACATGTTTTCTGGTTTCATAAATCAGTCAAACATGCAGGGTACTCCGACAATTATGCAAAATTTCACTATTTAGCCTATAGTGCAGATGTGAAAATGCAATGTAAAACCAAAAACATTAAGCAATCAGAATAGATGCAATAAATGAATGTGAAGTCATTAATCTGTGAAGCAAGGTGTAAGGCTCAAGCTCTCTGCTTCTGCTTCTTTCAGTTACAGAAGGAAAAATAAAAAGCTCGAGCTAAATCATTACTTCCATACATCATCTGGGATTGCCAACTGTTTGTATCACTTGTCCTTTAACCCAGCTAAAAACAATCTTATTACCTCAACTAAAGACAAAAGGAGAAATGATGACCGAGTAACAAAATCACAAAATCTGCATTCAAAAGAAGGAGAAATGATGACCGAGTAACAAAATCACAAAATCTGCATTCAATCGACATTATTTGAAGCATACAGTATACACAAATACAACACCATTACAATAATACATCATATTAATATTAGAAAACCTGCATTTCAACTCAAAATAGAACCTTGAAATTTTTATATATGCTTTTTGAAGTCCTTTAACTCAATCCAAAACACAAAAAGAATAAAATTAACTAATTTTCTTGTGGTACTAACTTAATAGCAACACAACCTTATCAACACCAAGCATACCAAATAAAACCAAGCCTTTAATCCACTAGGTGTGGGTGTGGTCGACTATATGTATTTGACGACGAAAAATCACCTACTTTGTTAATCCCATGAACAAAATCTCGTCTAAGCGGCTTCATTCAAACCCTTTAAAGTCTTTCTCTATCCGCATTACGGTGTACAGTAACTCCATAACTTCACAACTTCTGACACGTGACTCCACCCGTCACCTCCTAGCATGTTCAAACTATCGGTTCCCTCTAATTTTTCCATTAATAGGGCCAACCCACTTCCGAAAGTCCACATTAACCAACATTTAAAAAATTAAAAAAAATAAAATCTTAAACCCATCAAAGAACACCTTTCAAAGCTCAATTGTATCTCATCCAAAACACTTTACACAATTCACAGAACAAATAAACATGTATTAAGACGATATTATATAAAGACACACACACACACACACACATGGGATGAGTATATTTTTTATAGATATAGAGATATAAACCTGAAGATTGTGTTGTTTGATGTGAGCCCAAATGAGCTTGAGAGCTTGGGTGCGAGGAATCTCAGTAACGCCACCGAGGAACGCCTGCATTTCAGGCGAGACGCGGCGCGGCTTCATTATCCCCCTCGGCTCGCGCTTCTTGGTCTCAGTAGCCGCCGGCTTCGAAGCCGTGGCTAAAGTCACCATCTGCACACTCCGCATCTTAACAGGTGGAGCCGCAAGGGTTACGGCCGTTGATGACTTGGCCAACGACGCCGTTTCGCCGGTCAGAAACGTCAATGCCCCCAAAGATAAAGCCATTTTCTTCACCAAGTATAGTAGACACGAGTGTGTTTTGATTTTTGAGTTGACAAGATAAGAGTGATATTTTTGTGTGTGTGTGTGTGTAAAATAAGCTGGACCGGGCTTTTGCTAAATCCGGTTTTTTTTTTAACGTTTACTTGCTTTAATTGACGGAAATACCCTCTATCCTTTGCATAATTCGATGCACGTACAGTTTGATGGCCCAAGACTCCATTGGGTTGGTGACAGGTCTGGCTTGTGGCAGTGTCGTATTGTGGTACTGGAAATTTGAAATGCTAAGCCCCTGGGCCGGCCTAGGAATTGTATTTTCAGTGGATTACAATTGTTTGGACAGTTTAAGGCTTCGTGTTTCTTATTTCTACTAACGAATCCTGTCTTATTAAGGATCTATTTGGTTTAAATCTGAAAGTTTAATTATTTTTTTTTTATCAGTGAAATTTTAATTATTAATTATAGAACTTCCAGTAATAAACTTTTAGTTATAAGTATTGTTGAACAAAAATCGTATATATTAAAAAATGTTAAACTTTTAAAAATTTTGAGGTTAATATTAAGTCATCCTCAATGAAAGCTCTAAATTGAGGAGCTCTAAAAACAAATTTAGAGTCCCTTTGTTTTTTAGAGTCCCATTTACAGTTCTATGTATTTTTTAGGGGTTCTAAAAAAAATTCATCTTCAGTAAGAGGCTCTAAATTTAAGGATCCATGGTAGAACCCACAACCCCTTCCATTTTTTTATTCAGCCAGAGTACTTTTTTTTTTTTGGTTAAAATTATCAGTTAAATGTCAAATTTGATTTGTTGAAAAGACCCATGTGGTCAAATCTAATTTGAAAAAGACTCATGTGGGCTCTATAATTTTGTCTTTTTCTTGGGGCTCCATTTTCTTCAACAAATTTATTGAAGAAAATGGAGCTCAAGCTCTATTCTTGTTGAAATATGTTAAATTTGGCACAAAAGATTGGATTTGTAACTCTATATTAACCATTGGTGTTGCATTTTTTCTTCAAAAGTCTATATTTTTGTTAAAAAGCTATAATTATTGCATTATAGAACTTCAATTGAGGATGACCTTAGGCTTTCAAAATATAGATGGTACTTTTGAGGGGAAAAAGCAGTTTCCTCATAATGTAAAAATAGATTTGCCAAAACCTTTTTCGAAATGATTCGTTGTTGAGATTATATTTTTGTTAGTTTTTTTAAACATTGGATTTTATCTAAAATCTCTTTAAAAAAATGGACCAAACAAATTAGGTTTAGCTTTTAAAGTCATGGGAAGTATTTTTAAGTGTCTAAAAATTGAGTCAAACAAACCGTAAAACTTTGATTTAACGATTTAGATGGTTCTTTCAAAGAACTTCACAAAATTATACCCCAAAAAAACCAAGTTTTTAATTTATTTATCTTCGTTTGCCACTACATATAAGAAATAAAAAATGAATGATAAAATAAGATGATCTCTAACATATCTTTTGCAATATATAGTTTGATCAATCACTAATTGACAAAAAATTAAAATTTTGTAACAGCAAAAAGTTGCAAAAAGAAATGTGTACGTTTGGACATACCTCGAGTCTAACAATATGTTTGATAGGGAGAAATGGGGGAAAGAGACTGGTTAGTAGACCAAAGTTTAAGAGCAGATTAATCATTTAGGGCTTGTTTGGATTCAGAAGAGAGAAACAAAAAATAAACGAAAAAGAAAGGGAGAATTAAATCTTGTTTAAATTAGTAAAATTATTATAAAGGCATGTTATTAAAATATTATGTATGTTATTTATTTGGATTGAAAATGATATAAAAGGAAATTTATATGATTAAATTGATATTTTTATTTTTTTGAAAATACAAGTATAATATCTATAATGATGTAAGTGTAATTTTATAGAAATAAGAGAGGTGGCATAGACATTATATATTCATTTAAATCAATCACCCCAATTTAAGGTGGTTACCCAATTATCCAACTAAAAGATTTTATACCCCCAAATCCAATCACCATCAACACAAACAAAGACAAAGGAATTGAACATCTCCTCTAGTCCAATCATTTTTCCCCAAATTACTCAATTGAAACATAACATTAATGACCAAACAAATTTCCCCAATTTGGGGTCAAAAGAGAATAATGGATCCTAAAAACTTTTGTGATATTAATTTTGTCCTTTACAAGACCAAAATTTCATGTGCCTAGTTTTATTCAAGGAAGGGTATATGTTTATATTTTAATATAATTTCTTTTTTCTAATCTAAACAAAGAAAATATAAAATCATCTAAGACAATTTTTTTAATGATTTTTATCCAATCTAAACAAAAATAGTTATCCCTTTTCCTCTCATTTATAATTCTATCATTTTCATCTCTTTATTATACTTTTTCACGTGAATCCAAACGAACCCTAAAACTTCCCTTTTTAAGAAAGTAGAATGAATAACCTAACTTATTATAAGCACCATGAAAGTTTATGCTGCATTTTGCATATTGTCGAATTTGATTGATATATCAAGATCGGAAGCTCAAATGTTGATTGTGTGTTCCGAGATATTGAAATGTATCTCAAGTCAAATGGGAAGATTATTAATAAAAAATGGTGCCTCAATATTTAGTATTGTGTCGCTTCAGTGCAAATTGAACCATGAAATCATTTTCTTATTTAATTTGTTCAGTAAATTTTTACACGCATGGAACAAGGAGAAAAAGAAAAAAAAAAAAAAAAAGGAGAAAAAGTCATCAGAAATAAACATGAAATAGATGTGAATGAACACATGAAGAAGATGAACGCGTGATAACTGAACAAAATTGGATTAAAGGTCGTCCAGTTCTGATATAATGTTAAGAATCATGAAATTTTATACTACTAAAACTAATTGGTGCCAAATAAAATAATTCAATATTTATAAGCTAACCTTAAAATTTATAATTTTCAATGTAGAACAAATATATATTCTAACATAACACGAAAATGAATAAAAAAAATGGAAAAACGAAGCAAGAATATCAACCGACCTTGGCGGTTGGCCAACCAGAAAGGAACAGAATAACAGCTGGAGGGTGTCATGTAATATCATCAAGTTAGAATGATGTGGCCTTGTAACCAACATGGTCCATATGAATTTTAATTGAGCCTCTGAATTTCAACATTGTCCATATGAATTTTAATTGAGCCTCTGAATTTACTTTCCCCGGAGAATTATGAAGGATGATAATGCTAAATTATAATTAAATATGTGCATAACATCGAATAATTTACTTTTTCTAATGTTTCGACTTTCTTATGAACAATTGAACGTGTTCTTAAGTATTAGTTGAAAACGAGAAATTCTAACCAATTTTACAACGAAGTCCTAAATTAGGATAAGTAAGGGAAGAACTAGTATTATTTCGATTGGGGCTATAGTTCCATCAACTTCCATTTTTTAAAATATATATATATCTATATATGTGTGTATGTGTATATTTATTTTTACTTTAAAAAAAATGTATTTCTAATATAAAGAATAACCACTTAAAAACTATTAATATTATAGTCTTTATCGAAACAAAATTCTCAAGACAAGTCAGCCTTTTTTCCATTCGGATTATTTCGGCCGGTTAACTATTGTTGTCAATAATAATTATGGTTCAAATGGTACATTAAGTCTCTTTCTAGATTTTCAACTCTAGATTAGGAATCGACACAATTGACATCTGACATATACAATTACAGGTTTAAAGAGTCATGATGAACATTCTAACAATAGACCATTAACGTAAGATTTGTCTACATTTTGTCCTATCCTTTTCTGTTAGATATGTAGTCCGATCCTATTTCTTTCTAGTACTCCCTTTGTCTCAATTTATTTGTTTTTTCTCAAACATCAATCTTTAATGTCTTTGACCAAAAAACAAAAAAAAATCTTTAATGTCAAAATTTATTGTATATATAATTAGAGGCTTTCCAATGGTTGTATCATTAATATAGTTGGCACATTAATGTAAAAAAAATTAATTTTATCAAAAAAGTTAAAGGATGACAATTAAAATGGGACGAAGAAAGTAATAAATACATCAATGGTCCTTTTATATAAGAAATATGTGATATTTTTTTATCTTTATTTTTCCTTTGTTCATGGTCTTCATATCTCATTTGCTACTTCATTCACAATTTTACGTGTGCTGCATCAAAATCCCCAGGAAAAGATGTTACTTAAATGATGCTCTAGTGGATTTCAACCATACTCGACATTGCAATGCTCCTGACATTCAACTTGATCTGAAAATTCTTAAAAAACTGATCAAATTGAAAGTAAAATACTTGTGTTAAATTAATCGGACGTAACTCGCAAATAATTGATGACTCTACATACAACTTACACGTAAATAGTTTATTTCACCTAAGGACAGAACCAAAAATATAATATTAGGGGGTCGCTAACAGAAAAAAAAAAAAAAAAAAAAAAAGGGAGGGGATCGTAATATTTTTTTTAAAAAATAATACATAAATTTTTTTAAACAGTTGAAGACTTCGGGGGCTAGGTTCATCCGATTTCCCCATGCCTCCACCCCTGATTCCACCAGTTTGTTTGTGGTTTGGATCTTGTTCACTGAAAGTAATAATCATGGAAATAAACATCTCAATTAGCTTTTTGCAATAAGTGGAAGTTAAACTGCTTTACAAGCCAAAAGAAAAAGGCATATAATTTCCCCACCACCCTTCCTTTCACTCAACTCAACACTAACCGAGGGCAGACACGAATGCATATTCTTTTGATCGTTCTCATTATTTATTTACTAGTTTAGGACCCACCAATTGAGAGCCATGGTCCTGCAATTACGCTAAACACTCATTGCCGTTAAAGCTTTATCTTCCTCCTTTTTGCCTGTCCAATATCACAGTGGCTTTTGCCAAGGCCTTGTCAATGTCTTTTTTCCAAGATTTTCCTTTACGTTATGGATCTTGGGACAATAGTAATTCAGAAACAGCAAGTATAAGGGAAAATTTCACACAATTTTTTATTGATATGACATTAAACTAAATATTGGCACTAAATGTAGCAGCATAATATTGTTTATTTTCTTTCTTATCTAACAGTAGAGCATAGTAACGAGATAGCAGTTTAGGTTAGAAGTACGTGTTTGTCTATCAATCTAAATAAACTTACATTTTTTTGTCTTAGGCATGTTTTATCAATCGCTTAGAAAAGATAATCCATGTCACCACAAAACATCACTATTTCTGGATAATAATTTAGATTCTAAATGAGCTCACGAGTTCAAGTCTTAACTTAGTTAACTTATATAATGATATTTTTAAAATTTTATTCAATGTCAACCTTCATTGATCAACAAATTACATCCAACGCAAGCTTATTAAAAACTTAATGCAGTTATTTAGTAAAGAAATTCTTGCACACGATTAACATTTATAGTAAGCATCTTTATGTAATACGGATCACATCTGTCCATACAAACCGCAATATTGTTGTAACGATGTACTTTAATTGTAGCTTTTATTTATTCTTTTAAATGTTAATATGTTATTTCAGTAATCAAATATGGTACAAACTACGACTGTAGAAACCCCAAAACAAAGATTTATACTAACCTACGAACAACAACATAATACCAACTGATATCACGTGAATCTGCTGGGGGACCCACTTTTGGACACCGCAATCAGAAGCTATGAAAGCATTCAATTACGTTTGGTAGTCACAACTCAATAGTACAACGGTAGAGTGACCTAATTTACCACATTAATTTACTTGCACGTATGCCAAAAAAGTAAAAGGCCTTTAAAATTCATACAAAAACCTATACATACATACATATAATACGTATACATATATCTCTATATATAGATCGCTTGTCTCCCCACCACAGCCGCATAGTCTCTACTCTTCTCTCTTACGGTGCGCAGGTTAAGCCGTGAGGCAGTGCGCACGATAAGAGAGTATTGATAGTTTTTTTCTAGTGTGCTAACATATATATATATATAATATATACATTGTGATAATGGATCGAAACCGTGTCGTTTTGATAGGTTTAATGTGCATTGTGATTGCCGGCGTCGGCGGTCAAGCTCCGGCCAACTCCCCTACTTCAACGCCGGCGCCGCCTACTCCTACCACGCCTACTGGTTCTCCGCCGCCTGCTACTACAACTTCTCCACCACCTGCTAGCTCAGCTCCACCACCAGTTACAACTTCGCCACCTCCTGCTTCTTCTCCACCACCGGTGGTTCAATCTCCTCCTCCAGCTGCTCCTCCGCCAACTCAGACTCCTCCACCAGCTCAGACACCTCCACCGGTGGCTACTCCTGCTTCTCCGCCCCCTGCTGCTACACCTCCGCCAGTTAGCTCTCCACCACCAGCTAGTCCTCCACCGGCGACACCTCCACCAGCACCAACCAGTCCTCCTCCATCTCCACCACCATCCGTTCCTCCACCTGCACCTCTCGCTTCTCCGCCAGCTGCGGTTCCAGCACCTGCTCCAACCACAGTGCCGACAGCTCCAGCACCATCGCCACTCGCATTGAGTCCTCCTGCACCTCCCACCGGTGCTCCGGCGCCGATCTCAGATACTCTTTCCCCTGCTCCATCAGCCACAGACGTGGTAAGTATCCATATCCATATGCCTACTACTTTTCTTATTTTCACTTTATTTTTCAACGGCTCTTCGCTAACATGCGCCGCTGACTCAATGCGCACTAGATCTATGCTTTCTTTACTTAGATCTTTAAAGATCACAGCTTCATTAGTCAAATCTATGAGGTAGTTTAGTCAAGTTTCAACCAGTTAGATACTGAAAATTCTTGCATTCAGCTTCTCGCACGTTCGGCACATACATAATATCCGCATGTATGCGGAACCCACCTGTGCGTGTGCTAGATATACCTGGGGCCGGATGCAAGATTTATTGAATACTTTTTTTGTCTAGAATTAGTTAGTGTAGTATGGCTTAGGAATGACGTTCCTTTTGGAATAGCCGGTCATTTTTTAAAAATTCTCAGTGACAACGGACCGTTTTAACGACTCACCTCGCGTGCTCTGATGGTGACACGTATTAATTTGGTGGACCATATATAATCGTTTTGAGGGTTCTATGCCTTGCCCTTATCTTAAACATGTAAAAAATATATTTGGAATCTACAAAAAACATGTGAATGTCATTAATTGTGATACGTGTCATTATTACTTGCATCACGTGCAGTGATGGTAACACGTGTTACCATTTTAAGAATTTTTCTTACAAACGGTTGGTCATTTTAAATGACTAGTCGTTTATATTTAAGATGGTGATACGTGTCATTATCACTGTATGTGATAGTATCATTGCGTGTGATGGTGACACGTGTCACAATTGGTGAAATTCACGTGTTTTTTTGTAGACATCATGTGTATTTTTTACATGTTTGAAAGAAGCATCCTTTTCTTAAAAGCAAACGGTTGGTCGTTCAAAATGACTAGCCTTTTGTAAAAGATTTTCCTCTACTTGGATATTATGGCATTGAACTTGTGAGTTGGTTTTATAATGGTCGATTATATTAGATC
Source organism: Ehretia macrophylla (assembly GCA_037974665.1). NCBI lineage: Eukaryota > Viridiplantae > Streptophyta > Magnoliopsida > Boraginales > Ehretiaceae > Ehretia > Ehretia macrophylla. The sequence goes on along the minus strand of CM075776.1, from coordinate 21,634,652 downwards.
ACGTATCTATAAAGTTCACACGTCCCTCTCACATGCAATCTCACATACAATCAAACGATATGGATGTTTATAAATTTTTCTAAATGAATGCAATAATAAGTAAGAATGAACTTACAAACATAACAGTCGTTTGTATGATCGAGACTGCATGTGAAAGAGGCGTATGAGCTTTATGCGCCTCTAATATAATTATCGGTGGTAAGACCGACCCTAGGTAAAGAATTTGTAACATGCGCGGAATGCACGTGAGCTCTGTACCGATGTACCCGCTATGGCAGGGGCGAAACTAGAATTTTAAAATTGAGGGGCCAAGATTTAAATAAAACATTCATGACAAGGGAAAAAAAATAGGGCGGCTGTTAATTTATTTTTAATGATACTATATAGATTTTTTTAACGACAATAATTTTTTTTAACGATATTACATAGACTTTTTTCAAAAAAAAAATTTGGAAAGCGGGGGGGGGGGGCCGAAGTCCCTGCCAGTCCCGGCCTAACTCCGCCCCTACGCTATGGGGTCTTGAGCTCTAGGTAACTGTTGTTATCTGGTGCGCTCAAGACCACGTGATCATGATGTGTCCCACTTGTCATTCTTATGTAATATATACACCGTTGCTCTAGTCAACTTGTAATTTTTGAAAATTTACTAATTCTTTTTGCTGATTGAAAATTTCCTACTTTTTATCAAATTTGATATAATTTTGAAGATTCAACCTATGTTAGGTTGAAACTACTGCTAAACCATGAATATGGATGTTTAGGAGTGTTGTGCAGTTAGGAGCTTCATGTATTGTATTTATTACTTAGTATGAAGATTTCTTGATTTCTTCAAATTTATATTTCTTCACTTTAATTTTCTCTATTTATTGAGTTTTCCACTTCCTTGATAACATCACATTCTTGTGTAGTAAAAAATGATTATATATGTTGTATATAATGTAATGTGTAATGTCATTAAAGAGATAAAAAACTCTATAAATAGAGAGAGTTGTGTTAAGAAATGTATATTTGAAGAGATCAAGAAATCATACTCTCAAATTATCTCAATTCTCTCTTGCTTTCATATCATTTTAGTATCGTTTTCATAGTATTTTAGTATTAAGTTTACAACACTCACGCTATTGTGCCTAATTTTTTATGAAAGAAAGAAAGATGAACATAATCTAAATGGAATGGCAGCTGCAGAAACGAGTTCCAAAGATACTCAGCTAAGATGAGCAACATAAGACGTACTATTCTTGGTCAAGACTTACTAACATGCATCTTGTCTTACTAACATGTATCTATGGATGTGCTGCACACACATCTAATTGTACGGTGTGTATAAGTCTGGCTTTGCCAAGACATGCCATATATGACATTTTCTTGGTTTAGTTTGATTTATATGCATCGCGTCGTTGGATGTGCGCGTATAGTGCTTCTATTTGGTTTGCATGACGCACGTGTTACACACGCACATCTAGCGGTGCGGTGTATATAAGTTTGACTTAACCAAGATGAGCTACATAAGATAGAGTTTTTTTGGTCAAGCCCGATGTACATGTATCGCATCATTGAATGTGTGTGTAGTGTGTTCACGTATCTATGCACATGCTGCACACACTTATCAAACAATGAGGCATATATTACTCCGCATAGCCAAGACGAGCTACAAAGGACATCTTTTTCTTGGTTGAGCTTGCCTTATATGCATCGCGTTGTTAGATGTGTGCGTGCAGCAGATATAGTCGATTTGCCCACTTATGCATGTGCCACACGCGCTCATCTAACGGTGCGGTGTATATAAGTCTACCTTAACCAATAATTTTCTCGATGGATCTTATCTACTCGCGATTATGGATTAATAAACACAATTTTGATCATGGGAAAGGAATGATCAAAAGGGCCATCCGTTGCACAGATTACACACTCGCACTATATAATTCATGACATTACATTCAGCCTCCATTATAAACAATCGCACTATTATTAGTGGCTCCAAACTCGATCAAAACTTTTAACATTTCAAACCCTTCCTGTAATTAGAATCTCAGCTTCATAATCATTTGATGATTAATCCTTTAGCCGTTCAAAATTTTCGTAGAGTCTGATAGAGGTAAATCAATGATAAAACTAATATCTATTCGTAGATTGATGTTGTCACCATTTAAGAAATGGTTTGAAAATTCAGGGATGCCTCGTGGATTTTATATTGTTAATAAATATTCTTCACTTGTGAAAAATAATGAAGGGAGGCTAACATATGAAGAATGTTATACTTAATGAGAATTGATCTCGAGATTTCTCACACTCTAATCAAGAACCGTATCACTAGAGCAAATATTTGACGCCCTTTTAATTCATACAGTGATTATTTGTAACTTTTGTATATGTATTGCAGAGTGGAGTGGAGAGCATGAGGTCACTGGAGAAATTTATTGGAAGCATGGTGTTTGGATGGGCTATCCTCTATTTAGTTATTTAGATATACATATATAAATATATCTCTTTATATTCTAAGCCGTATTTTTGCCTCGCATGTATTGATTGTCAGCCCACATGATGATTTGAACATTATTTACATGTATTTGGATCATATTCAGTTGGATTCTTTGAGAGATTTTGGAGGGGACTTTTGTATTAAAGACTCATTGTGAATGAGATTATTGTTCTCTCTTTGTCTGCGCGCGCGCGTTTGTGTTGTGTATTTGATACGAAATTAGCACATAAATTTAGTTAAACTTATTCTTTGGGGGTGCTGTAGTTGTAAATGAAAGAATGTTTCTAAATCCACCCCTAATTATGAGGGTGATAGACTTCTAAGGGGCAAAGTGATGTTTGAGACAACAAACTAGAACTCACCAAACGTTTATTGGTAATTTTTTTTTCTTGATAAGCAAGAATTTCGTTAATACTAAAAATATTTACAAATGGAAAACGTTTATAGGTGCTAAGTTTTCTTTTTAATCTTTTGTCGGGTAAGTAAAGATTTCATTGATACCAAAAATATTTACAAATGGAAAACGTGTATGGGTACTTATTAAAGTAGATTTTCGCAAACCAATTTTCCGCCACACTGGATAATTCAATTGGATAGAATCAGTGAGCCCATGAGATGAGAGTCGTGGATAGTGGGCCAACTAAACAAAATAGGCCCATGCGATCGAAACTTAACTGACAATGTTTTTTGCAACTCAAGCAAGATGTGTGGAATCTGTGACTGGATCTATTTGATCCAACGATACAACTATCCAATACAGGTTCGATTGTGTCTGATCCAGAAGATTATAACATCTACACAGTGTACTGTTTTGAAACTGTTTAACAGAATTTGGCCCAATAGGATCTAATACAATTATACAAAGGGCTCTAGGGTTTTTTATTTCCTAAACGGGTCCTCCTATATATATATATATACATACGTATATAAATGTTGGTTTATTAAAAATATACAAAAAAAAATACTTCGAATTGTTGATTAACCATCAAAGATGGCTTAGAAAGGAACCTAAGGACTCTATTATTCTCTTGCATAACGTTATTGGTAAGATGTCGGCCATCGATTGTTCGACCCAACAGTATGCAAATCAATATTCTTCCATTTTAGGTTAAAGACGGTAAAACATCAAAGCTAGAGCCTCTTTTTCAATGTTTTCATATTTGATTTAGCAAGAATATTATTAAAATTCGGATCCAATTCCAACTACAGTGTATAGCAAGAATACTTTTGGTGCCTATCCAGTTACAATTTATAATGTTATGAGAAAAATTAATAATGATGAAATGATGATACAGTTATAATTAAATAATTTAAACTAATGAATATAAATATCATATAACTATATTATCATTTTACAACTATTGATTTCTTGTAACGGTATGTTAATGCAACAATTGGCCGGTATATATGGGAATCAAGTATGTTGCAATCAGGAAAGAGTTATAAGCTTAAATGCCTGGCCAGCTATGGGCTACACTTTTTCTGGTTGCTTTATTATTTATTAAAAGATACTGAACTTAAAAGTTTTATATCAAAGCACTTAAATGAGTTGGACCCAGAACACAAATTCGCATAAAATCATTGGATGGCCCAAGCATTCAAGTGAAGTTTTATTGTTTTGGATCAGAAACTCATAATAATGTAAGCTTCTGAAAATGAGGGTTATACCCTCATCAACATTGACTGAGCTATATAATCTCCCTTAACGAATTGACTTTCGTGCCTTGACTAATAATATATATTCCTCAAATTTTATCTCTTAATTGGTATTAAGTAAGAAGTAATATATATTTCTAACCACCTCAACACTCCTTCTTGGCTTAGTTACCCAAACACGCATCTTGATTAATTTATTTATTCTTTTTTTTTTTGCCCAAAAACTATCTCTAGGAATAGGAAGCTCTTTGGACTCATAGTAGCGATGCTAAATCGCATGACACATGACTGCTAGAGGAGGTATGATCTAAATTAATCACACAAAATCTACAAAAATTGACCTAAAAAATTTAACTTCCTAATTAATTTAAACCCAAAATGTGAATAAATTTTTCATAAATATCTTAAACATTCTATTACAAGACTAACCCGACCAGTATTAGTTGGTCTGCAATTTTCTCCGAGAACCCTATAGCTCTACCACATCAAAACATAGATGATGTCCCCAATGTAGAAATACACGTGGATAAACACATGGGAAAACTTTGACAACGATATCAGATGGTGGTTAATGCTTTGACTGGGTAGTAGTAGTACGATCTTGAGGGACGGGACTAGGGCATGGACTTACTGTTAGCAATAAAGGTTGGGGGGTATGGCACACCCATAAATGTGCAACCATCCATTATAGCCATGAGAGGGAAGCTTTCTTTGCCGACAGTTTTTGGACAGATTGTTATGTTTCGAATTTAAAACTTTAATATTACTTGCGAGATATATTATTACTAGGATTTTGTTTGTGAAACTCTTGTTATGCGCTAAGAAATTATTATTTAGATCTCTTTTTTACTGTCTCAAAATAATTAACTTAAGTTATTTCTTTTACTCACAACACCATTTATAATAAATCACTCAAATACACTATTTACCACCAATGTGAGTATTACACATTTCTCCATTAAAAATTTGACATTCTCGTCAATGGCACATATCAGCAGGTTATAACACACATATTTACTGATGTTAATTTGAGGATTTCTTAAGAATCCTTATATATACATTGATCTGCTCAACATGTCGAGCTAATCGGAAACACTTCCTAAAACTCTGGTTCTTAACAACATTACATTACTAAAGACGATGTTCAGAAAGTCGAATGAAGATATTCAAACGTTATATATGCTGCTCTCTTGCATGTAAGCATCTTGCCATGTTCATTAATCTGAACTAAATAAGTCAACAGAGATTAATTTGTTGTTGAATTTTTTTTCGTATGTTGCACTCCAATTGAAGTCAAACTGTAATAAGAGAAGGAAGATGAGATTTATCGAAATGACTTAATGTTCTCCATTGTTTCTTGGTTGACCAAATGAAATGATTTACTAAGTGGTAATGTGATCCTTACAATTCTTGTTTTTTGCGAGATTTAAAGAAAAATTAGATTTGTTTTGGTCTATTCTACACAATTTTTTCTCTAACTGTTTGTCCGGTTGTGAAATAAAAACTAAATCTTACATGCTATAAAAATTACTTGTGTATTAAATGATCGAATAATCGTTTTTCAAGAAAAAACTATTTAAGCATAAAGAAGTCCGGTAACCAAACCGGAATGCAAACAGTAGAATTGAGAGTCTAGGTCTCTTCTAAAAGTGCTCTTTTCTCGTACGCTATAATGTGCTCAATTCCAATTAAAAGTTCACAGTGCTTTCATACAACATGAACCGACAAGCATTTCTCATATATAACTAGCCATGAATGATGATTCTGATCAAACAAGGAAACATTATTTTAAACAACAAAATTTAACCAAGTCTTCATAATCTAATAGCTATCACCTAGGACAAATAAAGAACATCATGCACAATTGTACTATAATAGAATATCATGCTCAATGTCACTCAACTCCAGAATTAGTTGGTTTTTCTTGAAATGTATTGAGGTGTAACAGTTGATTAAATATTTAAGGATAAAGTACTGTTTTGGTGCATACTGTGACAGCGGTACAAAATTGATGTAAACGTCAGTAAGTTTTGTGGTCAAGAATCTTTGTAACAGTAGAGACAATTTATGATAAAATTAAGGTTTTTTTGGTAATTTAGAAAGAAAAGTGTTGATACATGACAAACCATCAAGCCGAGCAATGTAACCAATTTTGAATCTCTCTCGTGGCATCCAACAGCGCATGATGCTATATAGTTCTTAGTTCAAATTCAAATATATTAAAATAACTTAGCACAAGTTTAAGTTTGTTGAATTCAGCCAAAAAGAAGTTTAATTTTGTTGAAAATGATGCCTAACCTATGACTCAATTAATACTCTAGTCAAACATTAGAATCAAACACTGCCATCCTAGGAAAGAAAGAAAGAAAGATGGGATTAATCCTAAATTAAGGAATATTAGACGCGTCACCCATGAATGTACACAAGAACGAATGAAACATCTTATTTTAATCATCTAATGCACAAAAGAATTGTATAATATCAATGTGAATTCTCAATCTCAAAGAGTTACTTCAATGGTAGAGTGTTACATGGTGATTGAAAGTAATTGTGTTGTAAAATTCATTTAATTTACAAATAAATTTTATGAAAATTTGTATTTATAAATGAATTTTTTTATTTAGAACTGTAATTTGTAATATATGTGGAATTGAAATTAACAAATATATTTTACTCAAATACATTTTCTTTATTCTATTGGAATTAGTGAAATTTAGGAATGATAAACAAGAACTTTTAAGCTATTCAACTAGCACTAGCATGGATTGATAATACTTTGACTTATTGATTAATTATTTTTTTCGTGTTTTATTAAAAGAAAAAGGGTTAAGGAGAGGGTTTCAAATATTTTTTATTTTTTATCTTTGTATTTAAATTAAAGTTAAACTTAAGTATAAAGAAAAATCTAGAGAGGTAATTTTGTCTTCAAAATATAGAACTAACTTAAAAAATGTGAATTTGTAAATTTCATCTCTTGAGTAAGGATTTGTGTTAGGCTTGAGTGAATCCAAGATTTACAAATCCTAAATTTTTAATTTTTTAAAGTGCTGCTTCCAAACATAAAAAATTAGATTTGCAAATGAATTCCGCAAAATTTTGTAAAATTCATTTATTCCAAATAGTATGTTAGAGAAAATTTGCTCACATTTTCGAGTTCGAATAAGTAAGAAGTTAATTTTTTTGAGTCCAATTTTGGTAAACTTTGTGTTTTCTTAATTCAAACCATGCCTTCCCTTAACAAATTAAAATCACAGGTGGACCTATATATGGACAACAGGAGGTTACAATTCTCTCTGACCCCGAGAGTGGAACGATTAAGGCATTCGTTAGGGGTTTATATTTTTTGAAGATGCGTATATTGTTAAAGTACTCTTAGGTTGATAAATCCATTTAGTTCCTGCTTTAAAAAATTACTTATATATGAGTGCTAAATTTTAAGATTTTAGTCCCTACTAATAACATTTGGATTCGCTCTTAAATAGAATCATATATTATAGAATTTGATACTCTTAATAAGAACGTAAAGAGCTTCCTAAACAATCATTCTTGTCAAAAAAAAAAAATGTGAACTCAAGAAAAACCTAGATTGGACCCTACTACCAAGGCAGCTAAGACCAACCTTTCAATGTATATTTGAGGACGACTTGCCACCATAGTGGGTCTACAAATTTAATGAGTTGGTCACTGAAAAATCATACAAACTGCACTATTATGTACCAGAAGCCATTTATTACCTTACCAATGCAAGAATGTGAGTAGATTCAGTGGTTTAGATTCTTACACCCAACTAGATACTTCAACTAGTGAGTAAATGTGAGGGCCATCCATGATTGTATTGTGCGAGTCATGACTTGATTGACCTAACTGTAAACATTAGCTTAGATTCCATTTTATTTTCTCAAGACATTTAAGAAGTTACCAAAGAGTTTGGGTCAAGCTGCCTTATTTATTTAGGCATATATCTATTAAGGTAGTTAAATATGAAAAAGGCATATATTTTTTCTCTTTCTTCTTCTATTTTTATCTGCAATGGGTAGATAAGAATATATTTTACTTTCAATTACAGTTGTGAATATACATACAAACTTCACATAATGTGTCACAGTCGAATCATTTGACAGCCAAACGTAAGATAGACTCAAGTAGATAAAATCCCAAATTCACTATTGGAAAAGCGAGTTGCAAAGAATGTTTATTGTTTTCTTTTCTTTTTCTCTCATCATCGCCATCCTCTTTTGTTTCTTTAAAGGCGGGGGGGAGGGAAAGGAAAACATGATGTCTTTGCGTAGGGGAAGGAGGGCATTGAGGTACTATTGGGTACATAAAATCAGAAATTACACTGTCTATTCACATATTTTTGGAGTGGTGTTTGTACTAACTTGCGACATGTTAAAATTTTGCATGATATTCCAAATCGATAAATGTTTTAATTTCTAGGGTTTTTGTTGGGTAGGTTGGTTTCTTCAATTAATCTATTATGTCACGTCTCTTGACCAAAAAAAAAAATATATATATATATATACTAGTAATTCATTAATGAACATTGTCGTAAAGGGCTCATAATGAATTCCCTCTTCAATGGGAAGTATGATCACTTCAATCTGCATAGTCAATTCATTATTATTGTGGAAGCTTCCCCCTTAGGCGTTACTATTGTGATTGAGATATGTAAAAGTGAAAGGAAATTTCCTAGTCTAGCAAAGAGAAGCAACACGATCTCCAAATGTCGGACGGAACGGTTAAGTAATAATTTATCGTGACAAAAAATTTTGAGATTAAAATTAATTTTTTTTTTTATCTCATTTGATTGATCTAAGACATAAATCGAAGCATACAATTACACCACAAAATTTAGAATTTGAGATGGATCTAATATGATTTGGTGAGTTACTCGTGGAATCACTCTGCATGCAAAAGCAGGTCCAATGTGGAGTATAGCAGCACCTGGGCAAGGTGAACAGAAAAGAGGAGTTGGGTGATGAAGAAACCACATGGGGCTATGCAAACTTTTAACCCGTGCATTGGTGCAATGATCATTCTTCTACACGCTTTCCCTCGAATAATGCAATCTCATCTCTTACCACAACCTTTTACAAGGGCCACATTATCTTATTCCAATTGGTAGGTTCCAGTCCAAGGGTCAGCAAAGATTTTCAAAAGATGTTTTAAAGTAGGAAAAGTGCAGCCAACAGCTCATTGCTGTTACAGTCTCCAACTAGCCCTAGATGCTATTCAGCTAGTAGGGTTATATATCACGAGATTTGATCATGGTGTGAGGTCGAAGGACTTCTAAGAGTGTATTCCGTCTTTAGCACCAAAATAAACGAAAAGAATGCAACCCACTCAACATACACAAAGCTTTGAAGAGAGTTCACAATTTGAAAATTACAAAGACTCGGGTGATAAAAATGCTTTTCTTCACAAGCTTCAATGGCCCAAAAACAGATAATATTGTTTACATCTTTCATTGACTAGGTAGCATAATACAATCAGAAACCAATGTAAACATTATTCTGGTTACAACTTACAGGTATAAATGGTTGCATCATCTGCTACCCTTCTACCCTTAGCTCTCTTGCCTAAGCCCCGGAGAAATCCCATTCTCCGGAGGACACCAAGAAAAAAGAAATCATAGTAGATCGATCGAGATACTACGCAAAAATTCACAGACGAAGAACTTAGTAAAATTAAAGAACTAATGTAATTATGCAGCAGTGTTCTTGGTACTGCCCTAGCTGTATAATTGTATCTTCTGCTTTGGTTCAACCAAGCTCTATGCCGGCTCTGAAGAAACCCCATTCTCCTTCCAGCGTCAAGGAATAATAAAACTTGAAATCGATTAAATAACCACACAAAAACCCAGTAGACAATAATATGGCTGAAATCAGAACTAATATACTACTATTAACCCAAACTATGTAGCAGTTTTCTTCTTACTGCCACAGCTGTGTACACTTAAGCAAGAGAGATTAGTAGAATAACATCAGAAAGTCGATGATCTGCTAGATGCATAGCTTCACTGACTTCATCTACTCAATTGAAGGTAAACTAAAAATTAACCTCCATGCTCTACCCATTACTAGGAAAATTGAGCTCCAACACCTTAGTTGGATTCTGCATCGAGTATAATAATTCATCCAGGTTCGAGAAAACCCGAGAATAATTATCCTCTATCTACAGACTAATAGAGGCACACCCAACTAAATAAAAATCTCAATCAACCTAGTTCTTACTAGCAACTTCTATTGTGTTAGCCAATTAGGTTAACTAGGCCTACCCATATGAACAAGTTCCTTATGCAGATCTAATACGTTAGACTTCCACCTTCCATACCACGTTATTCGTGCTGCTATCATGAGTCCAATGCCGCAACCTTTGCCCTGTGAGCTGCAAGAGCAATCTCACTCTTTGCCCTTTCATCTTGAGGCAGTTCGCATGTTTCACTGACAGAACCTGATCTTAAGTCAGCCGGGGGAATGAAACAGTCCATGGATAAGCCTGGAACATTGAAGGCAACCTCTTCGATGGTCCAAGCTTCTTCCATCCTTGTTTTCGTATGGCTCATTGCCGTCTCCCCAAATCGGAAAAGTGTTGCCACCGTGCGCCCAGAGTGGGCAATCATGATTCCTTCAACAGGGCGGTAATCATCTAGGAAAGAATTAATTGTCGTCTCCCAGTAAACTGCCTCTCCACCATTAGTTTGAATGCGAGTAAGATGTGAATCCTCCATATGAACAAGCAGTCCAGTCTTTTGACTGAAGTAGCCAAACAGGACATGTCTTATGATCTCTGCCGGACCTTCACTCCTGGCCCTCAATGTTTGAGGATCAGTAGAAAGCTTGAGGATGAAGCAGTCCTCCCCATTGATCCTTTTCTCTCCAATGCATTTAGCATCGGCAAACATAGCAGCAGTTGTCCTCGGATCAAGACCCTGTAAAGAATAAAATTGACATCTCCAAATGATCAGAAGAGCAGACATATAAAACAAACCATAAAACATAGTGCAAAGAAAATCTTCACCTGAAGGGCACGGCGCAAAGGCCTAGCCGGACCCTTTGCAGGGTGAGCACCAAGCCACGGTGTGTGCCTCCATACAAGCTTTCCATTGCACCCTGCGTGCACCTTGCTTCCTCCAACTGCTAGCTCCACATACCACATGTCGGGATTCATCTGCCAGAGGACAAATCCACCAGACTCGGCAGCTCTGGCAGTATTCCTGTTCTTCACTACCCTAGTGGCTGTCTCAAACTCGGAAGTTAACATCTTCAATTTCCCCATCGCATAAGCATTCTTAATAGAATTCTGGAGCTTTTGCCCTCCAGAAGCAGCAGTATATTGCTGCAATATATACTGCGCCGATGACGTTTCCTGCAAAATTGAAAAGCTATCAAATTTTAACTGCTAGACATTTTTAAATATCTTATTCACTCGATGACATAAACATCAGCATAACCAAAAATTGCATGGACTAGTGACTATAACAAAATATACTCATACAGTTAATATATAACGATATTAATAAACTCAACACAACAAACCAAAAACACTAAAGAAACATAAAAATGCAATTATTCTTCAGTCTACGACACTGGTTATTCTGAAGAGACTAGTCTCGTGTGCCTTCCGGGTTTGGGATTCTGGGCCTAAGGCGTGACACGATAGGTAATCATAAAAAGATGTACGTGAGCAAGAGGAGTAAAAGAGAGGCGTACAATAGGAGTGTCTTTGATACTGAGATGAGGTAGAGGATCCACGGTGCTAACGTGCACCGGGGCGAGTGGTGCACCCATGACACCAAGCAACAACCTCAGATCAGACCGTTTACTAGTCAACCCATTCGACGACGCAACCGAGGGCGTCCTAGTCAGCTGCTCCTTCATCCATTGACCCAAACCCGACCCGACCCGCTTCGACCCGCCTATTTCTCCTCCGTCTGGATCCGGACCCTCCATTACTGGCCTCAAACTACCTGATCTCCCTATCAACAACGCCTCCTGATTTGCCACGTAAGCGCTGCTGCTGCTGCTACTCTTCCTCCGCCGCAATAACGCCGTCATCGGTGACCCACTTCTCGCCGGACTCTTCGCCCGTGACCTCGCCGGCGATAATCCCCTCACTACTTCCTCCTTTAACGCAGAAAAAAACCCTTGTTTCTTCTCCATTTTTCGTCGAAATGAGCAAAAGGAAAACACACCCTCTGTTTCTCTCACTATATAGTTTTAGAGAGAGAAATGAAAGGAATAAAAGCGGCTTCTCATCATGGAATGATTTTCTATACAATTAAAATGGCAAAGAAAATTAAAAAAAACAAGGAAAACTAACTATAGATATTCAAAGACTGTGTTAATATGTTGAAAGCAAGATTGGTTGTTGCAGTTGAGAGCTAAGAGAAAAAAAAAATGTTGAAGGAAAATGCAGGTTATGAGAAAGGAAGGGAGTGTGTGTGAACAAGAGTTGTGGAGAAAAAGTGTACTTGGCTTGCTATTGCTGTGCTGGTGTTGGAGCTTTCAGTGTTCTTTGTGCTGGTAGTGGGGAGTGATGTGGAGAGAGAAAGAGAGTGGCTAACACGCGCGGATTAGGGAGTGTGAAGGGTCCACTTGGTTGTAATTACTTAACTAATTGATGGGTACTTTTTAGTGAGTGTCAAGATAACCATGGCGATGGGGCAAGTAAATGGTAGATTGGGAAAACGGTGACTTAATGAGATATTTTAAGTTTGAATTAAAATTTTAATTTTTATTATAAATAAAAAAAAATTAATTTGGGATGTTGTATTTTGTGATTCATATTTAATTGTTAAGTTAATAAAAAAAAATTAATGTGTTCCATTTAATGTTAGCGGGTGATAAATAATTCAATTTATATCCTATGAATTAGTTGAGTGGAGATATTTTTCTAAGTTAACAAAAAAAAAAAAATACTAATTTCTTATAAAATGATATTTTGGTTTTTAGAATTCTTTACTTATTTAAGTAATTTATTAGCGAAAAATCCGTCTAGTAAAGAGAAATTAATTTCTTGATTTATAAGGTCAAAAATATCGTTTGATCTTTATTTTAATTGAGTGATAATTCTCGGCTAGACCTGTCAAGTGTGATTTTTCTTCTATAAGTTGGTCTTTTTCTTTACCATATGCAGTCAGGATCACCCACACTTTTCTTTCACCTTTAAAACATCTAGAAAATTCCTAATATTTCATCTTATAGTTATTTTTTTTCATATGAAATTTTTTTATTGATTTAATAGGGTTCTTTTTTAAAAATATGAAAAATTTATAAGATAGATTTAGAGACTGATTTAGGCATGACATATCTTACCATAGTTTTTTAAATAACGTAAAAATTTAATTAACGAAATTTTACTAATAAATTATTCGATAAAACTCGACAGTTTGCACTAATTGCGTTGGCATTTTCCCATGTGAATTTAGTCTAAATACAGTAGTAATCTTAATTGCGTTTTGCACTAATTTCTGACAGCTTGTGAAGTTTATGTTTAGGGATAGGATCAAATAAAATGCTGTAATTGAATGCATTTATGAGATGAAAAACAATTAATACAGCATATATGAAGCATTAAACACGCATTAAATTAGGCAGCATCTCAATTTACGGAAAAGGAAAAGAAGTATTAATGCTTTTTCCCTTTTGAGAAGGGCTCAGATATAATGGTCTGGTTTCTCAATTTGGTTTATTTAATTAAGAGTAAAATGTATTACACCTTCTTTTATTTTTATAAAATTGCATTATAAACTTTGTATTTTAAAAAAGTGGTGTTATAAAACCTGTGTTATGAAAAACATTGTATATAATCCCCCGCTGTCTATTTTTCTGTCAATTTTAACATAAGTATAATACACACGTTTAAAATACAAATATGACATTTATCAAGATTTAAAACACATGTAGAATAACGAAAATACCCTTTTTAACATCAGTTACTAATTGTCCCTTGTGTTTTCGATAAGGTTGTAAATGACCCCTTGTGTTTTCGACAATGTTGTAAATTGCCCCTTGTGTTTTTTATAAGGTTTCTAATTGTCCCTATATTTTTTATAAAGATGTAAATTGCCCCTTCAAAGATAAGATTAAAAAAAAAATGACAATCCTAAAGAGAAAAACTATTTCAAAGTGATTTTCCTTCGATTTGAAGTTGATTTTGCATTGATTTAAAGATTTTAATCTACTTGTAGAAGAACGTGATTCCAAGTGAAAGTACGATTATTGTTAGTTGCAATATGACTTTGAACTTCAAGCATAAGATTTATATTTTTTATGCTGGATATCAATATTTTGTTATATAAGCTATACGTTTTTTTATTCTTTTAATTAAATGATATTTATTAGTTTAAGGTTGTAGATCTTCTTAGAAGGTAGACTAGCACATGGTTCTGATATTGCAAAATAAAAAATGTTGTAAATACATCCCTCTAATATTAAAAAAGTGATAAATACCCTATTTTGATATCAAAAAAGTTACAAATACCCTCTTTGACTGATTTATCTTTAAACGAGGACAATTTTATCTTTTTACAAGGCTAACTAACAGAGTTAAACAGAATTTGAGTTTGGGGCGTGTATGCAACGTTTTTCATAACACAAGGTTTATAACGCAACTTTTTAAAACACAGGGTTTATGATGCAACTTTGTAAAAATATAAGGGGGTATGGTGCATTTTACTCTTTAATTAACGTTGAAAAAAGAGAAAGTCTTTTGTTGAGAAAGATATGAATGGAGGACATATGTATTATCTTCTAGACATTTTATCTTTGATATGGGTATAAATCAATTCGATCCAAACAATCCGACCCGGTTGGTTGGATCCGAATCAGTCTAATGATGTGACCATCAGGTCGGGCATTGCACGCTGGGTAAAAACAATAATCATTGGATAATATTGGTTGGATATAAGGAAAAGATCCAACACTTGTAACTGGACATCTTACACATTAATTGTTTGACCGTTATTATGGTTAGTATAAATAAACCTATTGAATGCACTAAGCAAAGGTATCTAATCCTCATTAATTGGTATCCTTCTCTTAGTAAATTGTTTGAGCTCGAACATACTGATTTATTCTCACACTTGATGAGGTGCTCAGGTAATCACACCAATTGTCCTTTTACCTTGTTTTGTAAGATTGAGCTGAACTTGGGTTGAAGAACATTCAACCCTTATCAATCTTCAATTGAAAACATTGATTTCTATTATAGTTCACTATGACAAGAGAGAGCCATTACATAATAGAATAAATTACATAACTAGATGAGAACAAACTCTCGAATAGTTAAATGCATAAATAATATTGTTGATATGACTTAGGTCATCTCCAACAGCATATGTAAAAATCACTTTACTCTACATGTAGATAATATATTGGAGATAAACATCTCCAACAGGTTCTTTAAAAATTATCTACTTTATAAAGAATCTCTAAATTTAATTTTCAGCATCTCTACATCTGGAGATGTTGAACAAATACCCTAAATCATTCTCTAAAATAATACGTAAGAAAGACTTTGAAGAAACAAAAATAAAGATTTTTTAAAATAGAGAAACTGTTGGAGTGATATTGAAATATGGATTTTCTAAAATCAGAATGTAGGAAGCTGTTAGAGTTAAATTGAAATATAAAATCCTTACATGTAGAGAAATGACCAAAATTCTCTACATGTAAGGAGAAAAATAAAAAAGCTATTAAAGATAGCCTTAGAATACTATGGAGAAATAAGAAAATAAATCTCGTGACTCCATGCCCATACTTCCTGCCTTTACCCTTTATCTTTAAATTAAGGTAATTTGATTAATACAATTATGTACCGTTTTTCTTATAATGCGTACTTCGATGGGGCTATGTCATTTATAAGCTTTAGGAGCTTAAGAGCAATTTTTTTTATATCTTTTTTTTTTTTGAGATAAATGAATAATTCACATAGTTGTAAGGTCACATTGGACCTATCCATGTCACACAAATATGATTTACTCATAATAACTACCCTAATCTCAAGTGTCGATCCTTAAATATGACATTAAGGTCGAGAACTTAGTGAAATGTTATCATGTAAAATTGAACAATAGACTTTCATATTGTGGTAATTTGTAATTAGGCCCCTAAACAAAGTCAACAAAAATCCTGAGACTTGGGAACTCTTTTAATGACATTGTTTTTCTCGATTATTTTATATCAATTCCCTTGATTTTATGGTTTTTCCCACTTGTAATTTCGTTTACAAAATAACAAATTTTGCACTTGCATCACTATAACTTCTAAAGTTTAATACCATAAACATAAAAGAAGAAGGAAATAGAAAAAAATCTTAAAAGAAAAATTAATCCCCAGCTCAGCCAAACACCATATTGGCCCTATTGATTTAGCTTAAATGACATTACAGTCGCATGTTAATTTGGTTGTAAAATTACAGAAGCAATAAATCATACTAATTTTTTAAGTAAAAACTATTATGAAATAAAGTAACTGGTCACGGCCCACACGGTGGTAATGGTCCCGGTTAAAGAAGTTTGAACATCAGACTGGACATCTTTTGACCATACGATGTTCCTTCTTTTTAGTTTCTTTTGCTTTTTCCTTTGTTTCTCTTCTCATGGTTCCCTTTGCCTAGAGACTTTTTAGGAGTGAATTTGTACATAATATTATAGTAGTTATAAATTATTTATACAGCAATAAAAATAATAATAAGTATAATTTTTAATTATTGAATTTTGCTTATAATATTATGATTTTATAAAAAAAATTCTCATCCTACTGTTAAGATAGCAAGCAAAAATATATTGTAAAACAATGACAAAAAAAAAAAAACATATATTGTAAATGAGATGAAATGGGAAGCAGATTCTCTCCCATTGCAGTTTCTTCGAAACTGAATTCATAATGCTAAAGAAAACCTCCTAGTGTAGGGAGATGGAAATTGATCTTCAATCTATTATTATTTGATCCTTCTTATAATATTATTCTTCTCGAATGTTATATAAAAAAAATTATAATATTACAAAAATATTCATTTCCAAAAGAGCAATCGGACGATGCTATTTCAACTTCAACACATTTTTTTTTTTTTTTGGTCAAAAAAAAGAAAAATCATTAAAAAAAATCAAAAAATACAAACTTGTCCAACCCTTGTGGGATTGAAGTCCTGATTTAAGAGATACATCAAATGGGGTGGGATACATGACATCCAATTGATAGGCAAATCATTCCTACGCTTACTCTTTGCTAACCAATAGCATGGTTTGTTGGTCGTTCTTCTGATGCACGGAGATCTCAAACTTGGATTTCCTGCAGCAATCTCTCTGATATCCTCTACAATGGTGTTCGCTCTCCAACCAAGGCCAAACTTCGGAGTATCGATTGCTTTAAGAACGCCCTTAGTATCACTCTCAATGGTGATGCTTGCCTGATGTATCTGACTCACAAAGAGATATGCACAACGAATTGCAAAGGCTTCAGCTTCCTCGGCCGAGAAACACTGAATAGACGCAGTCTACCCAAACAATAAAGCTCCTTCCCAATCCCTATCAATAAAGGCAATAGTGGTTTTTCTATCATTTCCATATGACGCATCAACAATCACTTTTATCGTACCTGGCACAGGTAGACTCCATTGAACGACCTCTTCAAGGCTATTATTTTCCCTCGTGGCCCCACTTCTCTATCTCATATTCTCTTCACAGAACCATTCAAAGATAGCACATTTAGTTCTCACAATAGCTTTTGAAATATCGATATCCTTACCATTTATAACTGTACCATTTCTTTCTTTCCAAATCTACCAGCAACACAATGCAAATTTGGTAGATGCTTCCTCCTTGCAGTATCTTGCTTGACAGCACCGATTAATAATGTCCAAAAAACACTCACAGAACCTTACCAATCCTACTGGATTAAAAGTACACTGCAAAGGGGAAGGACACCAAAATCTTTGCACCCATGGGAAAAAAAAGAAAAGACACTCGACCGTCTCCACATTGAGATTGCAAATAGAACAAGTAGGTGAGGCCATTGATCTCATTCAAAAGCGATTTTCTTGAGTTGGGAGGCAATTCCTGCAAGCTTTCCAAATGAAGAACTTAATCTTCGGCGGGACATTGAGGGACCAAATCATCTTCCAAACTTCCTTCGACACCTGGAAATAGGAGCTTGCACGATCAGATCCATCCTGATCCCTCTTACAAAGGCCTTCCTTAGCAACATAATACCCCGATTTCACAGAATACACTCCCTTCTTACTTGGGTTCCACACCACACAATTCTCTCTCTCTAACAAGGGTAGATACGTTGCCAAAATAAGATGAGTTGTCCGTCACTCAAATAAATTCCTGATCATCTCTTCATTCCACTTCCTTTGGCCCTAAAACATCAGCTCATTAACCCATGTTGGTTCATTCTGTTCCTACTACTGCAACGACCCCACTCCCGCTAAGCATTTATACTTCCAGATGTTAATACTTTTACCATTATCAATTCTCCACTCATATTTAGTTTTGAGAAAGTCCTTCCCTTGTCTAATGCTGCTCCAAGCCCATGAGGATTGTCTTTTAATCTTGGCATCCTAGAAATAACCGTTTAGGAAGTAGATACCCTTGAGGATTGATGCCGGGAGACTATTCGGGTTCATGAGAATCCGCCAAGCTTGCTTGGCAATAAGTGCAAGGTTAAAGCAGAAAAGATCCCTAAATCAAAGGCCACCTTCGAATTTAGGTTTCTTCAGCTCTTCCCACTTAATCCAATGCGTTCTACATTCTCCATTTCTTCCCCACCAAAAATTTGTAGCCATAGAAGAAAGAGAGTTGCAAACTTTTTTCGAGAACATGAACAAAGCTATCGCATACGCAGGCAAGGCCATTAAAACTGCTTTAATGAGGACATCCTTCCCACCATCTGCGAGGAGGATGTTCTTTCATCCTTGAAACTTAGCAGCACATTTTTCCTAAACCCATCCAAGGGCTTCAATTTTTTATCTTCCCCATTCTGCCAGAAAGCCCAAGTATTTTCCAATCTTATCCGACTGTTTGACTCGGAAGATCTCTACAATTCCTTTCTCAGTACCATCTGGCGTATTTGGCCTAAAGACAATAGATGACTTATTCAAATTCAGGCTCAGGCCAGAGGCAAAACAATACCTATAGATCGTGTCCTGCAAGACAATCGCTTCTTTGTAGTTTACTTCAAAGAAGAAAATCGAATCATCTGCGAACAGCTAGTGAGTCAATGAGGGGCAGTGCTTAGTAGTTTGATAGCCTTTCAACATCGATCGATTAAGGTGCCTTTTAATCAGCGCAGAAACAGCTTAGGTCAAAATGAAGAACAAATATGGGGAGAGTGGATCCCCTTGTCTAATGCCTCGAGTCGGGAAGATTGTTTCAATTGGACTACCATTAAAGAGGATATTGTACGACACCGATGAGACACACTTCATAATCCAATTAATTTACACCTCATGGAAACCCATTCTTTTGAGGACTCCTTCAATAAAATCTCATTTAACTCGATCGTATGCTTTGCTCATTTCAGCTTTGAGGATAACATGACACTTTTCTTTCTCCTTCGTATCCAAGAGGCTGCTTCTTGTGCCACAAGGATATTGTTCTAAATCACTCTACCTGGGATAAAAGCAGATTGCTCGAAGGAAACAATTTTATTCATCAGGGGCTTAAGTCTGTTGACCAGAACTTTGGAGACCACTTTGTAAAGAAAATTAGAGTAACTAATAGGTCGGAAATCCCCAATCATCTGGGGGTTCTTGACTTTTGGAATCAGAACAACATTCGTCTGGTTGATCAAGCTCAAATTGGTCCCATCCCAGAGGGCACTATTGACAACCCTAACCACATCATTGTCAATCAGATGCCAAAACTTTTGAAAAAAGACTCCTGAAAAACCATCAGGCCCGGGTGCTTTCTTAGCACCCAAACCCCACACAGCATTCTTAATCTCCTCATAAGACACTGGTTTGACAAGATCATCGTTGTCAATAGTGAAATAAAGCTAGGGAGGGAGAGGAGCAGCAAAGACTACTTGTCACAAGCAAATTCGGAAATGAAAGATGTCTACTGAAAGCCCTCAGTGGATTAAGTAAAATAAAAAATAGAGGAATTTTTAACGTAGCATGTGCGCTAAAGTTTGAGGGCTCGCTAAGGAGTCAAGCTACAAAATATAATGGACTTCACATTTTCATTTCTAGCACGTGAAACTAGCACACTAAACGTCTTATTTTTTAAGACAATTCCCTCACTAAGAACAAAACACAAACTAATAGGAGTTTCTGAATTCCAATGAAATCGCCACTCGTTGAACCATACTTAAAACTGTTATAAAAAGCTAAAGATCATTACAAATGATTTTATGCAATGGTTTGCCTCTGGCATATCACCCCGTTATAAATTCTCTATTACAATAATTTTTTACACCGTCACAATTAGACTATAATTTCAATATTGTTACAAAACAACACTCTCATGCAATTATTAACAAAAAGTAATAAAAAATTTAAGTGTTATATTTAAATAAAATTGTTGCAAAATTTTTTAATTTATAAAATAATTAAAAACCGTTGCAATAGGTGAACAACGGTCTTTTTATTTTTCAATTAAAGTGTTATTAAAGAACTAAAATATTATAGTAAAATAATGATTAGTGCGATAATAAAACAAGGGCGGGGAGCGAATTAGTAATTTAATGTTTAAACTTTGCAATAAAGGATATGTGGTTAGATTTAGTTACTCACATAATTATGCTCAGAATGTCCTATTTCATGTTTGAATATGGGTATATTATTGCTTAAACTCTGTTCCATGTGGATTAAACTTAGGGTTTGGTGTAATCTTTTCATTTGTCACGTATTTATCTTTGCAAAAGTAGATATTAATTGAGTGAACCATTTGAAGAAAAATTCTTCAAAATATCTAAACAAATATCCGGGCAAAATTACATATATGCGAGTACCACTCTACACAATTACAACCAAATGTTCAAATGAACGTTTTTAAGAAAAAGCAATGATCCTACTTACCCCCTTTATGAAACGTGAATTACACCAATGGTGGTGCAGTGGTGTAGTCAAGCTGTAACCATTGTCGATCGGATCTAAGAAATTGACTGGTTGTTAAATAATTGTGGTGCTAGATCTTCTTTACTTTTCAGTTTAATTGTGGAATAATTTCTTTAATGTTGGCTTTGTGATGAGCATATTGTACGATTGACTGATAAATGTCCACCGTGCACGGTACAGGTAGATTCAACACCTAATTTGTTGGACTTTTGTCACAAAGTCTTGCTCAAAGGTCAAAAGCTCCCAAAGTGGTGCGGCTCCTCTTCGTATAAAGGCTCTTCCAATCGGGTTTCGATATAACTTTTTCAGGAAAATTAATAATAGTAAAATAACAATTAAAAGCGGAGTCAAAATTTAATGATTAATGGAATGCACTTTATAATTAATGAGGACACTCAGGATCTATATAATGAGTTTTTTCTTTTAATAAGAAAATAATTTTTTTCAAATTCAGGATATGTATGTACACACTCTCACCATAATGTGGCTATGTCATTGGTGATGATATTTTTTGGGGGGTCAAAATTGGCGGTAATGTAATTGTAATGAAATAATTTATATTATCGAATACAAATCAAATAGCTGTATTATTGACCCCAAAAGTCATCCCAGTTGGTTTGTGGGAGTGTTGTCCAACCAAATAATTCGGGTTCGACTCTCCACAACTACTGAGACTTTACCTTGATTTACTTGGTGTATGTTTTGGGTCGGACCGCTGTACTCCCGAAGTTTTAATTAACACATAATCGTTAGGCCGTACGTTACTAAACTGGTAGGTCTATCCCGACCAATCCAGAGGGGGCTAATTTTGTAAGGATGTTTCTCAGGATTATCAAAAAAATAAAATAAAATAAAATAACTGCATTATTAATTCACTACCATTGATTTCTTTTTAAAAATTATGAGAGGATACATATCCCTTTGGATCACACCTGTGGATAATTATTTTTTTCAGTTAGTTTTCTAGTTATACATTTATTTTCTCTAACCGTTGGATAAACATCTACACTTATGTGGCAAAATCTAGCTTGTGTAGTGCATGGAAGGGATATATACACGGGGAGGAATCTTCTTCTAGTAAGATTGTCTCATAATGTCTGTGAAATTAAATCTTATTCACTTTATAATTAAACTAATTTCAACCATTTAATATGACGTGCATAATTAAGAGATGTTTGATTCACAATTAATTTTTTATTCCCAAAAATGTTGATATACACGGAGAGGACTCTTCTCTTGGTAAAATTGTCTCATAATGTCTGTGAAATTAAATTTTAACTATTCACCGTATAATTAAACCAATCTCAATAATTTAATATGACGTGCATAGTGTTACCTCAAAAACACTTGAACGCGCTCGGATTAGAAAAAGATCCATGCAGAGCTGTGTTTAGAAACCCAAAATAACGTGTCTAACTTTATTGCATAATTTGTTAGATTATTGGGTACAGCTAAGTACGATTCCACTAACTGTAAGACCGGAAAAAAACAAACATCTTCTAAACTTTTCTGCTTTACATCCTTTTCATTTTGTTCTGAAAAGGACAATTTTTGCTTATGCAACCTCTAGCTTTTTAATAACCAAATACAAAGACCTCAATTTGCATTCTAAACTGAGTGCTCAATTTAACGGAATAGTGACCCATTATTTTTGTTGTTATATATTAAGTTAAAATAATTGTTCACGTAGTTACACACAAATTTCATCAAAATCTATACCTTACAGATTAAAGATTAAGATGAAGAGATCAATTAATATATTGACTTCTTTTTCTTTATTAAGTAAATAATTTATGCCTTCTTATAATTTAATATAATAATTACATGCTTCTGATAAATTAAATACCATAGTCTGTTATATATTTTATTGCAATATTATGCTAACAATAATTTTATACTTGGACGAATTCAATCAATTGTGCAGATGAAAGATAGTAAGAAAAGAAAATAGGAGGTGTGAGATTTTGATGAAATTTGTAGCATTGATTGCATTACATCTATTGTAACATAGTTTCCGGGAGAGGTCTTTGGAATATCTGTATTGTGCATCGTACGTAAGCTTCACACATATATAAAATTTATAACTAACAAACATCAGGTGCAGATACTTCAAAACGTTCTAACATTTTAAAGTTATTTTCAGTTTCATGTTGCAACGAAGTATGATCATCTATTACATCCTCAATGATAGAAAATTACTCGAAGATGTGGAATAAAACAAAAGAAAATTTGGCCACTTGAGATTATTGTTTATGGAGAGGCTATATATTAGAAGGTTCAAGTTGATAATGTGTTGTAAATTCCATTTGTACATGTTCCATTTTTTTTTTTTTTTTTTTTTTTTTTGCGTGTTGTCCACCGTTCCATGCACATCGACTATCTCGGTTCGTTTGTCTTTGTACTAAAATCATATTCATAATATAATATAGTATATAGTAATGCCACTTGCTAACAAATTTCTCTTCGACCTTTTTTATTTTTATTTTTTTGGTTCAAAATTTCCCTTGTTTCTCAAACTATGAAAAAATTTCTCAAGAAATCTTCAAATTCTTCCAAAATTTGCATCAAATATATAATGTTTATACATGGTCAATACAAATTTAATCAACATTTTTATTTGCATGATTTTATGAGTAAATGACTTAACACCCTTTGGTGTTTTGTTAAAAGTGCACAATATTCTCCTGTATTTTAAAATATAGCTGATTACCTCCCTGTATTTTATGAAAGTAGCTAAATACCCCATGTGTTTTATAAAATTAGTTGATTGTCTCCCTGTGTTTTCTAACAGAAGCGGGGAGTGTGAAAAAACATAGGGGTAATTAATTACTTTTATAAAACACAGGAGGGTAATCAGCTACCTTTTAAAACATAAGGAGGTATTCAATTATTTTTATAAAACATAGGAAGGTAATCAGTTATCTTTTAAAACATAAGGGGGTATTCAATTACTTTTATAAAATATAGGAAGGTAATCAGTTATCTTTTAAAACATAGGGGGATATTATACATTTTTGACAAAACACATAGAGGTGTTAAGTCATTTATTCTTATTTTATACTTGAAAAAACGTTCTTCTTAAATAGAAACGTGGAATTTTAGTTTCGTTATCTTTTTTCTTTTTTCAGAAAATCCTATGCATATACACTTTTTGTACACACTTCTTACACAAACAAATTGTACAAACACAAAATATCAATTTGACACCCACCTTGAGCCCTAGCAACTATCCGGCTAACTTTGAGAAGCTTCTGACCAATAAACTCTCTTTAAAATCTGAATATGTGAATTTTTTATTGCCGTTCTATTTAGATAAAAAATTATTTTATTCGAAATCTAACTTGCAAATTTCATGGTCTACATATGTATATATACCTAAATATGTCCTAGAATATGTGTAAATATCGCAAATGCATCATAAGATCTTTAATAATGCAATGGTAGTACTTTTGTTTGATTTTGGTGTGTCTTCTGAATGTTCCATCATTCAAACCAGAAAAAATCTTGACACATATTATGAACACATCTATTCAATCAGTATTCTTTTGGATATGTATTGTTAATTATGACAAAAAAGAAAAAAAAAAAGATATATGTTGTCAATCTATATAACAAGTGGGCCATTAACTGATTGAACATGTAATTTAAAATTAGTTTAGTGGGGCATCTTTATAACTTCAAAACTTAGAAAAAAGGACAACAATGGTTCCTTCAGAACCAAGGATCCTTGTTGATCTTTATTTGTAAAAATTCATAGTGTTATAAATTAAAACATAAATACTAAAAAAATAATATTAAAATAAGAGAAAATTTGAGAGAGTAAAATTGTTGATTTTTTCAAGTGTATTTTTTTTTTACAAACTTCTTTTATTTATAGAGTTTTCTACCATCTTAATGACATACTCATTACATTATATTTACATCACATTCCATATACATATAATAATTTCCACTATATAAGAATCCTATAAGCATATTTAACCAACAATTATAGTAATCTTCTACTTAGACAAGGGTCCTATGAATAAATCTTTTCATCTTAATAAATACATAATGATGAATATCCACAACATCGTATTTTCACAACAAGAGAATGTTTTTCATTTCATTACCTCAAAAAAATTGCAAAGACCACCAAGTGCCTTTGTGGCAACGGCACTAGTGTGAGACATAAGTCATATTAATCGTTGGTTTGATGCTTTAGGAGAAATCAATTCTTACAATGTGATGAACGATACATATAGAGTCTGGGTATATATTTATCACGTATAACAAAATTTAAGATTTTTCTTGATATTTTTTTCGAAGAGATCATTCCTCGTGAATTACCAATGCGATTAAATTTTTAATATATGGCATGCTACAACTAGTTTGGAGCCATATAATGTAGTTCAATTGCTAAACTGTATATTTCGTCTTGCTCTTTTTTGCTATCACTCCTTTTTTTTTTTTTGTTAATTGATGAGGGGCATTCTTATTTCTACAGAGATTGTATATCGAGCTCAAATATGAACGAGTGAAGTGCACGAGTCGACCGTTTATGTCAAAGTATGCACCTAACTCATCCATCGGATGGCGCAAGATGGATATATTAGGAAATTGATCTACTTATAACGTTATGATGATATAAATAAAATTTAACAATTATAAATTATTGTTACAGTTATAATAAAATTATGCGAACAGTTTATAATAGTTGGACTATAATATTATGACACTATGAAAAGATATCACAAGACTCATTAGTAGAATTATTCTTCTCCTCAAGTTGTTATCGGCAGAAAAGAAAGGAAATTTTCTCCTATCCGAATCAGGCCCCTTTGGATTGTGACATAAACAATGTAAGTCTCACATATGTTTATGACTCACATTGTTTATAAAAGTGGGTCGAAGGCCATATTCCGGATATGTGTATTTCTCCAAAGAAAGAAAGGGCTAAAAGCAGGCCTTCCAAGGGTACCAAAGCAAATTTTTGATTCCTTCTTGACCCACCAGCAATCTTCTGCTTTACGCGGCATAGCACGTGCAGTGCGTATCTTATTAAAGATCCGTTTTATACAAAGGATGTGAACGCTGGATGTATAGATAATAACTTGATTAAAACACTTCACACTCAATACTTTTTGGGTGACTTAAAAGGAGTAACGTTTGAAACACCCTCTCTATCTAATACGTAAATTTTGGTATTAATGGACCTACATCACAAGAAATAAATATTAAAATCATTTAACGTTTGGAAAATTTTTCAAAAAGTCTAAACTGATCAGTCAGTCAGATTTTTACTCACAAAACACGAGAAACTAAACACATGTAGAAATTATTTCATATGAGTAAAAATCCTAACTGACCGATCAATTTAAAATTTTTGAATTTTTTTTTTGTTTTTTGAAGACTCTCCCGGTTACTTAATGATAAAAATGCTGAAAATATCAAATAGAAAAAGTCCTTAGTATCGAGTTTGGCCTGCCATGCCTGATAAGGTGATCACATGTTACAGAGGAACGAGCACTATGATTTTTGTCATAAAGTCGATATTCATAGATCTGAAAAGAAAATGTTTCGTTATACGGCTCGAATTTTATATTCAATAAAATATTGAAAGCGATTAAAAGTTCAACAAGAATAAATGTAGACTAAAATATAAGAATTTTAGTGTTCACGAGATTAGCACTAGTTATTATAAATAAGACTTTATATCTTATAATTTAATTGTTACATGCCACACATTTTTTGGTGTAAGCCGTGAGTGAATTTTATTCTTTTTTCCTACAAAAAGTCATATTGTAATTCTCTGAGTAAAAACGAAAAATTTTGACCAAAAAAAAAAAAATGTAATTATGAAAAATGTTCTGTGAGGTAGGCCAAATTTTTGTTCAAGTCGAACCACTCAGTCAATACTCAAATTACAACTAGCACAACTTTTTGCAACTCAGTCTGCGATTCTGTTAGAGGTCTTCAACAACAGGTTTGATTCTCCAGCTGATCGGACCAGTTGCAGAAATGGCATGGGATACCGCAGCAGCATCATTTTTCAGTTTCAACTTGCAGTGATGCCCGAATAATTGAGGGCTTTTCTCAATCGGACCCATGTGACCCACCATTCTATTCATTGTTGATAACGATTTCATAGAGGATCACTTTTTCTTTTGGGTCTGAATAGAGAGGATCACACGCCCATTTACCATTGTGAACAATAAGCCGAATTGTATTTCTGACCCAAGAGTAGGATATGGAATAAAAAGCTCCATTTACCATTCTTACAAAACACAAGATTCTCTTAATTGATAAAGGGCAGCTTGAGACAACAAATTTTGACTATACACGAGTTTAGAGAAAGATTGGATTCATTTTAATTGGAGGTTTGTCGTGTTCAACTGCAATAATAACTCGGACAGATCCTACACAGTATGAACTTTTCCCCTAATTTCTGTCTTGCTGAATTGGAGGGTGTGCATGGCTGAGTGCATGAGAATTTCTGGGTATAGTCTGTAGAGCTGCCCCATTGTTCTTTGTATCAAAAATAAAATTTAGATACATGTTGATAAGGAATTTGACATGAAACACTTCTATTCCAATCAATTATTGTACTACGTCAACTACATAGATACGGGTGTATTCAGGAATTTTTGTCAATAGAAGCTAAAATATATAATTTTTTAACTATATGAATACATTTTTTTTTCAGTGAGGATTAATTAATTTTTTTAATTATAAATACATAGATATCTATTTTTTTTTCTCAAAAAATACATAATTTTTTTAATATTTTTCTATATCAGTGGAGATTGTGGATCTGCCCCTGTACATAGATACTCTCTAGTTGGTTTCGTGTGTGCTTGCTTATATGTAAGACTAAGTTTTTCAAACGGTAATTATTAATGCGTCCCACTCTATAACAATTCATACGAAATATCAAACACTATTGGTAGTTGTTTTGACACCTGTTTTGAAGAAAATCCCGCAATGCTTATACATGTAACAAAGATTGAAAGCTGATAGTCTCTGTTTTCTTTTTTATGTAGCAGCACACTTAGACATGATTATGAGCAGTTCTGTATACATGTTGAAGAGGGGGAAATATAATATGCACAAAGTATTCGGTGTTTTTCAGGGATCTAATGATATGTTGCTCGTTGTAAGTGTGAGAAATTACGAGATTAGTTCTTATAAATGATATATTTTAATTTGTATTATATGACTTATGCCTCATTTGAATTAAAAAAAGAAAAAAAAATTGATGTTTCTAGATACACACAAAGTGGATTCATAATATGAACCTCCACCAGATAGTTTTATTCAGCAAAGTGCCAGATTGGATTGAAAACACCCTAAGAAAAGCCTGCACTGCACGGTGGCATAGCAAAATTCTACCAGCTACGAGGAAGTGTGCATATACCTCCTAATCCATAGCCATTTATTTATTTATTTATTTCGGGTCGTGGATGTTGACATAAGACCAAATTATATTAATGGCCATATTTTGTTATGAGAAACGTTAAATGTTATCATATTTTTTTTTACTTTATACGTGCACACGTGTATCTTTGTACGCACTTTTCAAATGTTATAATGTTAAAAAACTTTATTCATGGAGATGTGGCACCAAATAGTCCCCTAAAGTTAATCCAGCAGGAGTGCAAGCAGATTTTGTCAAATCATAGGAGATCTGATCAGTTGAAGCATATATAGAAAAAAATAAATAAATGTACGAATTAACTTGCTAATTTTAAACTAACGATATTAACTAAGAGTTGTATACTTCATTGATCCCTAACAGATTGCATCATCTTCTCGATGAAGATTGAACGGAGCCTCTCGACCTTAGATTTTTTATGTAATTTTTCGACTAAACCTCCTTGTAACCCCCAAAAAAACCTTTATGCTATGTCTAGAAACTTCTGTCTAGGATCTAGCTGTGTATTTAGAACTAAGTGCATATGGGCGTTTATCCCACCACTTTTTTTTTTTTTTTTTGGCCAAGTGCCCCACCACTCTCAAAGACATTTTGGATCTAGCAATTGATTTCCCCTTGGCATGTAAAGTCAAAAGTAGCACCAGATACACTCTCGTCCATGCATTATTTAACAGTTGCTGCAAGCAATCTTATGAGCTACAAACGTTTTGAACGATCAATTCACAATTTTCTGATATTGCAATTTGACCTCATTAAATTATTTGGACTCATCTAATAATTGTTTGGGCACGTACAATAGCTATTTCGACAGAATTAATAGATGCTCGAGTAGGTTTAATAGTAACCCCGACAGATTCAATAGACGTGGGGCAGACCTAATAACATCTCGAGTGAGTTCAATATCCACCTGCACAAGTCTAATTCAAAAATGCAAAGACCAAAAAGACAAAAAACAATATCATTTGTAAGCCCAACCCAGGAACTGTGTATACAAATCCATGCACAGCTGTATGCCAGTTGAACGATGTGTGACCTCTCACGCCAATGCGCATCTGCCTCTATAAATAGCGTCTCTTTTGCCCATGATTATCAGTTGATCACATACAACATACAGTTCTTGCACAAAAAAAGAGTTCACAGCTGTGTTTGGAAAACTCTGATCAATCTAAGCATTTACTAAAATGAGAAAGCTGTTTCTTGTTTCTCTCTTTCTCTTTGCTCTTCTCTTGAGTGACTCTTTCATTGAACCCGCAGTGTCCAAATCAAGTAAGCACTGCACTTTCATTAATCAAGATGAGATTCTAGTTTCCTCATTATCATTTCGTTTGTTGATTACGTACATAATTCAAAAAACCTTGTTTACACTTGAAGAACGT
The DNA here is from genome assembly GCA_037974665.1 of Ehretia macrophylla. Lineage (NCBI taxonomy): Eukaryota > Viridiplantae > Streptophyta > Magnoliopsida > Boraginales > Ehretiaceae > Ehretia > Ehretia macrophylla. The sequence continues at coordinate 21,604,660 of CM075776.1, read as the reverse complement.
GTTGAATATATTAAATTAATTAAGTATATATGTGGGTCACTTACGTATATATTGTGCATGTTTTTATACTAAGTTAATTTAATTTCTTTGTGCAGTGGTTTGTCGTCATAAGTGCAAAGCAAGGTGCTCAAAGGCAGGGGTGTATGATCGATGCATGAAATATTGTCAATTGTGCTGCGCTAAGTGCAAGTGTGTGCCTTCTGGGACTTATGGGAACAAGCATCAATGCCCTTGTTACAGAGACATGAGGAACTCTAAGGGCAAACCAAAATGTCCTTGAATTGCTTTATCGAGATAGCATTTGACTTCTTTACAATATACTTTTCGGTAGTTTTTTAAAAATGAATCACATTGTTGAGAAAAGAATAATTATGATTTGCCAATAAGAGATCCCTATCCTGATGGACTTATGTTTATGTACTAGTTTCCATTTTATGAAGTTGTAATTTAATTTTATGATCGTGAATTTTGCATGTAAAATTTTCCAATATTTCAAGTATATTAGTGCCGTTTTCTATTTCATGAGCGAGTTTTGTATACGAAAATTCTACTTTGATGTAATTTTTATTGTCTTTTCTAAACAAGACATTATGGGCCTCACATCATTCATTCATTCTCTCTCTCTCTCTTTTTTATTTTATTTTTTATACTCAAAATGAAAAGCTGATACGATGATGCCATAAAAAGATCTAGAAAGAACAAGCAAGTAAAAACAAAAGAATTTTACAACATTGGCGTATAGAGATAATGCGGCAAAAGACGCCAACGGTTTAATGGAGTAATTAAATAACAATTTATAATTAAAGGTCCCGCGTTTGAATTTATATTTTTTTATTATAAATATTGACTAACCATAGATTAATTTGGAATTTGTATTGGGATATATTGCTACACTATGAGGTTTATAGTCTTAGAATGTAGTGAGTCCCTCGTCATCACAACAGAAAAAGGAAAGAAGGCTTTTTAAAAGCTTTTAAAAAAAACTTTTTCGAAGCTATTTTTACATAATGTTTGAAATTGTTTTTTTTTTCCCTCAAATATACCCTCCATATTTTGAAAAGTCCAACATATGCTAAAGATTATGTGACTTTTGTTCAACAACTCTTTTAAATAAAATTTCACGACTAAAAATTCTACAACTAAAAGGTTAATGCTGGATCAAACAGAACCTTATCTTTCCAGGTAGATTACCGTAGTCAACAACCCAAAAGCATCTCTCAAATTATTGCTCTATTTTTGGGCTTCACGTTGCGGATCTCCAAACCAAACAACACAAACTCTAAATAGACATAATTTAGAAAGGGCCCAACCCAGAAAACCTCGGAAGGTTCATCAATCCTGGCCCGTTAACATCGTTATTGCATTTTATGAACTTCAAAAAAATCTCTCTCCAAACCCCCCACCCCACACACACATTTCAATTTGAAAATCTCCCAACTAGTGCGACAAAGATTGTTACATCTTCAGAAATTATACATGGATAATCCTAAGGTTCAAGAGGTATAATTTTTATATAATTATATTTATTGTATATACATAATTATGAATTTAATTTCCATTCTTCTTTTGGTTTACTTTATCTTTTTTTATATGCAGATTTTGGAGAAGCAAGTGTTGACGGTGGTGAAGGCGGTGGAGGATAAGCTAGATGAAGAGATCGCCGCCATGGAACGCCTCGACCTAGACGATTTGGAGGTGCTGAGGGAACGGCGATTGCAGCAGATGAAGAAAATGGCGGAGAAGCGGAGCCGTTGGATCTCTCTCGGCCACGGCGAGTACTCCGAGATCCCGTCCGAGAAGGAATTCTTCTCCGCCGTTAAAGCCAGCGAACGCGTCGTCTGCCATTTCTATCGCGACAATTGGCCTTGCAAGGTACACTACAATCTTTTATCTGTTATTTCTCTTTGTCTCATATAGAATTGATACATATATCTATATATTTGTCGCAACACCACGATTATAAGACAAGTGATCACTTAATAAGTTAGTGTTAGGACTCGTGTAATAATTCAGTAATTTATTTTTGAGCCAGTGAATTTGAGGTCCGAGACACTTCCATATAAATGGATGTAGGTCCAATACAGATTTATATGTGGGAGGGACTTGTTTAATAGCTTGGTCAATTGATCCTTGGGTCAATGTTTTGAGGAACAGTTGTTTCTCGAGCCTTGTGACACGGGATCTAGACTTGAGACGTGACATTTGGACCATGATATGTTATATATTTGGGTACAAGTCATGTTAGAGCAGACATTTAAAATGGTGAATTTGTTCCAAATATAGTAAACTGTGTGGGAGTGCACTTGCTTAATTGACAGTCTTAACCCATTGAATTATCTTTTTGAGAGGCTTAATGGTTTTGTTCAATGGCATTTAGCGAGTACAGGGGTTCTGTAAGGGATTCAAATACAAAAGGGGCTGTAAGGGAGTAAGAATATCAAAGGAATCCTTGTTTCAAATCCATTTCATACAAATATAGAGAGCTATTCAAGAAAATGGTTGCCCAGTAATGCTTCTATCGTTATCTTTCTGCATACATTATCATACTTACAAGCATACATGATTGTATTTACAACGAACATGCGACTGAAACTAGTTGTTGAGAAGAATGGTTGGCACTCCAGTCGTGTACAAGTCAAAATTTTCAGTTTATTTCAGTGAAATGCCAGAGGAAATGGTTGATGCGCTTCCTCCATCTCTGTTTATATTCATGTTTCTTTGAGGAAGAAGAGTCACCTAATTTCATACTTCTACCAAATTTCAGGAAAGACAATAATCTTGCAGCTTTGTTGCAGGTGATGGACAAACATCTGAGCATATTGGCCAAGCAGCACATAGAAGCACGTTTTGTGAAAATTAATGCGGAGAAAAGTCTTTACTTGGCCGAGAAGCTCAAGATTGTTGTTCTCCCAACTCTCGCCCTTATAAAAAAGGCCAAAGTGGAGGATTATGTGGTAAAATTTTCTGCGAAGAAATATGATAACCAAGTATTGTTGTCAGCTTTGATTTTACGTGTGTTTCTTCATGATGCCAAGTTTAATCATGCACATTGCAGGTTGGATTTGATGAGCTTGGCGGAACAGATGAATTTAGCACGGAGGAATTGGAAGAGAGGTTAGCTAAAGCTGAAGTGATTGTCTTCGAGGGCGAATCCTCATTAAATCCATTGAAGTCCAAAGCTGAAACCAGGAGGAGTGTTAGACAAAGCTCAAATGCAGACTCATCTGATTCAGAGTAAATGGAGATTGCCTGATATTGTATTCCTTTTGGTCATCCTATGAAAGTATTGTACCAATATTTGGTAACAAGATATACCAATCAGTATAGCTTTTGTGCTCTACCTTCTTCAAAGGCTCGACAAGCTATCTGGTTTTTTATATATATATATATTGTACCATTGATACCAGCTCTGTTTTTCATGGTATCGTATCACAGAGCTCAATCAGCTTAGTAAGTGGTTCTAAGTGTAAACCTTTATGTCTTATCTTAAATGAAATGCTCCTTCTGCTTCTCGTCTGGCAATGTTTGCTGCAGTTCTTATAGACTTGGTAACTTCATTTCCTTCAGCAAGCTATCCAGCGTAGAACAAATGATCTTGTGCTGATGGTGTGATGCAGATCCGGCCAAAAATTCGAGCAAGATGCCATTGATGCCGATCCAACTACAACCTGGATGCTTGATCACTCCCTTTTCCCTCATGAAGTACCTCAGCCCCGAAACATCACCCCAGCGATTATCTATAGCAAATGCATTAGATAACATCACATAGCCTGCAGAATTTTCAGGGTCCACCTTTAAGAGCATGGCAGAAATGATTTGAGCAAGCTCTAGTTGGTTATGGAGCATGCACCCACTAAGTAGAGCTCCCCACACATAATTGTTTGGCTTGAAGGGCATCCCGGAAACAACTTGCACTGCTTCTTCAATGCAACCAACCCGGGCGAGGAGATCAATATAGCAAGCATAGTGTTCTAGTTTAGGAGCAATCGCAAAATTCTGGCTCATATCCTTGAATGTTTGACGCCCTTTCTCCAACAGCCCTGAGTGACTGCATGCACACAAGAGACCAAGGAAGGTTCCAGCATCCGGATGCAAACCGAGATCTAGCATTCTCGAAAAAAACCGAAATGCTCCCTCTCCTTTGCCATTGATTGCCAGTCCCATGATCATAGCATTGAACGAAACAACATCTTTCTTCATCATCTGCTCAAAAACCCCTGTTGCCTTGTCTAAGTTTCCACATTTAGAATACATGTCTATCAATGCAGTCCCCAGATTTGTGTTCGAAACAAGAACACCTTTACGCCCTTTATCTCTCATGTATTCATGAATCCATGTTCCGAGCTCTAGATCACCAATTTGAGCACAAGCCGAAAGCACACTAACCATTGTAACATGGTTTGGACCACAATCATACTCCTCCATCATCAACCGGAAAACACCCAAGGCTTCCGAAGCACAACCGTTCTGAAAATACGCGCCGATCATAGCATTCCAACACAGCACATTTCTTCTCCCATTCTCAGAAATTTCATCAAATCTCTCCCTACTCTTGTCAACTTTCCCCCATTTACCATACAAATAAACAAGAACAGTATTCACAGAATCAACCCCTAAACATCCAGAATCAAAATTATTTACAAACTCCATCAAAATCTTCACCCATTTCTCAATATCTACCATCTGAAGATTTGAACTAGCAGATAAAACACTAACCATGGTATCATTCTCCGGCCGAAAATTCTCCTTCACCATCAACACAAACAACCTCAAAGCCTCCTCTGACCAACCCGAGACTGCGTACCCGGAAATCAAATTAGTCCAACAACAAACCACACCCTTATCAGGCATTTCATCAAACACTTTATGCGCGGCCACCAAATCCTTCAACCCTTTGGCATAAACATTAAGCAAACCATTACAAACATATACATTACACACAAATCCCAATTTCATAATATGGGTATGAATTTGTTTAACATAAATTGAATCATTATTAGCTTTAAAACACGCTTTAAGAATAAATGAAAAGGTCAAGTCATTAGGCGAAAGTGACAAAAAAATTAACTTTTTGAAAACGAGAAGCGCATTATAGTAAAGACCCTCTTCAGATAAGACTCTAATGATGGCATTGAAGGGGAAAATATTGGGCTGTTCAAGGAGATTGAAGACTTTAAGGGCTTGTTTGGATGGGTAATGGCCAATGAGGCGGGTGGCGATGAGGTTGTCTTGGTGTGTGTTGGGGCGGAAAATGCGAGCATGGATTTGGAGGAGGTGGGTGTGGAAGATGCGGCCTTGGAGGAGGTTGGAGAGGGCGCTGAATGGCGGCGAAGTTGAAGTTGAGAGGTGACGGAGGTGGGTATAGCGGTGGAAGTGGTGTTGCATTTTCATACGCCGATTTTTTGCGGGAAGCTGTATTCATTTCAAATTGGCGGTTATTATTTTGTTATACTTTAAATTCGCGCCGAAATTTCAGTTCTATACATTTGTTCTAGTAATTTATGCTAAAATAAACCAGCTAAATTATTTTTCATGTGAGGTAAAGAATAAAGATGGTGTGTGCATGTAAATTAGAATATACACTTTTATATAAATAAAAAAGAAATTAAATAAGAGTCGAATATAATGCGTGAAAGGTGTTATATATATATAACATTTTATGTTATTTATATTGAGAAGTAGACCGTTGAATATACTATCATGAAAAGATATTTAATCACATTAAAAGATTTTAAAATGCCTAACAATAATAAAAATAATAATAATGGAAAGTCATTTTTAGATAGAATCGTACTAGAGAAAAATAATATATTTTATAAAAATTCAAGCTAGAATACATAAATTCGAGTTTCAATATATATAATGTCGAAAACTTATTAATTTTCATACATGTATATATATATATATATATATATATATATAATGTAATCATATTTTCTCACTTTATATCTCTTTGCTAAATTACCTCAAATAATACACAATCTATTCCAAAATCTGATGTAAAACTTTTTTCCTTGATTAAGCAACAATAGAAGAAGTTAATCCAATGGTGAAACACTTGAAAAGTAGGCGAGGTATTTGCTCATATTTTAGATTGAATCAGTTAATAAATTAATTTTCTTAATTCAAAACTTGATATCCTTAGTGAAAATTCGAAAGGATTTTGTAGGATAATTTTCCATTAGGGTTGGACGATTAGTTCCGAACTTTGGTTATTTTTCCCTTTTGGTATCCAAATTTCTTGAATCAATTTTTCCGTTTTCCAATATACTTTTTGGATAATGTGGGAATTCAACTTTTTGACTATTGAATTATTTGCATGGAGTCTGATTATTAATTAATAAATCTTCAAGTATAATGGTGCACCGCCACACGTACATCTAGTCAGTCAAAAATAGAATTGTGTCAAATCCGCAATTTCATTAGAACGATTTCACCCCACTACATATGCAGTAGGCCCTTGGGCTCGTTTTCCAATATACTCTTGGGCCTGGACTTATAGCGTTAATCGAAGGATGAGCATAAAAGCGCCAGGCCTTAACTCATTGCCGGCCCAGCGAGAGACCACTGTGGCCTGTGGAGAGCATAATCTAAGAATCAAGACATTTGAGTGCACACTTCATTACGATATCTGCAAAGCCAAGAACACCAGCACTTTTCGCCCCCTCCTCCTCCTCCTCCTCTTGCGTTGCCTGATTTGAAGGCCCAGCGGCCGCTTTCGTCTTTTTATCGCCGGTGAGATTAAAACTCTCCGCAGCACAAATCCACTGATTATTTCTCCATTTATTTTCTCTCTCACCTTTTTGTTTTTTTATTTTTTTCTCTTTCCTTTAGCTGAAGCTCAAAAAAAGCTACAAGTTTTTATTTTTTTAATTTTTTTTTAAGCAAAAGAACCCTAGCTCTGTTACTTTCTCGATTTGAGGCACACCGCATCTTTTGTTTTTTATTTTATTTTTACCTGAGATGACTTCAGATTTTTCACTTTGCGTGATTCGTTAATGTAATTTAAATATGTAACTATTAATTGTTCTAGTAATTTGGAGGATAATAATTGAAGCTTCTTCTGGTTTCGTTACGTTTACGAGGTGGTTTAGGTGCACTTGAGATGTGTTTGTTTGTTCTTCGTTGATGTTGAGATGAACTTGTTTTGCGTGATGTTTGATTATTTTTAGTTTATTCTTGTACAGCATTGTTGTTTTCATAAGTTACGTCAGCTGCATAAAATTCGAGAGCTCTATTTGTTCCCTGGTGATGCTGAGCTAGACTTATTTTGCGTGCTGTTTAATGGCTATTCATTTATTCTTGGAGAGCATTGTTGTTTTCGTAATTGACATTAGCTGCATTAAAGCACTGAAGCTTCCACGACAAAGTGGCTAGGAGAGAGATTTTTCATTCAGAGATAATAGTTGTGCTGTGTTTAAGTGGTTTAAATTTATTCTGTTGAGCGTTGTTGTTTGCGTGAGTGACAGTAGCTGCATTAAAGTACTGAAGATTCCATGACTAAGTGGCTGAAAGAGAGAATTTTCACTTGAATAATTACTGTTGTGCTGCACAATTATAACATATTAATCAATAGAGTTTAATGAAGATGATTTTTTTGTAACCCAACACATTTCATCTTTCAAATGTTGGAAAGGATGAGCTGGCAAGATTACTGTGATTACATTTCCTGAATGGTGATATGGAGTTTAGTCGATAAAATCTAAAATCTGGCATGCATAGGTCATAGGGTCCTATTCCCATCTTCTATTTGTCTTTCTGGAATTGTTGAGAAAGGATTATAAACCAAACTGCAAAAAGATATGAGTGCAGGTTTTATTGTTTGTTAATGTTGTTGATAATTTTGTAGTAAAAATGTGAAATTAATTTGATTTATTCTCTTTTGTTCTTCGTAGATGAAAAAATATGTTTCACTTTGTTATCTGTAACTCCGTTGTACTGTTGTTCTTGTCTAATTATTGAACACCTAAAACCATTTGCAGATCAAGACCTTTGGTGTCTGACATCTATCTTCAATTTATCTCACTGCTTTACACATACTGTTAAATAGACAAGATAAAAAATAATCAATTACAATGTGTCAGTGTCCATCTTTGGTATTATTCACTTCTCTGTCTACATAATAATTATGGCCCTTGTGGATTATGACTTGCACCGATGTTTACATTAATTTCTAATCTGTCAATTCTACTCACTTCTTATGTGATTTAACCATTGATTGCTTCACTTTCTTTTTGATATTTTCTTTTCTGCACCCCCTCGTGCGTCATTTTCTCGTCTGGAAGTGCTTCTATGTTGCTGTTATTTGTTTCTCCGCTTGAATGTTTTCAATCACTTAAATATGATTGTGTTACACTTTTTTTTTTTTTTTTAATATTAATTATTGTTGGATGCACCATGCAGAGTTCTTCTGAATTGTTGCGGCAATAACACAAACATATATGAATTAAATCTGCATGGTCACATTTGAAGAGCCAAGGTTTGCATTCAGAGCTGCTCTAATACCCCAAGGTAAAGGGTATCAGATTGAATCAGGAGGCGACAGTAATAGGGTGATATAATCGTGACTGCTTGTTCTATCTAGAAAATCAACGAGATGAATTTGGATGTATCATTAGTACACGAACACTGTCAGTCTGATAGAAGCTCAAGCCTGAAACAACCTGCAGAAAAACTAGGGGACAAATCCGGATTCGAGAATGTGAGTGGTGAACCTTCAAAACAAGAACCTGGCGCTGTTCAAAATATGCAGAGAGATCCACTAGAAGCCAGAACAACAGAGCCTAGTTCTGAAACCACTGGAACATTGAGTATTTCAGATGATTTGACCGGTGAATTAAACTGTGGAACACTGAGACCACATAAGCTGGGGTACAATCCTGAGAGTATGCTTATTGGATCACTCAAGCAGAAACAGGAGAGTGGTGCTGAAAATAAGCTAGCGGAATCCGAGACACCAGCTCCTGACTTAGTAAGAAATGAACTGAGAGCTTTTTCTGAAGATGTGACAAGGAATTCCGCTTGTCGACAAGTGAGCTTGCAGAGTGAAAGCATGGTGGATAGATCCAATCTTGATTGCTTGGAATCACAGCCTGTTAATGAATTTGAGAATCCTACTATTGAACAGCTAGAACCAACTGTGAAGGACACAGTTGAGAATGCTTTCTTGACAGTTGGACAGGAAAATAAAAAACCTTCTCTGCTGTTGAGCGAAAGCGTGGTGGACGAATCCACTCTTTATCACTTGGAATCACAACCTGTTAATGAATTTGAGAATTCTACTATTGAACAGTTAGAACCCACTGTGAAGGATACAGTTGAGAATGCTTTCTTGACAGTTGGACAGGAAAATAAAAAACCTTCTCTGCCGTTGAGCGAAAGCATGGTGGACAAATCCACTCTTGATCACTTGGAATCACAACCTGTTAATGAATTTGAGAATTCTACTATTGAACATTTAGAACCCACTGTGAAGGATATAGTCGAGAATGCTTTCTTCACAGTTGGACAGGAAAATAGAAAACCTTCTCTGCTGTTGGATAAAAGTGATGACTTAGGTTTAAATGCAATTGAGAATGCATCCTTCACAGGTGGAGTGGGAGATAAAGAACCTCCTCTGTTGTTGGATAAGAGTGAAGACTTAGGTTTGGCACCTGAAAATCAAATAAAGTCGACTCTTGGTGATTTGGGGTTGTCCAAGCATAGTGGAACTGAAAATCCTGGTACTGAATCATTTGAACCAACTGAGAAAGCTGCCATTGAGAGCGGTGGTCAGTCTGAATTGGGAGACAAAGGAGCTCCTTTACAATCAAAGAAGAGAAAGTCTATAACTAGACCTCCAGTAACCAGTACCAGAGTACTGCGCTCAAGGTCAAAGGAGAAACCTGAGACTTCTGAGACAAACAATGTTGCAGCAGAAGTTGCTGATGATGCCAAAAAGAAAAGGAAAATGAGGAAGAAGAAGCGGATGGATAAAAATCCAGCGAATGAATTCTCAAGAATAAGGAGTCATTTAAGATATCTACTACATCGAATAAAATATGAGCAGAATTTAATTGAAGCTTACTCTGGTGAAGGCTGGAAAGGACAAAGGTCTGTATGCTCTTGCATAATTAGCATATTAATTCCATGTAACAAACTTATCCTTTTCTTTTCCCAAAATTTAAGGGGAAGAGAGAATTTTTTGTGGTCTAACGTGGCCTACTCTTGAAGGTGAGGATGATAGCTCTCAAATTTTAGCATGTTCTATCTTGCATCCCCTTAATGGGGCTGCCTAAAAGGTGCTAATCTAATTCTTCCTTGTTGAATGGATTTATGGTATTAAATGGGCTTAAGTTGTTTTATTTTGATAGCTTGCTACATGTTAGGAATATAGAAATTATTCTAATCCTCTTAAATCTTTCTGTTCTGTTACTTAATATTTTTCCCACATGTCCTCTAGATTTCCACAAACTTGCAATCTCTATCCTCATCCTCCCCATTTGTATCAGAAGTAGATGGGTGCCAAATCCAAGTATGGGGGTCTGTAAGGCGACTGGAAAAATCAGTTGTTGAAAAGGGCTTGTTTTGTGAAACCTCTTTCTAGGAAGTCAAGATTTTAGAATGTAATGTCTGTTAAAATTGACTTAAGATATCCATCTACAAGTGGCATTTTGGGACTTGCCTACAACAGGCATTTCATTTTATAAAAGCAAAGCATTTTCAAAAATGCAGCTGCTGTATTCCGCAGCTTTTACTTGCTATTGTCATAGTTCTTCATTATAATCACTGCTATTTGTGTTAGCTGTTAACTCAAGTGCTGATGCAAGCATTACAGCCACTATATATACGAGTTATAGAAATGTATAATTATGTCTCAACTTTCATCTTTCTGAAATCCATGCTGGAATGTCAAACATTGGGTTACATTCTTTGTTGATGGTCTTAACTTAAAGATGACTGCCACAAGGAAATAGTTCAGCATACTTGGAAATATATTGTCAACGTGATCAAGTGTAAGATAATGGGTGCACGTTTAATTGTGCATCAAATGATGAATGTTATGGAGAAATATGTGGCTTTGGATACCTTAAAGAGTTCCTAACTGATTTGAGCCGTTAGTTACTTATTTTTATATATCGTCCCTTTATATCAGTGCTAAAGCGTATTGGTTTTTTATGCAGCTTAGAAAAAATAAAGCCGGAAAAGGAGCTTCAACGAGCAAAATCTCATATTCTTCGTTACAAATTGAAAATAAGAGATTTACTTCAACGCCTTGATCTTTCACTTGCTCAAGGGAAACTTCCGGAATCCTTATTTGACTCCAAAGGAGAGATTGACAGTGAAGATGTAGGAGATGCCTCTTTCATCATATTCCATGCTATTTTTCTCTATTACCTGGACTTCAGAATATCTTAGAAATCTTCTTCTTGCTGCAGATATTTTGTGCGAAATGTGGTTCTAAGGACTTGCCAGATAACAATGACATTATACTTTGTGATGGTGCTTGTGAACGTGGATTTCACCAGTTCTGTTTGGAACCACCTCTCCTGAAAGAAGACAGTATGTCTATTTTCTAAACAACTTATTGATATTAGGATGCTCAATTTCTGTTTATTTATTTGCATTAGCAAATCAGTATCCCTCTTTTGGGTAATGTGGGACCAAATTTGGCCTGTCTACAGTTCCTCCGGATGATGAAGGGTGGCTTTGTCCTGGATGTGATTGTAAACTTGACAGTTTCGACTTGCTTAATGATTTTCATGGAACAAAGCTTTCTCTTGTTGACAGCTGGGAGGTCTGTCTTTCCCACTTCTTGATATGATTAATGGTATTATTGTGTTGGCTACGCACTTTGCTCTTCTGGTTTATGCAGAAGGTGTTTCCCGAGGCTGCTGCTGCTGCGTCAGGGAAGATGCTGGAAGATGGTTCTGGACTCCCATCAGATGATTCCGAGGATGATGATTATGACCCTGATAAACCTGAATTAGATGAGAACTTGCAGGGAGATGAATCAAGTTCTGATGAATCCGATTATGTTTCTGAATCTGATGGTCTGGCAGCTTCTCCTAATAATGAACAGTGCTTGGGGTTGCCTTCCGAGGATTCAGAAGATGATGATTTTGATCCCAATGCCCCAGATCATGATGAGCAGGTCAAACCAGAAAGTTCAAGCTCTGATTTTTCATCTGAATCGGAGGATTTGGGAGCTATATTTGATGATAATACATCACTAGGCGAGGATCAAGGCCAGACAAGTCACGATAGAGGAAAATTAGAAGTGGGTAGGGTGAAAAGTCAGTCACTGAGATATGAATTATCATATCTTTTGGACTCCAATGCTGCACCTGTCTCAGGGAGAAGGCAAGTTGAGAGGTTGGACTATAAAATGCTACATGATGTGAGTATTTCTCTTTTAATATGTATATACTCCCATTTGTCGTTGCTAAAATTTTGGGACACAATAGATACCATGTAGATTTTAGTATCAAATGAACATTCTTAGGTCTATTAAATTTGTTATCATTGTGCCTTGCACTTGCAACTAAATGATCAGCAGATTACCTTTATCTTGACTTCAAGACCTTATTTTCAGAAGTTTACCCTTTCCATGCATTCTGTTCTTTCCAGGAATTATTTGCTCCTTAACATTCTGCTGCCGAAAGTGTGAAAAGTTTTGATACTTGCTCTTCCCTTTTCTTTCTACCAAAATTATAAATAACACGTGTTTCATAATTATAAATTTATCCTTTTCATGTTCTAACAGTTGTATTTTCTTTTCCTATATCAATTTTTGTCAGCCTTCAATCTTGCTCGAAAGTTTATAATAAAATTTTGCTTTCTGCCATGTTAGTTTTATAATTTCTCTTTTTCTGGATTTCCTTATTTTGCTTTGTGATGCCTTGATCCGCAAAGGAAACCTACGGAAATGTTTCTTCTGATTCGAGCGATGAAGATTTCAATGAAACTGCTGGTCGGGAGAGAAGGAAAAGAAATTCTGGGAAGATATCTGGTAAAAAATCTCCAGTTGCAGAGAATGGAGACGATATTGAGTCTGAAGATTTCAACCAGAATGGTAGTGACCATCCACCTAAAAGTGCCCGAAAGAACCACGATGTTGAAGACAAAAATCACTCGTCAACATCATGTAAAAGTTCTTCAGAAGCTGGATCTGGTAATAAGAGTACTGGCAGACAGTACAAAAAACTTGGAGAAGTTGTTACTCAGGTACTTCGTGCTTGATATTTATCTTCTACTTCTAGAAGTAGTTGGAAAAATCTTGTCTACTGAGTTAATCATTTTCTTTACTTGAGATTCAAATTTGCTTGTTTACCTATCAACAAAATGTGCAATTGGATGTGCTGCTGCAGACATTATAAAATATGCAGTTGGATGGCTGAACCACACTGTATCTTTAGATACAAATTTGCTTGTTTACCTATCAACAAAATGTGTGTTCGTGCATTGCATGTTGGTGTATATGTTACTTGTTTTCTATTTTCTTTTGTGGCTTGAATTAGCTACTTTTTGTGCTAGCTACTTTGCTATGTGAGAGATGTATGCCCTATAGTTTTCTGTGAGGAACTGTTGATGTTATAACGTGTTGGATCAGATTCTTCGTTGAACGTTAACCTCCAAAAACTGGAAGTGAATTATATAACAGTCATATTTTTATTATAATGAAAATTTTCAGGAGGGTGTTTCCAATTTCTCCTTTCCTTCAGCAGCAAGGTGGGGATACAATTGTCTATCTCCATATTTTTCTTAATCGTACGGTTTGCTCTTAGTGTTTCGCTGTGAATTTTTTTGAAAGAACACATTGCAGGTGAACTCTTATGATCAAGTACAGAAATTTATATTGTATATTTTGGGCCGAGTTTGGGGAAGAGATTAGAGAAGCCTAAAATTAGGGAAGCAAATGATGTTTTCCTTTTTTCTTTCTTTCTGTTTCCTCTTATGAAAAAGTATTCTTTTGGTTGGTTATCACAACATCCCCTTATGATGGTCATTCCGTGTGGCACAGAGACTGTTCGAGTCCTTCAAGGAGAATCAATACCCGGAACGTCCTGTGAAAGAAAATTTGGCTAAAGAATTAGGGCTCACCATCCAACAGGTTTTCCCTTGCGATCTCTGATGCTTCATCTTTCTTCTTTTTCTTCTTTTAGTATCTAATACTTTTTAGTTTCCTTTTGATGTCGTTTTGTTACAGGTTAGCAAATGGTTTGAAAATGCTCGATGGAGTTCTCGCCATTCAGCAACCATGGGATCAAATGTAACTGCAGGGGCGTCAAGTGGACACACTTCCTCGCTACAATCAAGCCAAAAATCACTGGATATCTCAAGAAAAACAGTTGGGAAAGATGCTTCTAGCAATGAGGTTGATAATCAAGCATCTCTCGAAGCAAATCCTGTTGCTAAAGTACGCCAAAATGCAGATGATGTGGGGGGGACACTGGACGCTGGCGGACAAATATCTGGAACACCAAAATCGAGAAAGAGAAAAGGTAAGATAGATGATCAAGTATCAGACCAGAATTCGAGTCATGAGAAGACATTGAACGAGAAATCACATACACCAACAAACAAGCAAGTACGCAGAAGTAGCAGACTACAGTCGGGAAGCGGCAAATCTGTCTCATGACTTCCTTCCACTTTTATTAACGCGCGAATTAATCTGTTGATCTGACTGGTTACAGAACCCCGTCAATGGGGTACTGCAATTCTGTTGGAGAGTCACTGAAGTCTAATCCAGAAACAATTTGATTGGAGCTTCCTCGTCTTCAGGTCGGCTATATGGATCGAATACAGAGTATGTGTCGATGCTCGCTGATATCCTTTGCTTCCTTGCCATAATTGTATATCATCGTGACTGATTGACAAAGATCTATGTTGCCAGTTATCATAATGCTATACAAGCATACTGATTACGCATAGGAACCTACAGAATGGTATCATGTATTAATTAATGGAATCATGTACTAATACTTGACTCTGAGATTTTCTCTTAGAGAAGATGGCATCAAATTCATTTATGTGCTAATTTGTTTCGTGTCCTGGATATAATGGTCCATTTGAAATGCGCGACACTCGAGTAGGGAAATGTCGTCTGTTAGTTATATTATCGTGTATCTAGGAGAGGTCACAGTTGTTGCGAAGAAGCTTGGTGCTTTTCGTCAAGGGAGGACTTGTGTAAGCTTTCTGGAGTGATCGTAACGGGTAACTGTCGTCTGGTGCAGAAGATTCAAGATAAAGATTTTGCATATAGTGAAAATTTTATGTATAGAGTCGCTTTTTGTGAGGAAATACGAACACAATTTAAAAAGTAAAAAGGTATCAGTTTGTAAAGTGTCCGACCCAA
The DNA here is from genome assembly GCA_037974665.1 of Ehretia macrophylla. Taxonomy (NCBI): domain Eukaryota; kingdom Viridiplantae; phylum Streptophyta; class Magnoliopsida; order Boraginales; family Ehretiaceae; genus Ehretia; species Ehretia macrophylla. The sequence goes on along the minus strand of CM075776.1, from coordinate 21,589,323 downwards.
ACCCAAAAACTGCAGTTGATAATGTGTTACTAAAAGAAAATAATATGATAGAACTCTACAAATAATGGAGTAATGAAAATTGTGAAATATATTGTTTTGACACAAAAAAAAAAAGAAAAAAATTGTAACAAGTGAGATCTAGATTACGAACTGTTTACCTTATTTGATTTTTAATATGAAATTAAAGAAATAGAAGAGAAAGGCGTTCACTAGTCGTCGAGCCGGCAAGAAGAGAGAGCCGAAGGTGGCCGGAGCTGGCTCCTCGCTGACGGCCGCCATAGCGAGCTTCGCAAACGTACCATTCTCAGCTCTCTTCATCTCCAACAAGTAACTTCCTCTTCTAATTAACTTATCATTTTCATTAACATTTTTGGAATTTTTTTACCCTTTTTTGACCTCTATTTTCGTCTATATGATTCTCATTTTGACTGATATTGCTCCTCATGTATAGATGATTCTCTCTGCTGCTGCCATTTTGGTTTTTATTTGAAAAATTAAACTCATTTCTTTAACTATTTTCATGTTATTTTCGACATCTGTTTAGCTGCTATTGTGTTATTTATGTAGATACGTAAGCTACAGTGCATGTTATTGTTAAGAAATTTCTTGGGACAGGGACGTATATGCTAGCATAAATGCAGCGAAAACACACAAAATTTTTAACGTGATTGGGTAAAGACGTATGTACAAGATTTCACCACTGTGGTAATACAATATTATAGAGAATAACAGTTACAACCGTCCTTATGTACAAAAAAATGTCTAAACTCTTCGCAAATTGCTTTGGACAGACAAAAACTGTTAGAAAACCTTCTCACACTTGTCCCCAATGCTTGACTCGATTACACGCTCTCCCATTCTCAGGATACAAAACATGGAATGCGGCAACTAACTACAAGCTAGAAAGTACTTTTTAACTTGAAACTAGTGCGAATTAGTATTCCTACTTTCTAGAGTGACTTCTACTTGTCTTTAGTACTTGATTGGATTTGGAATTCGAGCCAAATTCCAACAAAAATTGAATTCCCCAATATTTTTCTTTCTCTGAATTTCATTTTCATTGCATTCGTTGTTGGCTGGATCACATTTCTACCGGTCCTAGGCATCCATTTTTAAAGTCAGAGCTAAACCTGTTGACTTATGTGATTCTTTATAAATGGACTAATATCAAGCATCTAATTATGATTTAGCTCCAATTGTGTTGCTACTTTTCATCTTATTTTGTTTGCCGGAAAATTGTTTGAAGGTTCTCAATTTTCCCTTATTTTGTTCTTTTAAGTATCTTTACGCATATCCTGATTTTGATTCTCAATTGGTGCAGCAAGGATTCCCTGGTGATTCTACTGCATATAATGATCCAAGTGCCATCAGCCAATGGCAGTGACGGATCCAGGCAACCAAGCTCAACAGTGGCAGATCCAGACAACCAAGCTTGGGGGTGTACTCGTGCGGTGAGAGAGGTCAGTATGTGTTATCATATAACGAAAGTGTCCAATATAATAGTTTTTTGAAAAAAAAGAAAAAAAAATTCAAGTTGAGGGGGTGCATCTATTTAGCTCCGCCCCTGGCCAACAGCCTTCTGTCATCCTGCAAAAACACCCAGAAGCTCAACATTCTCATGTAAGCTGCAATTAGTCCTTGAAGTTACTTTGAACCACAATGTGTAGAACATTATCAGTAACCTTAATAGTTAATTATCTATACTTGCAATGTTGTTACTTGCGTTCAAACTTATATTTAGACTATCCTGTTTCAAATATTTAAAGAAAATCATTTGAAGAATGACTTTGCATCCAAATTCAAGTGATCAAGTATTTATCTTATTGTGTTACCTTAGGAAACTATTTATTGGTGAAGAGAGTGAATATTATAAGAACAAGGCATAAAATGCCAGCCCAGATTGCAATTTCAGTAAATTTATAATACATGATAGTCTGCTGAGAATTTTGTAAACTGAAGTTATTAATCTCATGTAACACTTTTACCTGAAAAGAATCCTTCATTGCTCAGCTGATTTTGGTACTGTGTTTGTACTTCACATTCTTCCGGAACTATCTTAAACTACTTTGTCGTCCAAAAACTAAGAATTTTGAACTCTGATAGAGAAATTACATGGAAATATTTTTCTTGGTATCCTTATGCTATTAAAGGTGCTAGCGAATTGCCACACTCCGTTTGAATAAAAATCTTTTCATATCTGAGATTTTTCCTTAGTCACTGAAGTTGTTTATCTTTTGTTTCCTCGAGATGATGCTTTTAGAGCAAAAGGTATGCCAAACGAATAGGAATATCAGTAGGCATGCTTATAGGATTTCACAGGAAGTTGATGTATAATAAAGAAATCTTGATAACTTGGAACATACTACAATGAAGGGCTTCATGAGTAGCAAATTATTGGTCTTGCACCTGGTGTTAGGGAGTTTTAACTGTAAGAAATTAACTCCTTGGTGCTTATACTATTCACCCAGCCTCTTTTCACGAGCATAGGGCCGCAAACAAGGCTGGTGCTTGTACAATTTAAGTTAGCGAATGTAACTGATAAATATATATATTGAAGCTGCAATATACAAAAACATTGGAAGAATGAAGACTTAGATGGCTGAGATTACTAACTAGAGCTTCAGATTCAAATCAAGATTAGTTGGTTGCTGATCTGGTTGTTGTTGTTGATCCAACCGGAAACTCCCTGGCCAAATTGGATCCATTGCTTCCTCCATTGGGTTGGTCTGCCATGGATTTCCAAATTCTGTATCGGTCTCATAAAACCTCGCTACTGGTGCACCTTCATCTCTTCCTGGTTTCGGCACAAGTGAGTGCTGGCGCACGCCCAGGGATCTCATCATGGATGTATGCACGGGAGGAGCCATCATCGTCATCATCCTCTGCGATTGATATTGTCTAATGGCACCTCTTTCCCTCTTGTGTGCATTCTGGTGACCCCCCAATGCTTGTGAACTGTAGAACTTTCTCATGCAGTAATTACATGAAAAAATCTTAGGTCTTGCTTGTAACTCGGAGTCTGAAAATCTATGGGTTGGATTTCTCCCTAGACTTAGCCATTCTCCCGAATTTAGTGGAATTTGTTGATCACTATCTCCAATGGTATTCATAGTGTTTACTTGGAGTCTATTCCCCTAACCCCCCCCTACTGCAGGTGGCCTATTTGTCTCGGTTACTTGGTTGGTTTATAGCCTTCTATAAAGGAAGATAAATGGTTTGGAGAGCTATGAAATTGTTGTCTGGAATCTTATAGGGGCTCAAGATCATTAGATAGATTGAGGTACACAAGAGAAGTAATAAGAGCCTTTAATTATCTATCTTTCATTAACTATCCCTGCCTAGTGATGCTTGATGTTTCAGGGGACAATGCTTATGTCATCCTTCACTGTTGACTGTGTGAAGCCTGGGATTCCCCACTTCTCTGTTGGTTTGTTGACACCACCTTTAAATGGCTTTTATTGGAGTACTTCAAAATAGGCAACATTGACAATCCAAATATGATTCCATTCATTGTCAATCATGGTTTGGTCATTTGGTAAATTGTCTGCCATGAATGCCTGCTTGTTTAGAGACTGTTTTTTTATGGTTAATCATGATATTCTGAGAGTAAAAACATTATGAGCAGAAGTGGCAATTATTGTTGCATCAAGAAACTGTATGCTGCATTTTTTTTATCACTAATTTGTTATCAAAACTATAGCTTTTGGAGGTTATGACATTTCCCATAATATTATATGAAGAAAGTTGTTCATGTACGGTAGAGGATTCGATAGCTACTGTAGCCTTTGCTTTTTTAAGGGAAACTCTAGATTGAGTTACTCGAAATGTTACTAAGATATCGGTATCTTTAGTTTTGTATTCAGGAGTATAATAAGTCAATTTGTACTCATTAGCACCCGCTTTGAATCCAACTTTTGCTTGAGTCTCTGTTTGTGGTAACATAAATCCTACCCTACTCTGCTTCCCTCTTGTTGATACTTTATCAGCTTTGGTTGATCAATGAAATGATTCAGGTCTGTCAATACATTAAACATAATCAATAATCAAGAGTGTTTGTAGTAATAGAGAATCTAATTCATCATAAATTAAACCTATACTTTTTATAAAATCAAAGTGTGACGGGATGTTACAAACGATACTGCCAAGTTTTAACATAGTGATTGATGAGCACTTCCAGCTAAAGTAGACATGCATGTAGCAAGGATATAGATGTTTGGGGTGAAGTGGTGGCAGAATAACAATAATATATTGGTTGTGTTTGATGGAAAGTGTCTTGTAGGAAGTGGTAGGGTCAATAATTTTAGCAATAATGGTGAGGCAAGTGAAGAGAAAAAAGGTTTGTGCTTAGTATTTTTCCTTTTAAAACATGAGGATCTATGTGGGTGTCTTCATGTCGGACTTTATTCGTGTCTCTCTGACATGTAATGGGCATTATATACCTACAGTGTTTAAGTGCATTAGATTACAAGTCTTTGTACTTGTTCTATCCTTCTGTCATAGAGGCTCTGTGAGAGAGCAGAGCGCCCACGAATGACAGACTGACAGCGGTAGTGCAGTCCTCGTAAAAAGGCTTCCATTTGTGTGTGTGGGTACGGCAATAGCTTGTTGTGACTATGGTTGTAGATTAGATGGTTTGGTAAAGCAATAGCTAGTTGTAACAAAGATTACGAGTTTGAAAGCTCTATTCTCCGTGCTGTTTTCTTTGATTAATTTGGAGCATGTATCTTGTGCTTGTAAGTTGTGTGTGCGCGGGTGCGGCAATAGCTTGTTGTGACTATGGTTGTAGATTAGATGGTTTGGTAAAGCAATAGCTAGTTGTAACAAAGATTATGAGTTTGAAACCTCTATTCTCCGTGCTGTTTCCTTTAACTAATTTGAACCATGTATCTTGTGCTTGTAAGTTGTGTAAAGTAGTTTGTCGTGGTGCATTGTTGAAAATTAGTTGGGTCACTAAAATCTCCTGGAATGAAAAATGGTGGGGCGTGGGGCGTTATATTCTATTGAAGCTTTTAGATTGACCTTTCCTTAAGCCGTTGGGTCACTCATTTTTGTACACCTCTAAAAAATAATCCTTACTATGATAGTAAGATTGCTCTTGAATCACTTTCAGTCACACTCCACGTTTTCACGTTTTCTTTTAGAGGTCTATTAAGTTAATATATCCATTTATATATGCTACATAATTTTATTCGTTTGGATCCATTTATAAACTTGTGATCACTTATCTTCAATATTTATTTTTCAACATATATTTCCTGTTTTCCATTAGAATTGTCTAAAATGGAAAGTCAATTTGAAATTCATAAAATATTCTTCAAGGTTAAAAATGGCATCCTTGACTATTTGAGGTGGGCATATACAAAACAGTAACTCAAGACACAAATTTCACGCTCCGCGTGATTTCAAAAGGACCGAATTCATTTTAGGGTCATTTGTGTGCAGTTTTACCTTACATTTTATAATAAATTGTTTCTATAACTCGAATTTGTGAGCCCACGATAATTTTTGTGCTAAAGAATGTTTGTCCTCTAATAACAATTTTACTATTGTACCAAATAATAATTGCATAAATGTACAGGAAACTTCCATCACTATTCAAACAGATTATTTCCTGGTGTTTTAGATTGGAATGGACAAGAGAAGTTAAACTCTTGCTATTGACAGCTAACTAGTGTTGCTGTCGAGAGGTGAAGAGGATAAGGCCATACCAAAAAGATAGGGGTGGTGATGCAAACAACTAGTAATCAACATGTGAATGGATGTGCGAGATTCGACAATTGTGAATTATTGATATGATTTTAAATAAATGATATATTCAGTTCATAATAGTTGAATAGCGATTGAATTTCGTTTATAATATTATGATATTACAAAATGATTTTCACTCAATAGGAGAATGAATCTATTCATAGCGTTATAATATTATATGCGAAATTCAATACAACTATAAAAAAAAAATGATGTGGCGCTTTTCGAACTCCAATGTCTAAGTAGTTTTCCCCCCCCCCCCCGAAGAAATCGAGGTACACAAAAAGAATGGATAAGAGAATCAAACAAAGCAAAATTGTGTTCATTACTTTTTGAGATGGATGATAACGACTCAGAATAGTATAACAGCAGTTCCTTCAAGTGTGAGCACATATGTATGTCATCCTTATCTTCTATCCTAGCTTCTACTATGTGCAAATGGACAGGTCAATAAGATTCTTGATTGTCCACATGAATTGAAGAAGTAGTCTAAGAGGTATAAAAAATCATGGGCCATGTAAATGGCATAAATGGCATCAAGAGGGACAGTCGGCAGATATGCCGAGTACACTTGGGTTCACTTGCTTTTCCGCTTTGAGCGTCAGTTTAAATTATGATTTAAATTCAGAATCTATTATTAGAACATATATCAATGCTCGTGCAGTGTCTTTTCTTTTTGGTCAAGCGTGCATTGTCTTGAACATGAGACTTTTTAAATTCCTAGTCTTTAACAAAACGGACATTAGACAATTTGCGCAAGAGCCCAAATTGTGTTGTCCTTCCCTTTCAACAGATTAGATTCCATCTAATAGTGATTAATTGTCCAGATTATTTTTTTTATGATCATATCATTAATTTACCATAATTGGATAAAATGTTAGAAGAGAATTCAAATCCCCTTTCAATGAAACTACGGTGCAGTAGCAGCGAAACGATCTGACTTGCAGTTAGCCAATTATGGTTGTGCTGCTTTTGGCCCAAGTGAGATAGCAGGATGTTAGTGAGAGCAATTACATGATTTTATAGAAAGGGTAGCCTGGTGCATAGATCCGGATTAAGTCTATTATATGCAATCTTGCTTTATACCTTTTTAAGAGACGGTTTTCACAACTTGAAATTATAATTTTCAGATCAGATGACAATTACTTTCCTATTACGTTAAAACTCCCTTTAACTGTATAATTTTCTGCTGCACCATTTCTCATTGAAGGCAATCAATGGACAAAAGAACATCGTCAACTAATCGTACATTAACACAAGGTCCCAGTGATTATTGAGCAACACAATTGTACAAGAAATTCAAAGCATTTACTGCAGAGTCAGATCATATTTGGCGAAATTAGATCAAATTTGGCAAAACGAGAAAAGGACCAACCTGGGTCATTTAGCAAACAAATAGTATGATTTACTTATCACAAATGACTGTTAAACAACACAAGGAAATGAAGATTAAATACGAATTGTAGGAAAATTTGAAGCTCAATTGACCTCGGCAAATCAAGGGTGAATGGCATCATGCATACCGGAAGGCAGTTCAATATCGAAGAAACATAACATTACTGCAGAATTGAATGCCAGAAGACAAAGAACACGGATCAGAAGAACAAGAATTTGGTTTCTCTTTTTGAATGTTCATCATCATAACTAAGGCACCTATCCACGCGCACAAACTTGAACTTAATCTATTAGAAAGTCCAGAGAGAGAGAACTAGACTATCCTAGAAAACAGAAAATTAAATTATTCTTATTTAACTTTTGCCCATCCGAGGATAGGTTCCCGTAGGATACACCAACTCGCTAAGACTCCCAAATAATCTAGCACCTGCTGTGCTCATCCAACAATGCTTTCAAGTACCTGCCATGATAAAAAAGATGTGCATACATAAGTCTACATGCCAAAACATGTTAAAATCAGATGTAAACATCAGCAGAAAATACAGATACTTCAAACCTGCTTGCAAGGCAGATAGACATATAGGTGACCCCTACCTTATGTGACACACAAATGCATATAGATTATGTTTCTGTGGGGTGGGGGGGGGGGGGATTATGGCGTAAAACCCACGTCCTGATTGAAACGTTTTTAAAGATGACTCCAAGATTAGGATATCACAAAAGAAACTCCAAAGCATGTCAGAGTCGTAAACCAATATTCGCATGTTACAGAAAGAGGGTCTTTAGATTAGCTTATGAACTAGTCAACTAGCTTACAAGCACCATCTGGATTTTTCTTTCTGCTACCAGAACACCACCTAGGTTGCGTGAAAGCAACATGAACCTATTTCATAAACTGCTTACAAGAACTATTTGTTTTTTCTTTTTTTTGTCAGAGCGCTCCTCCATTCCTATTTATTTATTTATTTTTCACGCCTATACAGCAGTTTCACTTTGAGCTAGTGAGAGAGGACGTGTTTATAAAGCTACCCTCCACTATTTTAGAAGTATTTTATTCCATAGCACCGGAAAGGGCTTATTGGTACCAAGTGCTTAAAAGGGCAAAACCTCTTAAGCTAAGCTAGATGTCCTCTATTACAATTACTTGCTCTATATTGTCCAAGCACTTGAACAAATTCAGAAATTTACGTAGTATCTTGATTGAGCAAGTAGAAACCATCACATCAACAAAGAGTTCCCTTCTTGCCATAGTGTGGAAAACTTTTAAAACATCTTATAGATGGGCCCATGATCCCAGGAAATAATAAGTTATAAAATCGAAGGAAATTCCTATGCATAAGCTCGAATCAGGGCCACTTAGCCATTTAGTTACTAACTAGATTGTCAAATTATCACAAGAGTTTGGATTGATAAAAGCTTCAGATGGCTAAAGGTGAAAAGTATCACGTGGGTGGTGTAGGCTCATTGTTCGTAGAACAAGTTGTCAGGAAAGAAATCAAATTGATTTGGATAAAATTTTCGACTATAAAGCTCTGCACATTTTTCTGACATCTAAAATATTTAACTGCATACCAGTTCTTAGCAAAATTTAACATCAACCCAAATGGAGACATCGTCAGATTAAACATGTAAATAACAGGATTGAATAAAGAATACACCGTCTTTCCTCCCTCTTTCTCATGACACCCCTTAACCCCAAGGCAAAAGTTGAAAGGAAAGACATGGTGCTCAGGTGCTATTACATTCAAGAACATAATCAAAATTTTCAAATCTGTCTCTCCCTCTCTCTCTCTGAAAACTGAAAAGAATAACGAAGATACCACTCTGTTGCACTTAGTCTAACTTCTTTGGTAGATTAAAACTCTTTAAAACTATACCAGACAGATTTACTCATTTCACGTGGATATTTGTCTTCTCGACCGCAACTCAAATATTTGGTGAAGTCAGTTAGGGAAGCCAAGGAAAGTCAATACTTGAATGATGGAAATGTGAAATGCAAAAATAGTAAACAAAATGTATTGCGTCATTTAGCACCAATCATAAGATGGATGGGTCATTTAGCACCAAGCAAGTTGGGAAGTATAGCAATAGATCAATAAGAACTTTTCTCCATATAGATAGCACAGCTAGGTTCCATGGATTCTGAATCCATAAATAAATGTAGCTATACCATCCTCCGCATCACTTATCAGCGAAAGCCTAGTAAAAATCAAACATGCATTTCCATTAAAGCCAAACTTGAAATAAGTTTCTAATTTATAATTCAGCTTCCGACATCGAAGCCTCTCCTCATCCATTTGTGGAGATACAAGTGACAGAAATCAACGACTGCATATGACACTACATCTTCACCATAATAAAATGCTTCTTTATATTTAAGCTCCAAATTGTGAAGCTCTTTATTTTTGCTTTCATTGTATTTATGCAATAAAAAGTAGAAGTGGACGGTAACGACATAAAAGAGAGGAACAAAATTAACAAAACATACAATGCGGCATCCCTGTCCTGCATTTTGGATGCTCCAAAGCGCGCCTGTCATCACCCATCCTTTCCATTCCTCCCTATCAATCCCAATCATCCCAATTCTTCTTATCAACCAAATATTTCACAAATTAAAAAATATCCAACTAGTCCAACCCTTCACATTTCATCAATTTAAATCACACAATCAAAAATAATCATTTTCCAATTACTATTAACAAGTGATGGAATTTATGAACCAATGCATCCTAGATAGACAACACATTACATACACAAACACAGATATACATACAGAAACAGTTGCAGATATATAAACATTCGAATTCCCTTTATTCTTTTTAATATTGGATTACATGCCTAGAAACAGATTAAGACTCACAAAGAAAATACTAGCGATCCTGACAAGAACGGCAGAAGGTACCGTGAGACAGCTCGCAAAACGCGCGCACATTGACTGCCAAATGCGACGTTAATCGTACACCAGCCACTGCGCTATTCAGCGGCATCATTGATTGAGCACATCCTAACTCTCCCATTGTCCTAAAAGCACATATAAAAACATCATATATACACAAACATACACATACACACATATATATAGAGTGAGAGATCTTCAGTTTTTTTTTTTTTTTTAAATCTATCATATAATGTACAAGTATTTTATCACAATAAATAAGAATGTAGCTCATTGTCTCTCGTGTCGGGTAACAAGAAATTTTCTGGTCACGTTCTTATAATACATAAAATATAAATATTATTTAATTATTAAGTTGGTCTAACGTACAATTTTCATAAAACACAGTAATTTAATCCAAATAGGGATGGTGGGACCTGGGATTGGTAAAGGAGAAGCGGCGGGTGTGGGGGCGAGGGGCGGAGAGAGGAGGAGGACGGAGGCGAGGGGCGGCTGAGGAGCGGGAGGTGGAAGCCCTAGCGGTGGAGATGAGGGATCTGGAAAGCGAGCCACGCCAAGCCATTTGCGATGTGGAGCTGTGAGCTGAATGAGTGTAGGTTAGTGTGGTAGATTTTGAGACGCGAGGGTTTTGACTTTGAAAAGGGTTTATGGTGCTTAGGTGTTTCGCGGGAGCATGAAATCTGATGCATCTGCACCATTTCTTATGGATAAGGTACAACTACTAAAGCGTAGTGTATAGTTACAAATAAATTGCATAAGTACGAAATCATCCTTATTTATATTTGTCCAATTATGTTCATTATATTTAATGTAAAAATTCGATTTGGTTATTAGTTGAAAAAGCCCCCAAGGTAAGAATAAACAGTAAAAATATTGATTTTTGAATGAAAAATTTCTCTTTCGAGTTTCTCCTTAATTTGTTTAGTGTATGTATTGATTTATTAAAACTACGAGAATGAGAGGTATGTTACTTCACATATTTTGTAGTATTAAAGTGAATTTTATATAACCATATTTAGGTGAGTTATTTGATATTAAAATAAGCAATAATAACTATCAACTGAAATAGGTAATAATAACTAGATATTGGCAAAAAAATGGTTTGTAAAAATTGATCATTATCTTGTCATATTTGTAAAAAATAAAATAAAATAAAATATTGGTGGTACTATAGACCAATCAAAAAAGTTGTGAGCTTCCACATAAAATATTTGAGTTGTTAATTGATATCACATAATCAATCAATCAATCTACATTTGTCAATTTTAACATTATTAACATTTCTATGAGAAGATTATGGGATTCATATTAACTTTTTTCCCCTCCTGTATACATGAAACTACAAATTACAACATTAAAAATAGAATATAGAAGAAGAAAAGACACTTAAAAAACATCACAAGTATGTGTAATATGTTTCACTAGTAAGAGCACAACTGCAATGAAAATACCAAACTTTGGCAATGTGTTTTAGGAGATCTCAAAATAATGTAATCAAAAAACACTAAAATGTAACATTCCTCACATATTACAACAACAATCTCAGACAAATCTGACCTCAATTTTCAAAATAGTGTGTTTCTGGGATCAATTTGGTCACTCATTTTAAGAATATTGCTATGAGAGAGTAGCAGTTCTCACACATTTTAACTGCCTGTTGAAAGTGTAAACTTTGGCAGGTGATAATCGTGCGGCGACACTTTTTTCTCTGTAATGTAACGTCTTGACAGTGTTCTGATTCTTGGACCAAAGTCCGACTTCATGAAGGTCTCCTTCCTTCCAGCAAATGCTGACTGTCACACCACCGCGTGCCTTCAATCCCTTAACGCAACCACTTGCCCACTTGTCTCGAGGAAGAGCGGGCAGGAGGTACAAGTCCTTCATGGTGCTTTGGACAAGCATTTCAGCTACTGCTGCAGGAAAGCTAACACAAAATACAACAAAATTCAGGAAAAAGATGATTTTGGATAAAGCATGTGGACGTATATTAATACCCAGCATGCATTTGACTTGTTTGAAGACGAAGATTGTATTAAAATATGCCCGAGGACTGGTGCTTACCCAAAGTTTGCGTCAATCTGGAAAGGCGGGTGTGCAGTAAAGAGGTTACTGTAAAGTCCTCCTTCATAATTGGCTTCATGATCAGGATCCACCAAATCAAACAAATGTTTGACCATCCGATATGCGTGCTCACTGTTATGAAGACGCGCCCATAGAGCAGCCTTCCAGGTAGTTGACCACCCGGGACCTTCCTCCCCTGTCTCGGACGAAAAACACATGACATTACAAAACAATATAAAACAGATGTATCAATGCTTGCAAACTGATGCTGAGAAATACAAGTAAAAGCTTTCAACTAAATGGATGAGGTCAAGCTTTAGAATTGCTTCACCAAATTGAATTAACATATAAAGGTACTTTGGGGTGATTTTGGGAGAAAGAAGGGGGAACTTCTATGTCAAGAAAATGTTATGCACAAAGGCTTTAAAGAATTGAAAATCTTCCTCCTCATTTTGTGCCAAACCTCTTTTGTATAGAGTATTATCTGCAGCTTTACAGAGGTCAGGAGTTTTCTCAACGGTAATTGTGTGCCCAGGGAATAGGCCAAATAGGTGCGACACATGCCGATGATGCACCTCCGGATCCTGAAAGTCTTGTGCCTGCCATGAATTTACCACTGTCAATTATTTGTAAAAGAGAATGCAAATAACAAGTTCTTCTTACACCACAAATCTTGTAGAGAATAAACTCTCTTGAGGTAGCAAAATAAGCATTAAGAACTAAATTTAAACTTTATACACACCCATTCCATGAGGGAACCGTCCCTAGCAATCTTATATGGAGGAAGACGGCCTTGAGCTTTACGCACTCGTACAATCAGATCATCTTGAGTTTTCCCCAACACCTGTTTAAAGATGCTTCTCTTCATCATGGAATTCCAAATAGAAATTACGAATATGAATAGAAGTAAAGATTGCTCTACCTCAGCAGCAGATACAATGGCAGAGAAAACTTCCTTAATGATTGCCATGTCCATGGTTGTCGAGTAGCTCACGCTGGCAGGCTTACCATCAGGAGCAATAAAAGTATGCTCCGGCGAAGTAGATGGATTGGTCTCTAAATATCCCCCATGGCCTTCAATCAGCCAGTCCACCAAAAAAGATGCACAACTTTCCAATAAGGAATAGGCTTTATTTTCCAGAAAGCCCTATGAGCACACAAAAAATGTAAGCACCTACACATTAAGAGTTCTAGCGAAATTCTTTTTCTCCAGAATTATGTACCCTGCAAAAAAGGCTATATACTTCAAAGAATAAGCTTTTATCTGTCTTGTCATGTGGAGCCTTGGCATCATCGAGACGTTCCTGTGATCTTCTAGCTTCATATCTAGTAATGATTGACTACTAAACATGACTAGGCATTTTAATAAAATATCTTTAATAAACAATTAATTAAAAGTGACACGAATTACACCAAGTTTTCAATAAGTTTCTTAGGATACAACGTAACATCTTAGAGTAGAACGGGAGAGGATCCATTTACAATTGGATAAGGTACCTTACATGGAGTGGAAATTTTGCAAACCTGTTCTTAGGTAGCCCCAAAATTTAAATCAATTATATACAAAGATATGCTTCATCAAAGCACATCCTGGTTATCCTTGAAATCCTTAAAGAAAATTGTTTTGGAACAGTGCTTTTGGGGCGATTCGTATTCGTCAGTTTACCCATATTAACAAGCATGATAAAGAAAGGGATCGGATATTATCAGAGGCATAGTCCTTTGAATTTAGGCCACATAGAGTTATGAAGAAATGCAAGCCTAAAATTCTTCAGATGGTGAGAGGATTAAACCCCAACCCTCACTCCCCCCAAACACGCACACACAACCCAACAAGCCCCAAAAAGAATTGAAGAAATTTATTCATGACATGAACTATAGGACATATTGGTGGCGGGATGCCAGCAAAAAGAGTGTGACGAAGACATCAATAAATAATTAATCTTGCATCCAAGTAAAGCAATCCAATATGTGGAATCAAGAAGATACAGTGATATAGGAAAGAAGAAAATAAAATTGATAAGCATACTCTTACTTTGTCCATTGTGTAAGTGAAGTGCTCCCATAGATGGGTACATAGCCATGCTCCACCCATTTGCCATAATGCCCACACAGCTTGACCTCGATCCGGAGAAGTTTTGGCCCAAACGTCAGACACCTGATGCGCAACCCAGCCACTTGTTTCATAGTTCACCTGTCACATTCTGCAACTAAATACATGAAAATTGTACATAGACTATGAAATGCAAAACCATGATAGTGTTGAAAAACATAAATATCAGAGTATACATCAGGGATCACCACATATATTTCAGATTCGAAGGCTCTTGCTTACTCATTCTTTATACCATAAGCATGATAACTCCGAACAGAGTCTTGGAAACATCAAAGTAGTTCAGAGGTTTGGCGCTTGCAATGCATTATATGCTACTTTTCCATTTTAAGATCTTATCACGTACCATGTATCACTACCAATTTTAATAAGTATCACCTGAATTGTCTGGATAATACCTACACTACTACCGAAAGGGGGAGAGGATAGGACATTTTCTCAACATTAACTTTTAAAGCAAACAAAGTCCTTACTTTTGCTGTTTTACTTCCATTGATTGACAGAGAGGATGCATAATCATATAAAGGTTCTTGGCACTCCCTAAGATTGCAAGGAAGAGAAGGCCAGTAGTTCATCTGAAGATTGATATTCAAGTGAGGAGCGCCGCTGAAAAGGAAGAAGAGAGTGTCACAAACATAGTGATTGTGAGAAGATTTTCATGTCAATAATAAAATCTGATTTTCTTTTCATATTTTATCAACCATTTAATACATTTATGACAAATATGTTCACAAATACTGCTCTAGGACTTGCAAAGTCAAAAGAATTATTACTGTAAATGAGGGGAGGAAATGGAAACAAGATTGCATGCACACAAAATATAGAAGTGAATAAGAAATGAAGGGCGTACTCCCATGCTGGCTCGATATCCTTGTTCCATATACCCTGCAGATTTGCCACCTGAGTTCCAGGAGGTGAACAAGCAATGAGCAGAGATCGACCATACTGAAACAAAAGCACTACCAGGGAGGGATCTTCATTAGTTTTAAAAGATTTGACTCTCTCTGCGGTTGAGACTCTCTTGTCTTCGTTTCCTATGGAACTTTTTCCAGGCACAGTGGGTCCATCTCTACTGACACTCTTGGAACTCTTAGATAACTGCAGCGAGACACGATGAAAGAGCTTCTGATAGTCATCAACATGGCGTGCATAAAGCTCAGAATACGAAATTTTTTTTATTGAATCCATCATGGTACGTGACTCTGAACTAGGATCCCTTTTTGAATCTGCAGGCTTGGTGAATGGCCCGTCGAATGATGACGATGCCACCAGAAGTATAACAGCCCAATCGCAACCCTCAACCTGAAGCTTCCGGCCATCTAAAACCTGCATTGCACCTGCACTATCACTGATCTGCAGATCAAGAACAGCTGAAAATTGAATGCCCTTGGGATTGTCGTTTTCATTGCTGAAAAATTTTGGTGATATTCTATTTCCAGGACAACTTCCTTCCATTACAATCTGACTATTGTCATTAACATATGAATGATGATGCATTTTGCTGTCTAGGTACACGGTAAAGTTCAGAGACCCAGGTTTACTCCCTGAAATCCTTGTCACAATTACTTGATCTGGGTTTGAAGCAAAATGTTCCCTGGTAAATTCTACTTCATCTTGAGTGTATTTCACCTTAACAGTGGCATTATCCAAGTCCAGCAGTCTTTCATATGTTTCTTCACTATATGTCGCGTGAGAATCATCAAATTCTAGCTTTATGTCACCCAGGAGCTGGTAGACCTACATCACACAGTTACAATAATATCTTTATGAAACTGGTTATTCTTACTGCTAAAAAAAAGTACAACAAACATAAATCGCAGCCAATAGTTCAGATATGGAAAGCTACATGACCAATTACACCAGTTAGCTTGCAACTGGTGTGAAGTTATCTTCACTGAAAATAAAAATTCCCAAAGTTGGCGGCTTTTAAGTTTCCTTAATTTTTATTTCAAACGAAACTCTCTTTATACATATCAGGATGTAGCAGGCGTACAATTTGACATGATATTAATGAAATTGTGACTGATCAAAGTACAAAATTGTCTTTCTACTTCATCGCATCTAATTATCATGTTTCTCTCTCTCTTTAACACTCCACTCCCTAAATTTATATCAAAACTATTCTAACCAAACTGAACAAAGCCTTATTCCACTAAGTGGAATCTCGCTCTGACCGAAACAATTTTAGTAGAACAAATGTTTTTTTATACGTTCCCTGACCTACAAATATATGAAATATCGGGATCTGCTGGATAACTGACGAGTAAAAACACGAGCACTGAGAAGGTGGCGGAGATCTTACATCCGATGGATTATCAGACAACTTGACAGCTGCCTCAGTAGCCTCTGCATATTTGCCATCATCAACAAGTTTTCTGACCTCAGCTAGCGCTTTTGGGGCATCCGGGTTAGTGTAGTTTCCAGGAGTCCCAGTCCATAATGTGTCCTCTGCATTATGGAAACAAAAAATAAAAATAAAAATCTAAAAGAACAGAATAAAAAACACATCGAGTTCTTACTATATACTTTTGACAAAGACAATAAATAAATAAAAATAAATCCCACTGATAAGCTTTTAAACTGAGCCTGTCAATTTACATAGATTCGGAATCATAAAAACTCCTAGATTTGAATCTCTCCGCCACCCTTGTGAAAATAATACTTACACATGAAATAATCAATCAAAATGTGACGTGATGTGTTGAAAATGCTTGCACCTGAGGCGACGTGACAAGAACGATAAATAGATAAAATTTGACTTTTAATAACTTCTTAACGTGGTAATGCGGTGATTTTCCGATAATTTAAACATAACTTAAACTAATTTTATGTCGTAAGAAGTTTTATATCCAAATAAAATTCATGGTATAAAGTAAGAAAACCAAATGTGTTGGCAAACTTTAATTCCTAGGAGTGTGTGTATTCTATACTGTTCAAATATCCAGAGTACAATCTTGAAAAATGGTAATGAGTTATATTTAACTATTGCACACCTCTGGCTCGTTTTTTTAAAGGAAAATGTCAAAAAACCATAAAGCTACATTGAAGAATAACACTCCTACACAGTCCAGTGTGACATTGTCATCTGTTCAATTACTAAGAAAGAAACAAAATTAAAATCTTTAATCGCAACAATTCTTGTTATGCAAAACCCAAGAAAAACTCTTTAAATCAAGAGGGTAAATTGCAAAAAAGATCTCCATTGATTGTAGACATTGCACGTTAGATCTTATACTACTGTAATTATTAATAAAAATGTGACTACCTCAACTCTAGAAATTAAGAAATTTGACATAGTTATTAGATTATCAAAGATTAGGCTGAGTCGAGGCCAATTTTTCACATGTTGGTAGGAGCGCACGTGTAAGTTTCACTAATAATGTAAAGGCTGAGATTTTTCTGGACATAGTGATAAAACATGCTTACCGTTAAGGTTAATTGTTTCAGATGCGACACCACCCCATACCATAGCACCAAGACGGCCATTGCCAATGGGAAGAGCATCAGTCCAGTGCTTAGCTGGTTCATAGAACCTGACCTCAAGAGGGCTTGAACTCTCAGCTTCATTCACCACCCCACTTGGTTCCCACACATCTCTATCTGTAGGCTCTTTCACAAGCACCCATTCACAATCTTCCATTACACCCTAAACAAAAAAGTAGTTATCTAAATTAACACCAACCCTTTTCCTTTTTTCTTCTCTTTTATGATGGGAAAAAAAAAATGGATAAAAATGTGAAGTTGTGATGCAATATGGAATATGCAACACCTTTTTGTAAAGTCTCGTGAAGAAGAAGAAGAAGACAGAATGTAGAGGTGGTAGGTGTTGAGATTTAGAGATGACAGCAAAAGGTGCTTTGAATGCATTCGGCATGTACTACCGTTGTATTGGGTCCCATGCTGTGTGGTGATGTCTATAATCTTTACTACTCCATAAAGGTAACTGCATTCTGCATAGCTTCCATGTCGTTGTCAGCTCGCCATGCGTCATTATGTTCTCTCATATCCTCGCACAACTGCAAACTCCAAAGTCCAATAGATTTGTTCCTGATTCACATCATCTTGTTTAGATCACGTATTAGAGAGCTCAACTTTAGGAAAACGGTTTAAAAATAGAGTTGTTAACTAATGAGTTGATTTTATATTTTTAAAAGAGTAAAATGCACTATACCTTCCTGTGTTTTCACAAAATTGCATCATAAACTTTGTATTTTAAAAAGTCACGCTGTAAACCCTGTATTATGGAAAACGTTGCATACACGCCCCAAACTCAAATTTTGTTTAACTCTGTTAGTTAGTCTTGTAAAAAGACAAAATTGTTCTCGTTTAAAGATAAATCCGTCAAATGGCGTATTTGTAGCTTTTTGGATATTAGAAGGGAGTATTTATCACTTTTTTAATATTAGAGGGAGAAATTTATAACATTTTTCATTTTGCAATATCAGAACCATGTGCTAGTCTACCTTTTAAAGAGATCTACAACCTTAAACTAATAAATATCATTTAATTAAAAGAATAAAAAAACATATAGCTTATATAACAGAACATTGATGTCCACCATAAAAAATATAAATCTTATGCTTGAAGTTCAAAGTCATATTGCAACTAGCAATAATCGTACTTTCACTTGGAATCACGTTTTTCTACAAGTAGATTAAAATCTTTAAATCAGTGCAAAATCAACTTCAAATCGAAGGAAAATCATATTAAAATAGTTTTTCTCTCTAAGATTGTCAATTTTTTTTTTTTTTTTATCTTTGAAGGGACAATTTACATCTTTATAAAAAAAAACATAAGGGCAATTAGAAACCTTATAAAAAATACAAAGGGCAATTTACAACCTTATCGAAAACACAAGCGGCTATTTACAACTTTATTGAAAACACAAAGGACAATTAGCAACTGATGTTAAAAAGGGTATTTTCGTCCTTCTGTATGTGTTTTAAAGTTTGATAAATGTCATACTTGCATTTCAATCGTGTGTATTACACTCACGTTAAAATTGACAGAAAAATAGACGGCGGGGGGTTATATGTAACGTTTTTCATAACACAGGGTTTATAACGTGACTTTTTAAAACACAAGATTTATGATGCAACTTTATAAAAATATAGTGGGATATGGTACATTTCACTCTTTTTAAAATTGTGTTTATTTTTAAAGTATATTTAAATTAAAAAATTAATTTATTTTTTACTAAAAAAATTATTCATATATAAATATTTAATTATGAGTTTTTAAGAATAAGAATTATAAATTCTCCCCTAATCATAACTACTCACGACCTCTAGAGTCATGATTAGCCGCCCTAACTTTCATTATGGGCTTTAATTGATGTAATTAATAATCTCGAGGGAATTGTAACGTCTCATTGTTTCAAGGGTGGTATAGTTCCTTATCAAGTTATGAAAAAAGTTTAACGTAAATTGTCAAACTCATTTAATTATAATGGTATTATTAATTTATTATTATTAAATTTTGTTATAATATTTTGAGAATATTCATTCCCGTCCTAAGTGTAAAAGAAAAAAAAAAGGTAATTGTTAGCTCCCATAAAAGATAAGTTCTTCAAAATTTACTATTTGATCTAAACATTTGAAATTATAAAAATAATGTTACAAGCATTTATGAGTTTTCTGAACATGCTTAAAACCGACAGTTAAAATCATTTGATTAGGCCGTTGTGCCATTTCTTTTAAAATTCACCTATCAATATAAATGCCCATTTTACTAAAATACTATTCAAATTATCAAATGCCACTGTCTATAATTTGGTTGGCGTAAAGAATAGTTTTTTTGGTCATTTCCTTTAAATCCTTAATTTATATTTCAGGCGTTAATCGAAATATTTAAAGTCACTAAATATCCTCTAAAATTATGAAAAGAAAAGAACAACTTGACTATGGTTCACATATTTCTAGTAGTATGATTCTCACTTTAGATGTGAAAGGTTTTGAAATCAAGTCTCGTATATAATATTATAAGTAATATAAATAGTTTAGGCCTTTTTTAAAAATAAAATAAATAGAATTAGGTCCACATAAGTGCAGATATATTTGATATTAGCTTGGGGTAGTTTGAGGTGTCGGTTACCTACCACCATTTTCCAAGCTATCTGTGTTTCTAATATATTCTTATGCATAGCAATAAATTTGTGAACAAAACAACAAAGGTTCGACATCGTTAAACACACATTCAGAAAAGTCTGAATAAGAAAGATATGGGCACTGTCTGCTACCACAGAAATATATACGACATGTATGGTGTTGGAAAAAAGAACTTGAAAACTTCTAGATGTTTTGAAATGTTCGGATCTAATGTGAGCGTGGAGCATGAGTTTTACAACTGCGTGAAGTAAGTTTATGGTGCGCATGCGTCCTGTGTTTCCTATTCACATACATGTAGGTTGCACTCATGTGAGGACCATTCCTCTATCTCTATAGATTACAGGGAGCAAAGAGTACTATAGACTTTTCCGAAATTTACACATTACTAATGATGTCGTTTGTTTCAACAAAAAAAAATGATGTCGTTTCAAAGAATAACCTATTTACAAGTGCGTGAAGCTTACGCACTACCAATGATGCTGTTTCAAAGACTAACCTGTATTTTGTGCTTTTTTCTTGTCAATGAAGACAATTGTATTAGAGGAAAATAATTATAACCAAGGACCCAACCGAAGCTGGCCCAATAAGAAAATATATTGACAATGGCCCAACAGAAGCAGGCGAAGGCCCAAAACATAATGGAAAGTCCAAAAACAATAAAACAGGCTGAAGCCCACAAAGACAAACCTCAGCCCAAATTAACGAAACAACATGCCAAAGAAACCTCAGTTGGAAAATTAACAATATTCAGAGAATGTCTAGGAAATATCTAATCCATTTGGTATTTATATCATCTTCATTATACAGCAAAAGGCAGAGTACATATATAAATACAAATACTAATTTACAACACTAGATTGAAAAAATAAAAAAAAATACGTCGACTAATTTAGTTTATAGATCTTAAAATAAGCTCCACAATTATATATAACACGAGTTGCGTACGTTGTACTATCTATTATACTAATTATGCTTATAGATACTACTAATTGTTATTAGGAATAAGGGGCAAATCAATCTCATCGCACCACTCGGCACACCTTGTCTCGTGATATGAACTGTTGACATCATTAGGCAAATAAGTTAACCAAACTTGGCCACCTATCCTCCATTTCAACACACTTCCTTCCATGTCTTTACTTAACCTCCACCCAACACCCTCACCACACTCCTCCCCTGCAAAAATCAACCCCCCTTTCTTAGTAAACACCCTGCTTGCTCCATTATATCTTCTTCTAAAACTATTCACCAATTGATCACCACCATTATTATTAGCCACATGATCCCATGTTGCAACTTCAATACCAGTGGTGTTATCATATAAAATTCCGTCAAATGTTGCTGCATTCCCTTCTGCATCTTGGTCCCACCTCCAATTCTTCATCTTGGTCCTTGTTGACATCTTTGCCATACCCCTCACTTCTGGTACTTTTGTTCCGAAATTACCCTTCAAGATCTTCTGTGTCTCCACTTCTCTCACCACATTATTCGTGGACCGGCCCAAACTCAAACCACCCACGTAACTTGCCCCAATTTCGGGTCCAACCCAAACCCGAATCCTCGAAGGAAAATACCTTTCATCAAGAAAATTATCTTCCTCATTTTTGTTGAACCCGAGTTTCACTACATGAAGCCTTATGTTATCCACACGTGTGTTTACTTGTATATATCCATCACAGAACCCAACTGTGTATTCAAATTGTATCACAGCCTCAAGCTGTTGATGAGCTAGAGCGTATTTTATCACAGACTCTTTAGCTTCAATTACACAAGATTGTTTTTTTTGACCGCTAAAGGTAGTATGCTTCATGGCCTTCAATGGCGTGTAAGCTTTCATAACCCATAAGCCATGAGACTCCATTGCATATGAAAATCCAAGATTATAAGTCGACGATGGTGTTAACGTTTTCAAACCTAAGCCAACGTCTCTTAAAATCAACCATTTTGCTAAAATGTACCCAAAGGTGCGCATGAAGCATAGCTCTATATCAGTTCCAACTGAAACGAAGAATGTTCGAAGGACAGGTGCGTGTTTACACGAAAAGGTGTCGAGATTTGGAGCTAAAAGAGAATTAAAGTAAAGAGAGCCGGCGTCGGGTGGCGCGTCCCATGCACACAACCAGAAAAGGCAAGTGAGAAAGATGAGGTTGAAGAAACTGGAGAAAGATTCAGGTGAGTGAGAGTCTAGAATCCATGCAATGGGTTCAGGGTTGAGGTTAGGGAGCTGCGAACGTGGGCAGGTGCTATCGTGCGCAGTGGGCGAACGTGAGATGATTTCTTGGAGAATTTGCATGATGAATGGCAAGAATGGCTTGTCCGAAGAGAGATGACACGTGTCAGAAACCCAAAGAGTTATATCCTCGGACTTAAACCCTAACAAGCATATAGAGAATTTAACATATGTTTCTGAAATGGACACGAATGTCGGTTCAGCTCTGAGTTGAATCGATTGAAGTGAGTTGTTGTTTTTGTTGTTGTTGTTGTTGATTTTGCTTGGAGTTGGCTTAGAAGTTGCGAGTTGATAAACAAATGGTGAGTTTGACTCGGTCCATTCGTCCGAGTTAGGAAGCTCACATATCCATGACCATATATCCATGTTGGCTTCAATGGTTTCTTCACTCTTTGGAGGTTTTGGTTATGGAGGATTTGCAGATGAATGGAGAAGTGGTTGCAGAGGAAGATACTATATATGATTTTATAGAGAGTACTAGTGATGGAAAGCTTGCCACCTTGGAGGTGATTTTGTCCGCGCAAGAATTAGATTTCAGAGGAATGAAATTGGTGGTCATAGGAGTAACTTGTGTGTCGGATTCGAGGTCTGAATCTGGTTGCATTAATTGCTCAATATTTTCATTGGACAAAGTCGTTATTTTGATCATGATTTTATTGGAAATTTAATTTCTGTTTTTGTCTTTCTTTAATTTTGGAATTTTTAACAAATTTGTGTACAAGAATTTGCCTAGAGTTAATGTCTTGGGGTCTAGATATGTACACGTCCAAGTAATATGGACAATGTGTATTTTATCACTTGTCAATTCTTTTATGTATTTATTCTTTGTGTTTGTACAAGTGTGAGGATTAGAATTTAGGAAAAAGAAAATATAATTAAAATTTGTGAAATAAACGTAGCCATATTATTATTAGATAGAACAAATTCCTTTTTTTTTTGTACGAGTTCTTTCCTAAAATCCAAACTTCCCAATGAGAGGTTGTATTAGTGAAAGAATTAAGTCAAGGATCTATTTGATCGTCTAAAGTATAAAAAAATAAATAAATAAAAAACTCTGATATCTTTCTCACATTTATTTTTTGAGGTTGTATTAGTGTGAGAATGAAAGCTCAGAAAAGAAAAAGGCAATTATAATTTAGCGATATAAACGTAACATTATTAGATATATGTTCCATATTTCACTAGCAAGTAGTAGTAACTGGTATGTAGAGTACGAGGTTTATGAAGTTACACGTTCTACCATTGATGAAAGGTAAGTGATGACCGTCTCGTGATCAACAGGACCTATACTTCACCAATTTTCCATTTCACCTGTTCAAAATGCAATCACCGAAAGCTATGGAAGTGCAATAACATGTAGAAGTTATGATACGAGCGATTCAATAGTGATAGATTATTTATACAGTTATTATAAAATAATTTAAATAATTTATTATTATTAAATATTCTTCATATAAAACATTAATATATTGCGAGAGGATTTAAGCCCTCCTATAATTATGGTTACAATTATGTCCTGTTTCATAGCATCATTATCACTTTGAAGGAAGTCTTTTCATCCCTCCGATCATTCGGAGCGGACCTGTGGCAAAGATATCAACAGTATGATCATAAAATGATAACATAAGAAAATTGCTTCATATGCCTATTTGGTTTCCAGTTAAGGAAAATTACAAGTGGTATAAGAAAGACTCTTTAACTAAGCTCAACTTGTATACACCTGCATACTGTAAGATGTGCCCGTTTGTAATATGAATTCACTATTCTTTATATATTTTACAGGGTTACATGTGAGTTGAATTTAGACAAAATAATACATCCATGCAATTTGTGCTTCACTGAAAAACGAATTGTTACTAAACTCCAGAGCATTCCATTGGTGATCATCTAACGTTAATATCCCCATAATAATAAGAAAAATAGCATCGGTTATGTCATATTTGTAGTTGGTGCAATTTTAAATGCATTTAATTCAGATTTTTAAGTTTGTGGATCACATTTAAGAATTTAAGTTTCAATTAATCTAATCCCCCGGCCTCTCTTTTGTCTCTTCATGTTGAGAGTCATCCAAAAGTCTCATTTATTGTGCTTGGGCTATCGGCTAGTGGCACCATCACCTTCCCTACCTCTTCTTCTTCTTGCTTCTTGCTCTTCTCTCCTTTATGTCTCTCTTGATGGTGTTTATTTTTATTTTCCAGGTGAATAATCTAGATCTAAGGTTTGGGTTTTCCCCAACCCTTTTGTTGAGGGTGTTGCACTTTTTTCAGCCCTCTATTTACATAGCGAAGAAAGGCGTGAAAATTTGATTCTCGATTCCGAGGTTTGATTATCCGAAACAAGAGGCTCACGAGGAATGGAAAGAATCTATGCTTGCCTTTTGTTTTTCCTTAGGGTGTGTTTGGATTGAGGGGGAGAAAGTTTAATAAAAGAGAGAAATGGAGAATATTATAAAAGAAATGAGTGGAGGGGATCAAATCATGTTTGGATTGCATAATTTTATAAAAGAGATGATCATAAAAGATAATGAGTGTTTTTTGTTTGGATTAGAAAAAAAATGAAAGGGAGAGATCAATTTTATGTATATAATGACGTTTATGTCCTTTTTTAATTTTATATTGTGAGTATCTTTTGTTTAGTATAGTTGTAATTAAAATAAAAGTAAAAGGTAAAAATATTATCACGATAAATAATAATTTTTCCTCCCTCCATTTTACTCTAAATTAGAGAGATCAAATATAAGGGGTATGGAGGGATTAGTTCATCCCCTCTATACCCCAACCCCTCATTCCTTCTCAAACCAAACAAAGGAGGAAATAAACCCCTCCCTTTACTAACCCTCCATTTCCCTCTATTTTTCCCAATCCAAACACACTGTTAGTGTTGTGGTCCTCCAGAAACAATTCATGTCTTCGTCTCTGACGAAGGTGGCTACTCTCTATCCTTTCTCACCTTTCTTGTTGACCACCGAGTTTGGTGTATTTTTCGGAGGCTTTGGGGTCTCCAGTAGTGTATTTCTTCTGGTAGAGTGACATCTCTCGCATATCACGCTCCTTCCTTGCTCGCCTTCGCGGGTTTGTGGCCATTTTTTTGGCGTTTTTGGTGGTGTTGTAGATGTGAGTGGCAGACTGGAGTTATACCTCTGTTTTTTATCTTTGTTGTTTGCTCTCCGTTTGGCGTTTGTGGTGCCACTAGCGACTCCTTTTTCAGTGGCTCTGTTACTGTTTTTTAGGGTTAGGGTTTGTATTTTTTGGGCCTTAGGATATAGGTTTGGCCCATTTTTGTTGGTTTCAACTTATTTTGTTTTGAGTTTGTATCTTAATGTGCTTATGTCTTTTTTTTGTTAGGCTATAATGTGTTGGTCCATTTATTGTATACTCTTCTTGACCAAAAAAAAAAAAAAAAAAGTTTGTGGATCACGAGCTTGGTGAAAAGTGTCAACCACAATATTTTTTTTCTTTTTTTTGGTCATAAACATCTGACCACAAGAATAGACTGATAGAATTTTATACAGATTCAATCTTCCCTTTTGGGTAGTGTGCCAAATAAATGCAGGCTGGGCGAAGAGGAAAACTATTTTACCCAAATCTAAGGAATTATTAGATTTGTGTGATCAAATTAAATCAAATTAAATTATCTTATAAGACATAATCGGTTATATAAATGTGATTATGTTACTTATTTATGTTCAAAGTTGTCTATTTTGTTAGTTTAAAAAATGCTTTAACGATAATATCATACTGTCTTATTTTAAATTCATAGTTAGAATCTAGTATTTTTTCATTAATCTGTTTGATTTGATAATATTAAGAATAAGACCCGTGACCCAAGTAGAGTTAGAATCGCGAGTGGCTGACGGTAACAAATTTTGCTGAGTATGTTCCAAAACAATATCATTTTTAATTTTTCTTCCATTTGGTGAAAAGCAAAATAAAACATGATAAACTTTTTACAGAAGCGTGGAATATCGAGAGCACCGAGTAGAGAGAACCGAAGCCTTGGGTGTCTCAAGGAAGCAAAGATGTCTGCTAGGGCTTTTCATGAGTTTTACTTGTACGATTTTACTTTATGAAGAGACTGTGCTGTCAGTCACAGTGCAAAGGTTGTACAATTTTCCAAGACCCTGAAGATTTTCCCCACGTGTCTGTTCTCACCCTGTCATGCCCACGTGTCAATCTCGTGTATGCAAAAAAAATGTCAAAATCGATTCTCGACAAACATAATATTTTTTTTTATGTAATATAATAATAATTTACACATTTAAAAAATATATATAATTTCAGGAACATCAAATTAGAAATCTTCTACCAAAGGAGTGCTTATTATTGCATACAGTTCTCCTATAGAACTTGTACTTGATTATGTTTGGACTTGTAAACTTCGTAAATATTACACAATAGTTATTTACTTTTTTTTTCATTTTTCTTTTGTGATGAGAAATATGTTGGATTATATGTCTTAAAAATCAATTTTAAGACATAATAATTATATTATTTATTTAATGTGAGTAATTTATTTAAATATAATTAATACGATTAATTATTTAAATAAGAGTCTTTAGAATAATATTTATAGATTCTATCCTTAAGAGTAAGGAAATGAGTGACAAAATCTATATTCATAAATATATTCTAAAATATTCTCCGATCGTAAGATAAATTAATTGGACATTGATTTATCCGGAAAGATCAGATTACTGTCTACCATCTGAAGAATATGAGATATTGATTTGGACGATTAGTCTCATATCGTAAGGGTAGATATATAAGTGCTTGCTGATAACAAGTGACTGGACATGACCGCTAATACAACAAATTACATGGAATGATCAATAATTCGTTGATAGTATAACAGTGCGATTAATCCTTAGACGTGAGACACCACGGTTATCTTGTGTTAGGGATAAGGTGATTTGCTGGTGCAATAAAGCTAATCCTCATTAAGGATTGAATAATGTACTCAGTGGTTACGATCTATTCCAGCATAGAGATAGGTGTGTGTACATACGGAATCTGTCAATTAGGAATCCTATGTGATCTATTAATCGAGTAACTAAAAATCCTTGGCCGAGGTAGAATAGTGGAAGTTGCTCCACGTATTATTCATAAGTTACTGACTAAATAGATTTGGACATATGATTGAGTAATAGAGTTTGACGACCCTATCCATGACTTCTGCTCAATTGGGATAATTTAGACAGAAGGAATTGATTGCATAATTGTTACTAAAGGGTTCATAGAATTTCACTTCATTATTAGTTGGGTAGTTGTGATATACTGCTAAGTATCTCTCACGACTTGCGAGAATTAAATTAGAAGAGTTCTAATTAAATATTAATTAGATTAATATTATTTCACTGTCAATTAATTATGAACGCGAGAGGTCACACACAAATGGAATTTGCAGATTAATTGGATTAGAGAAAAAAATAAACTAATTTTAGAATCGTCCTAATATTAATTTAACCTGGCTCGTAGTAACTTGATATTGATCTGGTTATTATAAGTCCAAGACTGGTCTGTTTAAAACTGGCCCATATGTGGCCCTAGGTCATGTATGTTTCCTATATAATGTAATATTTAGGTTTAGTTAGTACAAAAATCATAGTCAGAATAATATATAAGATTTCTCTAGAAAACCTAGTGGGGTGAAATGCAATTGAGGGTGCAGATTCTGTGTGGATACTTTTGGCGGCTTCACAATTAGTGAGTTTTGGATTGTTCAGATTCTGCAACAGATTCGTCACTAGAAAGGTAATCTTGAAATCTCTATGCGTAATTAATAGTTGATTATTATGTATGTATGTAATTTACGTAATTAACTATGAACAGATGCATGAGTATTATTATTAATTTCCTTTGCTTTTATTCTGATTATAAAAAATATTAAATATCATGCACGATTCCCAACAAAACATACCCTAAACATGATCATATTAAATTTACTTTAAAACTACAAATTTCCTAGTGCACTTTAACGAATGTTTCAAATAAGTAAATTAGGAGAAAAGAATATTTTTGATATATAAAATGAAATAAGTTAAAACTCAAAATTTTTAACTATAACAAATTACTTGCAGACCAGTCCATCCAACACATGATGCAGTTCTCACACAAACTTTTCATCTAATAATTTAATATATAGGTGTTCTAAGGGACTTTTGAAAATTTACACTCTAAATCAAATCAAAATAATTAAAACTTTATCTTATTAAGTAAAATTAATTTTAAAAATTTAATGATGTCACTCATTTATATAAATTTATATATACTCTAAGAAAAAAACATATTTCTAGTACTTTGGACTATGGCGAGTTTCCCTCGGTGAATAACCGGCTTTTGTAAAATTCACTTGCCTTGGACGGATAGAGCACTGTTATTCTTGGGCATGGTGGGGAATTGGGCTTTGAAGTTTGACTGAGACGACAATACCAAAGACATCTTGATATGTAAATAACAACCCTAACCGCGCCAAAGGTTAGTCTAATAATAAATAAAGAGAAGTAATATTTAATAAGATTAAATTTGATATTTTTTGATTATTTATTAGTTTTACATATTTTATTAATCTGAAATATATATTGAGACGTACTGTTATATTTATAATGAATTCAATCGGTTATCAAATTCTGCTAATAAAAATGCCAATTTCACTTTTACAACAACACCTCAATTAACATATGGGGTGCAATTTATTAACCGAATTAACATATGGCGTGCAATTTATTAAACGAGATTTATACGTATTAATCGTATTAATTATACCTCTGTTTAGACATAAAGAAGTAAAACACACTAGTTACAGATAAAACAACACATAGCTTAGGCTCTTAGCTAGCTAGCTCATTTCTGTCCTATCCCACCTATTTCACACACTAAAGAAGCTTCCGTTATTTCTACCCCTAAACCTTCTCTCTGTCTCCAAAACAAAAGCTTCAATGGCGGGCGATGATGAGTATGATCAAGACAATACACTTCCAGGAGGAAGCTATTCACAGCTTTTATTTGCAGATGATGATGATGTTGTGGGTCTTGATAAAGTTGGGTGTTTCAGTTTCAGTTCTGATCAGCATTTCTCACCTGAAAGTCCTTCCGAAATGCTACGCTTTGGTGATTATAGCAAAGAATGTGGTGATGATCATCGATATCATCGTATGGTGTTGGTCGAGAATACATCAAGGCCAGCTCAAGATTGTGGCGTGACATGCAGCGATTCATTATCTCCAGTATCTTCAACTGCTAATAGCAATCATAATAAGGACAACACTTTGTCTAAGTACAATGTAAGCAAGCTTTTGCTGAACTAAGCAGACAAAGACTGCAAAAAATAAAAAAGTAATAGGAGAATATTTTGTTTGTGTTTGTTTTGTAACGGACAAGATGATGATATATGCTTGGTCTATTATTTAGAAACCGTGGTTTGAACTTATAATCTCTCTGCTTGCAATAACAATTACTATCTGATCGTTTCACCAAACTCTTGGTACTTGTTTTGCTTTTTCAATGTTTTTTTGTTTCGTTTTGCAGAAAAAGCGGAATGGGTCCGGAAAAGATTCGTCAATGTTTCAAACCTCAATCACTGGTGGCGCTGGAGCTGGAGGTGGAAACCAGAAAAACAGCAAGAAAGTCAAGACAGAAAATTCAACCGTTACAGGCCATGCAAAGGTGAGAGAGCTCTCAGAAAGAGAAATGGCATGTTGATTAAATTGTTCATGTTGATAAAAACTGTTTCAACCATGTACTTATTTGCTTTGTTTTGATTGATAAAGGTCAAGAAAGAAAAGCTCGGAGCAAGAATCTCAGCATTGCAGCAGCTTGTATCACCCTTTGGCAAGGTTAAATCTTTCTTTCATTAATAATTATGATGATGAAGCCCACCAAAATTGAAAGGAGATATTTAGAAAATCAATCTTGTATATCTTCACAAAATTAGACAATTCATTTTTTTTTTTTTGATTGACGGGTGACACTCCTAAATAAGTTTACAGTAGGGTCTGAGATTTGATATATGTGATCCAAAAAAAGTATGGTCCGAATTAATTAGATATAAGACTTTGTTTTTTGTCAGAGATCATTAGTTTAAATTCTTGGATCAATCCAAATTTGTTGATCAGTCTTATATAATTGTGGTGAAACTTATATGTCTAAATCCTATAAATATATTAGAAACTGATAAATATATTAGAAACTGATGACAATTTAGACTGATCGATTAATTTTCCCGCTATGTATTGAAATGGACTAGTTGGCATGGTGCAGACGGACACGGCCTCAGTGCTACATGAAGCGATGAGTTATATAAGGTTTCTGCACGATCAGGTTCAGGTGTTATGTTGCCCTTATTTACAGCGTCTGTCTTCCTCGGGCCACCTGCTGCAAGTAAGTACTACTCTGTCAGATCTTCAACTCAGAAATGCCTTTAATACTAGTTTTTTTTTTCCCCTTCCCTTTCTTGTAAACTTTTTGCTCCACCTTATCAATTCTTTTTTTCTTTTAATGATGAGAAACACGCTAGGAAAGCATCTTAGAGTCGCACTAGAGTCCAAAGTTCCCAACACATGACCCATTTAAAGCATAAATTGGCCGCAAAGATTCAAATTAGTTAGTTGATTTAAAGCATAGACTTGAGGAAATATAGTAAAACTCTTGTCTGCACCCCAAGCCCACATCCAAATCCTCAATGGTAGATTCATGATTTTTATTTAGTGGAAGCTAAAATCATACTAATTTTATATATAAATAATTATTTTTCAGTACAGACTAAATTATTGTTTTAGTTTAAAAATACATATATTTTCAAAAAAAAAAATTTGAGGTCAGTGGGGGAGCTGCAGCCTTGCTGACGCAAAAGTAGCTCCACCCATGATGGCGGAGCCATTTAATGGTGAGCATGGTTGTAACTCCTTTTCACTCCAAAATTCTTTTAAAAATATGTATATTTTTAACATATATTTTAGGTTGGAAAAGTTAATTTAGACTCTATAAAAAGAAAATTAATCATATCTTAAATGTTAAATTGTGTATTTTAATTCATACTGAAAACAAATCTCGGATCCGTTCCCCCAACCCTCCACTATTAGTCCAATATCTTGTGATAAAGCTTTTCATCATCCTTAAATTTCCATGACGTGCACTTTAGATAATTAATTGATTCTGTCTCTATTATTATTATTTTTTTGGTGCAATCCGTCTCTATTAATTTAACATGACTGGTATTGTATTAAATTTTGGATGGTGTCACGGTCAATGTCGGCTGTAGAAAACGCATGTCTGTTTGCGTAAATGCCAATGCAGCTTCATTAATTTTCTATATCACATGACTCTAGCTTTGAAACTAAAGAATGTTATTAAAACGAAAGCATGGACGTGAAGAAGCAATAATTGAAGATGGCCATAGAGGGATCCTAGAATCCATTTCTTCTTTCTTTCCGTAGATAACTCTTAACTTAGAAGCATAATCAAGCCCAACTCTAAGTGTTCTCGTAACATTATAAAGTTTTTGAGAAAAATTAATATTAGTGATATAATAATGCAATTCTTTAATCTACTCTAATTGGTTCAGATCAATTCATCGTAGTTATATCTTCGCCTAACCACCATTGATTTTCCTCCGAACTTTAACAGTGGATCCCAATCTTAACCTATTTGTCGGTTTCCATTGAATATATGTAGCATGATTAACCAAAGTCTCACTAGACGTAATGCTGGTTTTATTGTCCTTGCAGTAGATGGCATGTAAAAAAACTAATCAAATATTTAATATGCAAGTATATATATGACCCCTAAATAAAATTAAAGTTATGGATTCAAATTCACCAACCTCTTACCCTCTTAATTATTATTATCTGAAAAAAAGAATATAATACACAAAAGGAAATGAAATTCATTGACCATTCTCTTGCCCTGATCAGGACAAGTATATAGCATTTTTTTTGGTCGAAAGTATATAGCAATTGAAAAAGAAAATCATTGAACATGACAAATATGGCAACTAGTTATGAAATACGCTTAAGAATTACAATTGATCTTATTACTTCTACGTACACAAGTCAAAATAAGTCTGGCATTACTTTTTTTTTATAAAGAAGAACTCACTTTAAATGTGATTTCGTCCAACATTAAAATTTGAAAGTTCTTTCGTGAGCATCACGCTGCTGCACTGCACATATTTAGAATTTTTTTCACGATTGCTTGAGGAGTTAACAAACAACATTGACATATACCTAATCAATCATGCGACAAGATCTTACTGTTTTCAAGAACTAAATTGAGGAGCTTAGGACTTCTCTTTTTCTTTTGTTCTCTCGAGAAGCCTTCTAGACTTATACCAGGATAGTAAATCCAGGGACCATGACGTTGCCCGAAAGACGCATGGCCCCGTTTAATCAGGACTTTTCTTTGCTTCGGTAAATCCTATTATAGTTGCTTCAGTTTCACTATTTTTGCCTGGATTTGTAATTGATCAGTACAATTTCTGATCAATTCCGCAATGAGTTTGGCAGGAGGTCAAAGAAAATGGGCAAGAAGAACCACACAAGGAGCTGCTAAGAAGCGGAGGTTTGTGTTTGGTACCAGTAGAGCTCACCTCACATGTGGCAGACACTAATGGTGCTGATTTTTGGTCACCTGCTGTGGTGAACAACAATGTCTCATCCAATCAATGAACCGACCTAGCTCATCATCTATTGTTTTTTGTACATGTTGCCTATAAAAAAAAGTTCTGTAAGTTGCAAAATAACAGCAAATATCGTGTTGAATCTGGAAAAAGTGAAGTTGCAAAAAGTGGAAGTGTTTTTTACCTGTTTTTGTTTTTGGTGTATGGTGAAAATGTGATATTAAGTCCTCATGATATGATTAAGAAAGGAAAAAAATGATGAAAATGGAAAAAAATGTCATTTGACTTTCTTGTTAGATTTGATTGTTATACATGTGAAGCTTTTGGGGGCTATAACTCTCTCATAGTCATAGTCATGTCATGCAACTGTATACGTTGAAAGGTCTTACCAAATTCCTTTGAATTATAGTCATTGTTACCTCTTCAATTGTAGAGATCTATACGCGTGAGATTCTCCGAGTGATGTATAGTTATATTATAGTGATGTATGGTCATATATAATAACGTTCGTAAGAAGAAATTTTGGATTTTTTTTTTCATTCAGAGGTAGATAAAACTGTTGAGAATTATTAAACCCATTGTAATCTTATGACCCTACAATATACATAATTAATTTCTCTAATTTATGATTTACACATGCTAATTAAAATTGTAACCTTCAAGCTCATAATTTCTAGAATCTTTAGGTCCATTTTCACATTAAAGTGGCAATAGTGATTGACCAAGATGCACTAGGTCGTGTTACCAAATTCTTTCACTATATCTCTGATACTCTATAGTACGTAGTGTTAGAGTCATTAAAATGCATTATTTTACCCGTATGACGTTTCATCTTGTAGTAAATGTGAAAATTTTCTTTTATGAGTAAATGACTTGATATCTCTTATATTTTGTTAAAAGTGAATAATACTTCTTTGTATTTTAAAACGTAAGTTTTATGAAAGCAACTAAATATCCTATGTGTTTTAAAAGGTAGGTGATTACCTTCTATATTTTATAAAAGTAGCTGGTTATCCTCTTGTGCTTTATAAAAGTAACTGATTGCTCCCTTGTATTTTTTAACAGAAGCGGGAGTGTTAAAAAAGTACAGGGAGTAATCAGTTAGTTTTATAAAACACAAGGGGGTAATCAGCTACCTTTTAAAACATAGAAGGGTAATCACCTACCTTTTAAAATACAGGGAAGTATTTTGCATTTTTGACAAAACATAAAAGAGTGATGTTAAGTCATTTACTCTTTTTTTATGGCAAAAGTTTTTATCATATTGAGAGTAGTGAAACAATTACATGTGTGATCATATAGCAATACTCATTTACATTTATTTGGTATTCTCGAACTCAATTTGTGAGGATTCTCTGCAATTATTCACCTTTAAAGTGCATGTTTCTCCAATATCATCTATCAACATTTTCTCATCTCTATAAATTGATCTGAAAATATACTCGTAAGCTACATAGTGAAAATTAACAAACCATGGGACGCAGTGGCGGAGTTAGGCACCGGACATTAGGGTGTGCATTACAATATCAAAGTCAGTAACCGGGATTACAAGATAATTATTTATGCATAAATTTTTATATAAACTATAAAAAAATTGATGGTTTTATGTCTAAAATCATATTTTTATATTATAACTAAACCAATACTTAATTTAAATACTTTATAACACAAATATAAGGGTGTTCCACTGCAAAAAATATTGTGTTCATGGCATTGAACCATAATTTCAGGGTGTTCCACTGCAAAAATGTTGTTTTCATGAAAAGAAAAAAAAAAAAAGGCTACACACCCAAAATTTTAGGGTATTCCATTGCACACCCAATGCCAAAGGTGGCTCCGCCCCTGATGGGACGTAACATATGTAATACCCCAACCAAACGCGAGTTAAAAATAAGTTATATGATTGAGAAAGAAAGATCCGTTAACAATAATTGTTATATCGTGTTTTATTATATTCGAGTTAATGTATAAGTTTAGAAGTTATTAAAGTTTAATTACAAGATTAATTAAAGAAGACGATAATATTTGAAAGTTACGAATCAATTTATGGCCAATTTTGAAATTAAAAATGTAGCAATTGAGAATGAATTAAATGATGATTTATATATAGTTGGAAAGTTCTACAAGTCAAGTTTTTAATGCTTTGAACGGTTTATTAAATTAGAATTTTTTAGAGAAAGTTATGATTATTTTTGTAAAATGTATCTGAACTGTCTAACGAGGACAAATTATGCGTTTCAACATTATTTCCTTACGCTTTCAACTTGTTTCAACTTTGATTAGATCTTAAGACTAGTATGTAGGTGAGCTGGCTACTTAAGAGAAATAGTTTCTCCAGTAAAGATAAGCACCGTCACTGGCGGAGGCACATATGGGCCAGTGGGGCCTACAGCCCCCACTGACCCATAAAAAACGTTAAAATTTCTATATATATATTTTTTTAAAAATTATATATTTATGTATTTTTAGTTAAAAAAAATTAATTAGCCCCCACTGAAAGAATAAAAGTACTCGTATAGTTTAAAAATTATAGATTTTAGCATCCACTGGCTCATAAAAATGTTAAAATTTCTATGTATTTTTTGAAAAAAAATTAGATATCTATATATTTTTAGTTAAAAAAATTAATTACCCCCATGAAAAAAAAATACTCGTATAGTTTAAAAATTATAAATTTTAGCCCCCACTGACAAAAATTCCTGGCTGAGCACCGTTCCAAACAAAAGAAAAAGAATAGAAGCTGATATGAATCAGCTTAGTCATTGTTTTCCAAGCTGCTGCGTGGCTGTTGCATAATGCATTTTTGTGATGAGTAAGATAATGAGGATGATAAGGAAAGGAGAGATTGAGAGATAAAAATGCGTGAGAGAGGGACGGTTGAAAGGAATAATAATTGTATGCCACCTCTTATTAGAGTTCACATGTATGATATAATGTGAGTTTGACACATCATGCTTGCATGGTATTTTACACTAGCCCGATAAACAACCACCACATGCATAAGCCCTGCTTATTAGTTCAAGTAGTTGGTTAATATTATAAGATATGCTTAAAGGCTAAGTAAGGTATATGAAAGGTATACAAAAGTCCGTAGATCAAACAAGCTTCATAATCACATATACTACTATAAAGGGAAGAGGATATAAGAGATAAGTATAAAAAGAACAACATCAGGAATAAAAAGAAAGAATAGACTAGAAACAGGAAAAGAAAACAAAATATTCTTACTCTACAATTTCAGTTCAAAGAAAAGAAAAGACAAACCTAAATTCTGGGTCTTCAAGTTGATAGAACGAAATCAAAGTAAAGGTTAGTATATGTATTTTCCTATTTTATTGCTTTATGAAGTATCATTACTATTTATATATAGGAACATAATTACATATCAGTTAGTTATGTAACTTAGGAAGGGTGGAAATTAATGAGATAAGTTGGAGAATACATTTTAATTAATCAAGAACCTGAGAGTTGTTAGGGATTCTTACTATAGTTAGTAGTTGGAGGTTAAAGGCAAGAAAAGTATTAAAAGAAAAGAAAGAGAAAAGATTAGACAAGAGAGTACGAGAGAAAGAATGAGTAAAGAACAATTGCTATAGTGGTAAATGGAGGTAAGAACTCATGAAAGACGTATCATTCGTAAGGTTAAGGCATCTGATAACAATTTGGTAAGTCATTAACTTTGATAAACTATGTGTTATGTTTACAACTGATAAAGTGAATATAAAACAAAGAAATGATAATATAGATGATGGAATTTTATAATAAGATAGCTATAGAATTGTTGTGGTAACCGAACGAAGAGCATATGTATAGATTAGGAAGAATAAGACGTTGGTAAAGTCTGTGTGTTGAGCAGCCATGTGTGTGGCGCATGTATTATCTTGTCTTTCTTCCAGTTTGTGTGTGTGACAATTGAGAGTATTAAGTTCAGTGTGTACTATAATAAGTAATGCATGCATGTAAAAAGGGAAAATGAAAGTAGTGGTTAACAACTAATTTGTGAAGATGAAGGAGAAGTAGAGAAGAACAATAAGAAATAAAGACGTCAACTTAACATAAAACAAAGGAAGACAACATAAAAATATAATATGAAAATAATATTGGTAGTATGAGTATCTGATAAGTTAAAATGACAAAATAGTACTTTTAGTTTAAAGTTTAATTTGAACTTGTGATATTAATTATTAAATCCATTATTATTATGCAGCAACAAGTTGGTCTTGAGTTTATATTTGAAAAGAGAATTAAGTGGATATAAGGCTGAAATTGAGGTAAGTTGGACAACCTTATTGCACCTAGATTCCATTTGGATCTCTCCGTTACTTTAGTTCATTATCTCATATTTTGATATTCGTTGATTCCGTTCCGATTTGCTCGTCATTCAGAATCTTTTACTCGATTTGAAATGAGGGACTGTGATATTTAAGTACTAATTATGTTATTATTTGATGACTCAATGTATTAATTGCTATGTATTATCTTTAGAGCTGTGACACCCATCGGCGGGTGAAACTTTCGCGTATACTTAACTTTGTATTGTAGGTGGGGGATGCCCTACCTTACGGAGGCCACAGGTGGCCATTCTATGATTTAGCTATGATTATCACGGCTCTAGGTGATATTTACGTAGTATATGGTAATATGATATTTATATTTTGAAAATACAGTCAGCCTATATGATATTTCAGTTATTAGCTTTATGCGTATGTTTTGTATTGATCGGATAATGATTTAGTTCTGATCTGATGTAAATTAGCTATTTCTTTGTCTCTCTTATGGATACACCCTTTGCTTTGACTCTGTATTGCGCCTTTGATTTAATTCTGATTTCTATATCGCACCATTACACTCGGATAACCCTCAAAGTCTAACTCTAGGTGTCCTTCTTACTGAGCATTGTTTTGTTCATTACATTATATTATTACAATTGTGCAGATGTAGGGGTTATTGAGTCGTCCAAGCTTTACGGGTTTAGAGGCCACTCTATGAGATTAGTCCTTGCATGAACGGTATTATGAGAAAGATAGTTTAGAAGAAATATCATATGTAAATCTTGTAATAGATATTTGGAAATGTAATTTGATTTAGTTAAGAGTTTTAGTTGTTCTGATGAATTATTTTGTGGATTTAGTTTTTTGTATTGTGGTATTAGTGCCTTACGGGTATAGGAGGAGAAATTTTTTTAAACTCGCGGAATCGCATCCCAGAGTTTAACTTGGTGAATTTTTTGGGGCGTGACAACATATGTCTTCTCTCTTTTTTCACTACTCATCCACACAACCCTACGAAGCACAAGTGCTATTGAAATATATAACGTCGTTAACAATGCACCAAACACACCAAGTGGAGGTCGCTTTGATCGTGAAATTGGGATCTCATACACTAAACAAATAATGGAACCAT
Organism: Ehretia macrophylla; assembly: GCA_037974665.1. Lineage (NCBI taxonomy): Eukaryota > Viridiplantae > Streptophyta > Magnoliopsida > Boraginales > Ehretiaceae > Ehretia > Ehretia macrophylla. The sequence goes on along the minus strand of CM075776.1, from coordinate 21,550,759 downwards.
CAACCAATTTATATGGAAAATAATCTTAGACGAAAACACGCCTGTTGAGCGCAAAAACGTACCATCTATGACCATATACATCTCAGATTTCACATATTCTGAAGCATACACAAATGGTAACAACATCAACGTCAGTGCTAAATGTCTACAAGATTCAACCTATGACGTAAAATAGGATTTTACATCCTTAATGTACCATGAAATGACTCATGTGTTTCAATGGTCAGGTGAGATACAACTCCTGGTGGATTACCTGAAGGTGTTGCTGAATATGTGATGATTAAATCGGGTTGTTACGATAAACGTGTTTCTGCAAAGCCTGGATCGAGTAATAAATGGGATCAAGGGTATGATATAACGGTTAGATTTTTGGAATATTATGATAGTTTAACGAATGGGTTCACTATTGCACTTAACAAGAAGATGAGATATACGCATGGAATGATGTAAGATAAAGAGGATGACTGAAGTGTATTTCATTCCAATGGTTTGCTCTGTAGATCATACACAAATAAATAACAATTACAAAGATGAGATGTGTACAACTCTTATATCCTATAATCCTGGAGCTAACATATCTGAAAAGATACAGTCAATCAATGATAAATGAAAATATAGTAGATAACAACAACTAAACTAAACGATAAGCAATAGCACGTGGACTATGTCTTGATTTTTTTTGGGTCAGAAAAGTGAAGCATCATTAAACAAACAAAATATACAAACTTATCCAACCCCTGTGGGGTTGAAGTCCTGATCCAAGAGATATATCAAATGGGGCAGGATACATGACATCCAATTGACAGGCAAATCATTCATACACCTACCATTTGCTAACCAATCGCATGGTTTGTTGGTAGTTCTTCTGATAAACTGGAATCTCAAACTTGGATTTCTCGCAACAATCTCTCTGATATCTTCCAAAATGGTGTTTGATCTCCAAGCAATGATAAACCCCAGAGTATTGATTGCTTTAAGAATGCCCTTAGCATCACTCTCAATTGTGATAGATGTCTGATGTATCTGACTCACAAAGAGACATGCACAATGAATTGCAAAGGTTTCAACTTCCTCGGTCAAAAAACACTGAATAGACGCAGTCTGTCCAAACAATAAAGCTCATTCCCAATCCCTACCAATAAAGGCAATAACGGTTTTTCCATCATTTCCATATGATGCATCAACATTCACTTTGATCATACCTAACATAGGTGGACTCCATTGAACGACCTCTTCAAGGCTATCATTTTCCCTCGTGTCCCTACTTCTCCATCTCATATTCTCTTCACAAAACCATTCAGAGATAGCACATTGAGTTCTCACAATAGCTTTTGAAATAAGTAAGCATTACTTTGTTGAGTTGCTTGGAAAACCTGTTGATCAATGGTGGAAGGAGTACAAGGCCAAGTACCATAGTCCATCCGCGAAACATTTCTTCGAAAAGAAGAAAATTATGTAAACATTTACTCGAAATCTCTATATAAGTAACAAATCCACGAGATGGAGATGAAATTTTAGAAAGTTTGAGTAAATTCAGGATTTACAAATCTTGGATTTCTAATTTTTTTACAAAGGTGCTTCCCAACACACAATATATATATATATATTTACAAATGAATTCCACAAAATTTTATGGAATTCATTTGTTCCAAACAGTATGTTTAAAATTCTTGCAGTTCTTCTCGTCCTTCACATTTCATGTGGGATTTAAGCATTTTGAGGGCTTGGAGAAAGCAGTGAAGTATTAATGTTTTTACGGGAGCAAAATGGTTTGTAGTTACCAACAAAAAAAGAAAAAGAAATTAAGAAAGAAGGAAATATGGCTTAGAGATTTCAATCACGACCCAAAAGAAAACAAGTAATTAGAATTAGTGGAATATAATTGGAATGTGATTTAGGTGAATTTTTATCCTAATGGATTCATCATCCAATAATTATAGATTTAATGTACCGCTAAAAGTATTATCCGAGTCATTTATAGTTATTTTGAGAAATGTTTTACCTTTTTTGTCTTTTTGTAAGAGATTAATTCACTACATAGATTCATTTAGCACGACAGTTGAATCCGACCAACAAAAATGAAAGGAAAAAAAAATTAACCGTGTCTTTTTATTTTCTAAAGAAGCAATACTTACCAAATAACTCGTATATAAAGAGAAAGAATCCATACAAATTGTAAATCAACCTACATATATCATACAAATTAATTGTAAATTAACCTAAATATAGAAGCAGTAGTTTCAGATCATTGGACAAATATAATTGCAGCATCGTTATATTACAAGATTTATAACATTCGGACGAATTCAATGTAATTCAACCTAAAATAATTTGTCTCTAGAATTCCACAAAATCCTCACTTTCTTGTTCTTCCCTCCCTTAAATTCATTTATTGGCAGTTTACCTGAAAAATTAGATATATTAATTTCCATTTCTTCATCCTTGTAAATCAGCGCGGTTGAACTTAATTAAATTTATCCACTTCAATGACAAAATTCTCCTCTTTATTATTCATAACCATTTTTCATTTAATACATTTCTAATCACACAAATGATGATCACCATACAAGAAGTTAATCCAACTATAATAAGGTTAACAAGTGTTTATGCAAGATGATAACATTGTACAAAACAAGTTTTAGATACTACAAAATAATCTAAAGTTTCTAATCATGGCACAACCATGCCTCTCTTGTTTGTTCCTACTCATTCTAGTAGCAGCATTACAAGGCATTCATGTCGGTGGCTATAATGTCGTCAACAATACGCCCTAAATTCCAAGTGGGGCGTGATTTGATCGCGAAATTAGAATTATTTACACAAAAAAATTGATGAGAAAAATAAACAAATTCATATGGAAAATCTTTGATCAACCCACTACTGCAGATCAAAAAACTGTACCACTTTTAACAGTATACATCTCAGATTTTGCAGGAGGCATTGCAGGCTATACAAACCATGACAACATCAACATCAGTGCCCCTTATCTATCATTTCCAGGCGATATAAAACGACGATTTTGTCTAAATGTATCATGAAATGACTCATATATTTCAATGGTCGGGTAATTACACAGCGCTTGGTGGGTTAACAGAAGGTATTGCTCAATATGTGATGAGAAAATTTGAACTGTTTAATCCAGGTACATTTCCAGGGCTTGGAATTGGTAGTAAATGGGATGAAGGATATGATGTAACATCGTTGTTTTTGGAATACTGTGATGGTTTAAAACCAGGGTTCACAGTAGCGCTTAACAAGAAAATGAGATATGAATGGAGTAAGCATTATTTTGTTGAATTGCTTAAAAAAACTAGTTGATCAATTGTGGAGGGAGTATAAGGTTAAGTATGGTGATGTCCCTGCTGTAGACCTCGAAATCTACAATCACGAATTTCAGTGGGCACCAGCAACCTGCAAGGTCAAAAGGCTAGAAAAACGACGTGAGTCTTGGGACACAGGTGTGGTGCCGACCGAAGACACTCCGACGCTCAAGTCAGTGTCTGTAGGATGATGTATGAATAGGACATAAATGATAAGGTAATTAGGGGAGACTATTGTAGTGAGAGTGGCTGGAGATGCGGAGATTGATCGATAGAGAGGGGAAGGGCGAGTATGGCTGAAGGTGTCTGATATTCTATGCCTTCCCTTTGAATAGGTGCGACTTATTTATAACTGCTGGTCGACTAGAATCCATGAGCTTTAAGGACTCGCATCCCTGGAGGACTCTTGTCTCTATCCCTCAAGATTTGATAAGGCCGAAGCCTACTCCAGCTTGTTGTCGTCATCCACTCACGAGGGGTTGGATAGCGAAGCTATCTCGCAGTTGCTTGTCCCTTAAGTCTCGGTAGGGCTGGATCTTCGTCAACTATCCATACGTGGTAGTATCAAACGTTGGGCTCTCTCAAAAGTCTAGGGCTCGAGCGGAGCCTACCGTAGAGGTAGTTAGAGTGTAATTGGACCTTACATAGGACGTAGCCCCAGTATCATGAGTTGGGTAAAACCAAATGACTAGTCACGGTAGGACCATAGGTGCAAGCCCAATTTTTGCCACTACAGCTTGTCCCTCACTCCTTGAGTCAAAGAGTCTTCGAGTTAGGGAGTAGTTGCGTGCAGCGCGACATACTTCATGCGAGTAAGGTCATACGATATTGCAATAGACTACCTCGTCCAGATAAAATAGTAGCCCAATATGTCCAAGACTTTTGTCCTTGTATCATCAGGCGACGTATCGCAATGACCAAGGTGTTAGTTAACTCTTCGTCGCCTACTGTGAAGTTCGCTTAAAATTAGAACTGTAGTTCGCCATAAGCGGAGCCTACTGCACTGGTTGACTTCACGTTTCATACCCTTGCAGATGTCGAGTCATTGTTATAGGGCCTACTGTAACACCCCGATCCCTCTCGAGACCGGGAGTTCTATAAATCAATCTAATCACAACCCAAAACCAAACCCGGGCATAAATTTTCAGGGAAAATGGACGGAGTCTCCCCTGTTTTTAGGCGAAATGTAAAAACATACGACAGCATATAAGTGGACCAATACCATGTCCAAACATTCAACCACCTCAAGGCCATCCGAGCCTTGGTTCACAACAAGAAAATCACAAGTAAATATACATTCAAGCCTAGCAATTAAACTACACCAACCTATTTCATAAGCTAGACTATCATATCTTTCTATCTCTTTTCCTTTGTCATTACAAATATACATTGAAGTTAAGCTACATTAACTAAATACATAATCTAATGAAACTTAAATTACATCCCCTTTAACATTAAATACATATAATACATAAAAGCATACATCTTTACAACCTTGACAACTTGAGTCACATAGGCACGCAAGACAACTTTTCAAGCACGGACTTTCACGTAATCACAAACTTTCCAGCTAATATGACATTTCCTGAAATGTGGTGGTGAGGAATGAGTATACACAACAAGTATACTCAGTGAGGGCGAGACAGATATCGAGTTGGAGAGAAAGAAAGTCGTGCAATGCAAATAAGACAGTTAAGCAATATAACTGATAAACAAGCAATCAAGACAAACAATCAATACAATAAGCAATTACTGAAAACATTAACACAACCATTCAAAGCTATACCACACTCTGAAGGCTATGGTTCACTCATACGAGTAATATACCATTTCACTAGCGATACATCAATCTCGAGCTTGATGTTGGCAACGATGACAATAAGCGTGCATCCACCTTATAACACCAGTTTGGAATACCCCGGAAGTATCCATCAATTCTACGACCCAAATCTCCCTGGGAGGCAACCCAAGCGAGAAAGGGAATAGCAGCGGAGCTAGAGCAACCAACACTGGCAACCCAAGGCTACCCAGAGAGGCCCATCACTCACGCGCGAGACACTATGCAATGCAAGACTCGATACAAGGCAATAAACGAGCGATAGCACAACGAAACAAACTAGTGACAACAAACGAGATAGCAAGCAATCACAATCAATACTAGCATTCAACTAACTTTTCAAGCATAACAAGCAATAATAAGCTACAATAACACCAATTAAACAAGTATATCAAGCAACCCTAAGCATTCTATAGGCATAATATCAAGATAACAAGCAAAATCACAAATCGGCCCCAACTAACAAAACACTACCATTTCCAAACAAGCCACGAGTTCTGGAAACCGACTTTGCCAACCCTCCTAGGTCACCATAAGGCACATCTAAGGACCCCGAAACCCTACTTTACCCCAGAATTCACGCAAAGTCCCGATTTTCCCCTTTGCTCGTTTGAACTACAACTATACCAACCAAACACCCAACCAATGCCATAATCGCACCAAAAGTGCTTCCATGGCCTCCCGAAACAATACCAACACGCAAAACGAGAAAATGCCAAACTCGACCAAAACGACCCCGACTTTCACTAAGCCGTTTTTCTCCATTTTTCCGTTACGCAACCTAAACAAATCATACATTTAGACATTCTAGCATACCTAGCACCTTTTCACATCAACAGACAGCATAACAGCGCAACTTTATCGTTTCAAGGGTTTACTATTCATAATTTACTATTCATTATACAATTTATATTTCAATTTCAATTTTCAACCGCAAAAAATGTTAAAAAACTATAAATACATGTTCTACAATCAACAAGGAACATTCTTTTAGCCTCAAATCAATTAAAACAATAATATACGGGTAAAACTCAAAAATCAAAGTTAATACACAAAATATTCAAATGCGTAAATAACGATGAAACCCTCACCTTAGACGCTAGAAAAACCTCGTAGGATGCCTCGGAAACCACCCCGTGCAAGCTCACGTGAAGAATCGAAGATTTGATGTTGAATTTTCTTTTTTTTCTCTCCTTATTTTTTCGGCCCTTCTTGCTTCTGTTCAGTTATGTTTTTATTTTTTATTTTGCTATTTTAGGCTATTAAAAAGGGCACAAGGTCAAAATGGTCAAGCCCCTTGGTCAAAGCTCACTTAAGTTGGTCAAACTAGCTTATTTCATGCATTTTTAGGCTAAAACAACTAAGGAAACATCAATTCTAGCTAACAATAATTAAATTATAAAATTTAAGGCACTAAAATACTAGTTTCACTATTTGCTGAGGACTCGAATTCATTTCCTAATTATCTCTCTCAATATGCAATGCACGTTGCGACAACAAATAAGTAACAATTAATTCTCAAAGAATCTAAGAAATATATCATTTTTGGAAAGCATCATAGTTTAAAATTTACTCCGGCTCGGAGTTACTTTTCTCATTTATTTGAAAACCGAGTGATTTTAACACAAAACAACCAAAACCGATTATTAAAATAATCAAAACAATCAAGGTAATCAATATTCATTTAAAATAATTAATTTAACTATTTCTAGAACATTTAAAAGAATTATGAAGTTAACATTAAACTACAAATGAAGGTTAATATAAACACATAGTCAAACACAATTAAACCCTAACATTTAAGATAACACTTAATTAATCACAAGAGAATAAATTCAATTACTATAATTAATAGAAGTAGATAACAACCTTTCAATTATTCAATATACAATTACTAAATGCTTCCAAGAGAAATATGAAAATAGTGCAAATTGGTTGATTTAACTAATTAAACATTTAATCAAATGCAGTCAAGTGCTATTAAATGCATGCCGGGTTCGGGTTATCACACCTACTACGTTGGTAGGCACCGTTCTCACACCATTATGAGGCTAAATTTAACAACACGGATCCCACCGCATCGGTAGGCTTCCTAAAAATGCATGCACATTGCTAACTCATTAAGAACTGTGGAATTGAGTCGGAGGCTACCATGATCGTAGTCTCGGATGAGCTCGCGCACTCTGCTGATGATGTAGCTTTCGCCTTGGAGCCTACCATGTTAGTAGTCATTGTACTTATAATACCGCAAGAATGGGTTTGCTATTACAGAGCCTACTATATTGGTAGGCGTCGACGCTCACGTGCAAAGATGTAGCTAGTATCATGGGCGTAACGGTAGTCCTGGAAATGTTACGTCCTTTTGGTAAGTAAGTGAGCAAAGCCTACCGTATTAGTAGTCTTCAAAAACATTTGAGCCTTCTTGATAAGCAATAGCTTGGAAACTATTCTATTCTCTTTTCAATGCAGAGCCTACCTTGTCGTTCTTCCAGAAACTTTGTTGAGGGCAACTCGTTGCCTACCATGGTATTAGTGTTGAACAAATTCACGCGCCTTCTTGGTGTACTAATGAATGCCTAGCCTTTGTCTTGGATACTACCATGCTGGTGGGCTTCAAAACGTTTCCTCTTCCTATCCAAAAAGGTGGAGGTGGCGTCGGAGTCTACTATATTGGCAGGCTTTGAAGTACAGATGCATGCATCCTCTTAATTGATCATATACTGTAGAGTTGGTGATAGAGCCTACTATGTTAGTAGGCTTGGAGAGGAAACATATGTGCACCATTATATCATAAATTGGAGGCTCGTGGTGGAGCCTACTATTGGTAGGCTTGAAAGAATATTCGCACATTCTTGCCACAAAATTTACGGAGTTGGTGTCGGAGCCTACTGTGTCTCTTGCCTTTTGTGTTGCTTACCTCTTAGGCTTGCAAAGTCATCGGTGCCTACCATGTGGTAGGCTTCAACTTGTAGAACCTTGCAGAGAGTATTCCGCTGTCTACCACCACGAATGCACATTTGTGGCCGATGGCTATGGAACATCTTCAAACTTGTTATCGAAAAGAATGAATCCATCGCATGGTATATGTGTCAAGTAAGAGCGGTTGCTCTTAATGATATTTACCATAGGAGATGATTCCAACGTGTGGCAGGTGTCCCTTCTGACAGAGTTCACCGTAGTGTACGGTAAGATGACCCATGTAGAAGAACTTGTGTCATAGAGCCTACCGTGTTGGTAGGCTCGGAAGAACACATCTTCTAGTCTTATTAAAGATTGCAAAGCATGTGTCATGGAACCTACTGAGTTGGTAGGTTATGCGCTCATATCATCGCAAAAGTAGATCTGTTGTCACGGAGCCTACCATGTTGGTAGTCTTTGTGCGCATATCGCGTCAAACATGTATTATTTATCATGGAACCTACCATGCTGGTAAACTCAAAACGATGTGTGCGCCCTCGTTAATAAACTAAAAATTTTTGGAGTGGTATCACGGAGCCTACCATGTTGGTAGGCTCGAAAAATGATCTTCCAGCGTCATTGAAGATTGTGAAACTTGAGTCCATGGAGCCTACCGTATTGGTAGGCTTGAAATACACATGTAGGTTCTGTTAGGATGGTAGGCACCAATCCTTGGGATGGTAGGCACCAATCCTTGGGGCCATATAAGCTAGGTCGAACATGTAGGTACTTTTAATACGGTAGACACCAATCCTTGGAATGGTAGGCACGAAGGGTCTTAAACCCCTCTCTTATGATTACGGTAGACGTGGAGGGTCTTGGACTCCTCTCTTATGATCACGGTAGGTACGGAGGGTCAAGGACTCCTCTTTGTAATCACGGTAGGTGCGGAGGATCAAAGACTTCTCCTTTGCAATCACGGTAGGCGCAGAGGGTCAAGGACTCCTCATTTGCAATTACGGTAGGCGCGGAGGGTCAAGGACGTCTCCTTTGCAATCACGGTAGGCGAGAAGGGTCAAGGACTCCTCGTTTGCAATCACGGTAGGTGCGAAGGGTCAAGGACTCCTCATTGGCAATTACGGTAGGCGCGGAGGGTCAAAGACTCCTCCTTTGCAATCACGGCAGGCGCAGAGGGTCAAGCACTCCTCGCTTGCAATCACGGTAGGCGCGGATGGTCAAGGACTCCTCCTTTACAATCACGGTAGGGGTGGAGGGTCAAGGACTCCTCTTTTGAAATCACGGTAGGCGCGAAGGGTCAAGGACCCTCGTTTGCAATCACGGTAGGCGCGGAGGGTCAAGGACTCCTTCTTTTTGCAATCATGGTAGGCGCCGAGGGTCAAGGACTCCTCATTTGCAATCAGAGTAGGCGCGGAGGGTCAAGGATTCCTCTTTTGCAATCATGGTAGGCGCGGAGGGTCAAGGACTCCTCACTTGCAATCACGGTAGGCGAGGAGGGTCAAGGACTCCTCCTTTGCAATCATAGCAAGCGCGGAGGGTCAAGGACTCCTCGCTTGCAATCACAGTAGGCGCAGAGGGTCAATGACTTTTCCTTTGCAATCACGGTAGGCGCCGAGGGTCAAAGACTCCTCATTTACAATCACAGCAGGCGCGGAGGGTCAAGGACTCCTCATTTGCAATTACGGTAGGCGCGGAGGGTCAAAGACTCCTTATTTGCAACCACAGTAGGCGCGAAGGGTCAAGGACTCCTCACTTACAATCACGGCAGGCGCAGAGGGTCAAAGACTCCTCGCTTGCAATCGCGGTAGGCGCGGAGGGTCAAGGACTCCT